>PVLA01004196.1:0-172051 GCA_004027455.1 Hydrochoerus hydrochaeris | reverse complement strand
CTGGGCTCTAACCCCAACAATACTTCGGCAGGATCAGGTGGTGTCCTGGGTTTACTCAGGCAGCTGGACAGGGAGGGAGAGAAATGTTTTCTCAGAACTTGGACAGGCCAAAGAGAGACAAGGGTTTTGGCCATGCTTATTCAAGTATGCAGAACAAAGGTGGAAAGATTCTCAAGAGTTCACACTCTCAAGGCCTGTCGTCTGTTCTAATGGTTTCTAGTAAACACAGAATCCAAATACTGCATTCATCCCAGCAATATGTGGGCTCTGAAATCGTCACCCTAACCAAAGCGGAGACTAGATCAGTAGTTGCCAGAGCCTACAGAAAGGAATAATGGGCAGTGTTGCTTGCAGGTTGTGTAGTTTCCGTGACTCCAGGTAAATAGGTTCTGGAGACCTGATACTCAGCAATGTCACTATAATTATCAACACCGTTCTGGCTGCTTAGGTTTGATAAGAAAGTGGTGTCTAAGTCCAAGTGTTCTCACCACAAACTAATCAAGTTGTTAACACCTCAAAAAAGCTGAAGAAAAACAAAACATTGGAATTTATTTTGCATTTTTCCTGTGCCCAAAGATTCACTGAGAAGCAAAATTGTCCATTTACAGATTGCAGGGAATTTTTCTTTTCTTAGTTGATTATTAATTTATAAATTTTTGTGATTAGAAAAAAATTGGGTGCCCATTGCTATCTTAGCAATTATGGATTTCTCTTTTTGGCCTAACATAGATTTTTTTTTGTGAGGGTTCCACAAATATTAAAAGAGTAGTTGTTTTGTTGAGGGGGTTCTGTGGGATGTAGAGTCCAAAAAAGTAGTATCAGATTTACTTTAGATGACCTGTCTTCACTTGCTTTTCCAGTTTATCATAAACTGAAACAACCACCAAAGTGTTTTATCAGTCACATATTTTCACTTGCTTATATTCCTGTCTCTTCCGTTTCTGCATTAATGTTTTGGCACTCTAGTGATTACATTTTCCTTATACAAAACTTTTTATCCTCTAACATTACAAGGGTCTTACTTGCATTACTTCAGGAATTTCTGTGAATTAGGAAGGTTAAAACCTCTCCTTGCTTTTGGAGCACTTTGTTATTCTCAGCTGATCTCCACACTGTATCAGGTTAAAGATTCATTGTGTCTCTTGTCCACTCTGGAAGTCTTTTCCCTTTTTTATGTCATTTATTTCCGTAGTACACAGATCCTTCCTGGACCGGATGTTCCTCAGCAGGTTGCTGGGGCAGGAGCCTCTGTGATCTCCGAGTCTCCAGGGTTTGGGGTACGGGTTGGCGAGCACTTGCTTCCCGTGGATACTGAGGACTCCACATGGGAGGGGATCTGTGTGCAGCTTCCCAGAGAAGCCGGGCTCCTCCGTTCTCCTCCTCCTCGGCATGTAGATGGCCTTGCTCCCCTGCTTCCCATGAGGAAATCAGGCCAGGGCATTTTCTGTCACCAGCACACACACACACACACACACTCACACACACACACACACACACACACACACACAACCTCGCGAGAAGAAACCACCCGAGCGCTGTATGATCTCAGAGTCGAGGCTTCTGGAAGGAGAAAGAATCATGGGCAACACGCCCGACTCACTGCTAGGCTCCACCTCCCCTTCGTCTTTCTGTTCCCGGCCACCGCGAGGCCAGCACCTGTCCACCGCCAGTCCCTTCCCCGTGCCAGCCTGCCTGGAGGTGGCCAACTATGGCGGGAAACCTGAGCCCAAGTAAACCTCTCCTCCTGCAAACTGCAGGTAATGGAGATTTTGCCCCAGCTGATAGGAAAGCGGCCGACACAATACATGAATCCTTCAATGCTTTGGTTTTTGAAGGAGGAATAGAGGTCACAAGAGTCTCATAGCTTCCTGTCACTATCTAGAATCTAGCTAGCTGCTAGATAATATATTTATTTTTGATAAAAGTTTCTAAATCACATTTCGCTCTTACGATTGTCTTCTTCAATATAAAAATACTTAGAACAAGATCATGTAGAAGTGTGATTTTTAAAAAGGAATTACAGCCTGGGATTTAGCTGAGTGGTGTAAGTGCCTGGCTGGCAAGCATGAGGTGGTGAGTTCAATCTCCGGTACCAAAAAAATAAAATTAAAAGGAATTAACTATTTTGGTTGATTATAGTATCATAGCCTGCAAAAATTCAAGACAAGAACTTATGAGGCAAATAATAACCTTGTTCATTAGAGAAAAATTAGCGAAGACGTACACAGTGAATAAATTAATTTAGCTCTGATAATTGACAGACACACAAAAAAATTAATGCTAACAGCCGTGTCGTGTCTGATGCATTCGACACCCTAGACAGGCCACTGGGTGAACTGCTGAACTTCAAAAGCTGTTTTCACTGCAGCACCAAAGCCCACGTAAGGGGCTCTGGGCTACCCCACTAAGCCAGCACAGCTGAGAGGCTCTTGTTCCTCCTAGCATTTCCAAGTTGCCCCCTCCTTGCTGCTCGGAAGTGAAGGGTAAACATCCACAGTGCTCTGCGGTGTGCCCTCCTCACAGCACTGGTGAACCCTGTGAGTACAAGTCACCGCTGCCAACTCAGAGTGCCACCCAGTGCCCTCCCTGCTGCTCTCAACTCTTATCACACTCTCAGTAAAGCTAGACTTCTTTTTGGTAACAACTGTTTTCACCTTTCTTTTGCTAATTGCAACTGAAAGCAATTCAAAATGAATTCACAGCATTTCTACTGCGGTTTTAACTCATAGCAACAGCCTGATGATAAAGCCAAGAACGGTTACAATGGATTCTCAAATAATGACTCCTGAATCCGAAGATATGTCAGTATTTTACAAATACTGATCACCAAAAAAACTAGCAAGAAATAAAGTTGTAACTGTCCGCATATTACTAAGGTCAGGATAACATAAATGAAGTCTCTCAATGGCATAATTTCTTGTTTTTAAGCCTCAATTTGGAAGAATTCATATGCATTTTTAAGTGAAAGGTATTTGAAGCAACACACATTTAGAATCCTGATTTGAACCCGAACTTTGCCCCTGTGAAGCATGAGAAAACTCAGCATATGTTTAGCTATTTCAAATCCTTTTTACAAGAAAAAAATTTAAGTAATTCAAATATAATTTTCAAGACAGACTAGATAATTTAGTGCTTCAAATATATGGCTTCAGAGCAGATGGCAAGGCCAACAGGAATTATTTGGTGGAAGAGGCAAGGAAAAGAGAGAAGACACATTTCCTAATCATACAGCAGAGCAGGGTCAAAGACTGAGCTCTGTGTCTCCTCATACATGTTGTTTAAGTTCTGTCTTACACTTCCCACCCGCATATATGTAGGGGAGGGAAGAAGAGCACTTTAAGTTGGACAAGGAAGAAAATTACAGAAAAGCAGCTTCGAGGTGTTTTCATAATGGAAAGCAGGAGGAACACAAGGGTCATCAACTGATGACCCTCAGCAGGAAGTCAACCTCTTTCTTCCAAAGTTATGGTGACTGTCAAGAATATGGTAACAGTGGGCTTTTAAAATTGTCCCTTTACAGTGTCTGGAGTCTTTTCATAGTAACTGTGAGAAGCCACCACACCACGGTAGCCAAGATATGGAGCAACCTCGGGTTGACATGGACGACAACACATGGTGTGTAGGCAACGGGATGGTTAGACAATCTCGAAAAGGAAAAAGAAATCCTGCCATTCTTAGCAACACAGAGGAGCCAGGAGGACATTACTGTGAGGAAATGAGTCAATTATTGAAGGATACAATCTTACCTATGGGGTCTAAAATAGTCATGGAAATGGGGACCAGAATGGGGATGTCCAGGGACTGATTACACAGCAGAAGAGGGTCAGAGACAGGAGGGATGTAGGAAGGTGATCCACGGGGACATGAGTTCAGGTACAAGGTGAAGGAGCTCGGGGGTCTGATAGCCGGCAGTGGGGGATTAATGACACTGTGCTGTTTCCTGAAAATGTGCTTTAGAGTAGACCTGAAGTGTAGCCACTCTTCATGTGACACACAGTGTAACAGCCTGTGCTGACGGGTGTAGTGAGTGATCCCATAGTGGCAACTGTTACACACATCCAACATGTCTTAAATCGTTGCACTGCGTACCTTGAAGACATACAATTTTATTTGTCAATTATAGCTAAAGCTTAAGACTTTGGGAACTTTTTTATTAATTACTTTTTATTAGTGTCTGTTTGCAATACATAATAGTGATGCTTGTTAGGGGACACTGATCATTTTCAGTCCCTTCATCCCAGCGTCTTTACCTCCTGCCTCCTCCTGATCCCTGTTCCCTCTCCAAAATGTCCTCTTAAAAAGCACGAATACGTATTAGCATGGGTGTCAATATGGACTGCAGTAGAAATGGTGCTTGGTCACCTCAGTTTTCTAGGATGAAACTGAAATTAAGTGAGAATAAATTTTCCCCCAAATTACACAGAGCCCCTGTTCTTTCCACCGACTTCCATCATGGTGTTCTCTCTTTCTCAGGAAGCAGAGATGTAGAAGGCCGTGCCGAACCACCAAGGCAGTGTCCCCTAGAGGATGAGAAAACGTGGGGACCGGGGATGGCACTGCTCTGCACAGCAGGCCTGCAGCATGCGCTCACAGTGGAGTGGACCTTGCGGTCCCAGGACGACGAGGGTGTAAGAAAGGCTGAGCTCAAGGAGGCGGAAACCAAGGTCTAGAATATGTGGTGTTACTAGGAGCCAGGGGACACTGTCTGCTGTGCTGCCTGGGGCGTCATTCAGGCCTATTCCAGACCCTGGTACGTGGGCTGGACGGCTGAAGAGAGGGAAGTGTGACGTGGAGAACAGCAGACCTCCCGTCCATGGTGAGCCCCAGTCCCATGCCCGGCAGAGGTCCCCGGCCAGCTGGCCAGCACACTGTCTGTCTCCTTCTCCTCCGCCCTGCCCGTCCCTTCCGCCTCCCCAGGCAGCTCGGGACTCGCTGCGCGTTGCTGCGCCCGGGTGGGACTGTGAAAGCAGCATTGCAAAGAGGAGAGAATGGCACTTGGTTCTGGGGTTTTTGTTTTTTGGTTTTTTTGGGGGGTGTGGGTGTGGGGGGGGGACGGGGGTTGTAGTTATAGCTGTTTGTTCAAGTGTCAAAGTAGATGCTGGGGAACCGGTACCAAGGATACTGGTTTGAGAGAAAGATTTTGAGTTTCAAAAATCTACCAGCTAATCAGAGTGCAGTGTGTGAACTGTGCTTGGAGAAGGGCAGGAGATGGGATGCAGGGGGAAGGGACAGAGGGAGCCAAGTCCAGCTGCGGCTGTGCGTGTGTGTGTGTGTGTGTGTGTGTGTGTGTGTATGCATGTGCACCTGAGAAAGGTCCCAGCGCTCCAAATGTACACATGTCACACAAGGCTCAGTCCTGGGGCAGGGCGTGTGGGGCTTAAAATACTCCCCGGTCCTCTCGAGAATGAGATGTTAGGGAACATTTATGGCACTAGAAGAAACGACAGGATTCGCAAGTTGCCTGAGCATGGTCTCCAACTGAGCCCACAGAGGAGGAAGGGCTGTGGGTTTCCCAAATGGAGAGAGAGCCTCAGAAGAGAAAAAAGAACAAGGGAGAGGAGACCCTAACCAATGTCATTTGGAAAATAAAAGATTCAGAAAACTGGCTGGATTTTAAAAGTATTCAAGATTCTCCGAGTGTGAGAACTGCTACAAGATGGTAGTTCAGTCCACTAAGCGGGTAGGTATGATCAGTTGCTCAACAGTTTGCTCCCTGGCTGACGGATGCCCGCACACAGCAGAGAAAGGCGCTCCCACGGGAAGACACACACCAGGCAGTAGCCCACGCTCCTCTGGGCTCCGGGTCAGCAAGCACTCACTCAGCAAACGCCTCGCTTTTGTTAGGGCCTTGAAGAATCAAGCGTCCTTCTGTCATCCTGAGGAGACACTCAGTTTCAAGCTAAGTGGGCCTACACACAAATCTCACTAGTTCCAACCTGGCTCATTCTAAGAGCATCTGGGAATTCACAATTGCAAAATTCTGAGCAATACTGTGCACATAAAAGCTATGTTGTATCCTTACAATGCACTGCAGAATTTCAAACCTCTCCATAACATTAGGGGCATCTAAGGCAGGGTTTATAGTGTCCACTTTAAAGTGATAATTACACTTTAGGAATAATCTTCCAGGTTTCATAAGCTGAAGCTTTGCCCTTTGTATCTATTATCTTACCAGGATTGAAATGAAAAATGCATCTAAGCCTTCCAGAGAGAGATTTCAAACGTGAAAAACCCAAAGTTCATTGCCAGGTGTGCCACACGGTCTATCGTGATTATAAAACAAGCAAATCAAAGCCAAAGTTTCTTCATGAAGAATAAAGACATAACAAGTCTAAAACCTAGGAACGACCCACACAGGCCTGTTCACTTCCAACGTGAAAAGTGTCTGCATTTCAGTTTTGAGCTGCCTTAAATACTCAGGATATTTATACCAGAAATAGAAAGCTTGTCAATGCAAAAAGGCCAAAGCAATGTGACTTAAGTAGCAAAAGCCAGAATCCTTTAAAAGTGTGCAGAATATGTAGGTATTTATGTGAATTTTAAACAGTCTTTTGAGGTGCACACACAGTAAATTTTAAAAGAAATTGTCTGTTTCCTGAGGGTATTTATTTGAATAACAATAATTATTCCAAAGAAATAGTGGCAATGAATGTTATTGATGGTCTCTCAATATAAATAGCATGTGAATAGAAAGTAATACTGAAAGAAAGGAAGAAGTCAAGGAAAAAAAACCAGATTTCCTTCCCACGTTAGCCCACACTGGTGGGGGGCTGCGTGCACATGCACACACATACACATGCGTGCACACACGAAGGGGAAACCACAAAATACATGGGAATGTGCTTGTGTCATCAGTTTGACCTAACAGTAGATTGAGACTTTTCACCTCCCCAAACCTGTGACCCAAGTGCCACTTCCTTTCCACCACACTCGTTTTGAATCACTTAAGGACATGAAACATCAAGAAGGACTCTAGCATTATTAAAACAAATGAACACAGAGGCACCTTCAGTTCAAATGCACCTCACACACGCCCCTCATTCTGCAGAAGATAATAAGCACTAGTTCAAAAGAGACAATTCAGCAACACGCACTTGGAGTGATGGCAGACTTCCTAAGATATTTCTATTACATGACAGTCTTATAACCTAAGCGATACTGGTTAACATAAAATACTCCTGCCGGGGGTGAAGTTCTAAGCTTCCCTAGTCACAGCAGTACACCCAAGAGATGTTCTACATCAGGGCCACTCATCCCCAGCATCACTGCCATCTGGGGCCAGCATCCTGTGTCCGGGAAGTTTTCCTGTGCATGGCAGGATACTCCTAAGTACCGTCTGTCCCTAGCTAGCACAGGTCAGCAGCATCCTTCTCCTGTGCCAGTGCTATCTGAAGCAAAGCCAGCCTCACTGACAACCACTAGTCTAGTCCAGTCTCTCCCTTTCACTGGGGGGGTTTGCATTTCACAAACGTGTTGGCGAAAGCTGGTTAACATGCAGGCAAGAGCAGAACGCACCCTTCAGAGGGCTTTCTGCCAAAGAAAGACACCTTTGTTTCCCCTTGGTTCTTTGGCAAATCAGAGAGAAGAAGGGCGCTGAGTCCTGCTTACCCATGTTTGCACCTGGGAAGCAGGAAATGGACAGGAAAAAGTGAGCTTCAGGCAGAGAGGCACCTCTGTTCTGAACACACCAAACACAATAAGTATCACGTGGACTTGCTTCCACAGACCAGGTAAAATATCCTGATCCTCCGCATTTTACTAGGTGGAGACTGACTGCCAAGCTTGTCGCTATTATTTTCTTACTCACTACAGTTGCCTATTACAAGAAAAAGTAAGGTTGAAAATAATCTTAAGATTCATAAGGCAAGTTGATATCTGGATGCCTCGGCTACAGTAGATTAAATTCATTACAGATGCCCATCTGGGGAATTAGAACATTATTTCTGAGAACTCCAAGAACCTACCAATTTGCTTATCCCCGTGGCATATCCAACTATGAATTTACAAACTAACTACAGATCTTCCTTCCCATGTAGTCTCTGAAGCAGAAAAAACTGTATCTTTGCTTCTTAATACTGATTTCTTTTTCTATGTATTTATTTTATAAATGACCTGCTTCACTAGCTTGACTCCTGTTCTTCATAGGCTAGACTTCCATCTTTAGATTTTTTAAGTAGAAGACAATTTGCTAGTCTGCTATAGTTATGTTTCTCCTATGAATTCTTTGACTTGCTATCCTAGTTATTTTTCTTGCCTAAATTATCTACTTTAAGGTACCTTTTTTGTATCACAAAAAGGAGAAAGTTTCCAATTCTCTTCATATAATTCACCCTCAAACTGAGATGTCTTGAGATATTTACAGTTCTCATTAAAGTCTATCTAATCTCACAGACATTTAAGGATATTTACCAGTCTCTCCAATGATTATGAAGTGTGTGTCAAGCATGTCAGTTTTCGCACTCATACTGAAAAGCATCTGCAATTTTATTATGTCTTCCTCTCAGCATCCCACCCTGATTGTTCTTCTCAGCAGTCAAGGAAAATATTTAGGACAGAAAAACCATAAGGCTTTCACTGTCTGCGTCACCAAGTGGACTTACTCAGAATGATATCCCAATTCATCCCAAAGCAGCAGAAGAACTGAAACTGCGGAGATGGAAACAGGAGGGTTATGGTGAGCAGTGAGGGAATCAGAGCATCAGTGCAGCCGAAAGGGTGGATCCTGCCCCCAAGGTGGGCTCACTACCCTGCATAGCTCGCTGGCAGGATACAGTCAGAGGGGACGCATCATTTTCTCACCAGCAAATACAATTCTTTAGCTTTCTAGTCTCTGAGTAAAGTTGACTTTGGATCGTAGTTAGTCACTGATTCATCTGGAAGGTGTGATACAGGGGACAGAACCCAGGGTCTCTGCACTCTTATTATGTTTATTTTGAAGCAAAGTCTCACTAAGTAGCAAAATACAGAGGGCAGGGTTACCACTTTCAGTCCTTGTGCCTCAGCATGCCAGCTGTGCCTCCCAGAATCCCAGCTGTGCCTCTCTGGTATGGTTTATACCTTGTGTCAACTTGAGAAGGTCAGAACTTTAATTCAGCAGGTCCCTAGTTTGTAACATCCTCAGCCTGCGCAAGAGGAGGGCACAGGTGGTGTGCGTGCCGCACCCACCCCAGGGGAACAGCCTGCACACAATAAAAGGCGCATGAGGAGGCACTGGGTGCTGCCTCTTCGGAGGAGCTCCAGTCTTCACCCTCAGCTTGTTCGTCATCTCCTGGCTGTTTGGCTTCTGCCTGGCCCCCCCAGCGTTCACTGTAGATTCTTCAGTGTTGCATTACAGTCCCATTGGCCTGATATGGACTTGCACAGGGCACTGTAGTGAGTGAGCTCCAGCCCTTGGGTTGGACCCTTCAGCCTGCAGCATGCAGATGCCCTCTGCACCCTCCCTCATCCGACTCTGGGGCTGACTATGGTAGGCCGAGCTTGTACAGTTGTATATCCTGTGCTACATCTGTTTCTCTAGTAAACCCTGATTGATACGCTCTGCACATCCAGATTAAAGTGATTTTTACAGAATTGTTTACTTTATTTTGAAATTCTGTTGTACAATACTTTTAGATTAAAAACCGAGATGGGATTTGTAAATTCTATTTTAACAAGGCCTTGTTTTGAAACCACAGAGTATTCTGCATAAGAGTTTCAAAATACGGCAATGATACGTCCTCCCTGAACAGAGATATGTGGAGGCATCGTGAGTTAACACTGGGGACGGAGCTGCACAGAACTCTCCAGCATCCTCATTCCCAGCTGGCACATGCACCATGCACCACAGACCCACCAGCTATGGTTAGACAGTGAACGCTTGGGAACTAGCGTGACGGCCATGGTGAACGGGCTCTCCCTTTGGTTGGCTTTTCCTTACAGAAAGTAAAAGTCCCGAAGATGACTACGCCCATATAAAGCAGGCGAAAGGGGGCAGGAAAAAAATCTCTCAGTAAGGTAGAAAACTACAGCAAAAACCAGCGAAGCTTAGTACCAACCTTGATGTGTATACTAGGTCAGAAGAAAGTTAGGTAAAAAAAAAGAAGAAAGAATGACGAACTTCTAAGTATGAAGAAGTGAGTCTATCTAGTTATATCCTTGGGGAAAAAAAAAAGCAAAAACTACTTCCAAAGAAGAATTAAAAACTACAAATAAAGAAATTAAGGTATTGTGTTAATGACATTATCTATTACACAATGTGCATAACCTGTAGATGAGAAATTGTCTACTACCTCTTACATGTGGAAAGAAAGACAGGAAGGAAGGGACAGAGAGAAAGAGGGAAGAAGCAAAGGAGGCGGGAAGGGAGGAAGAGAAGCACAAGGATCGCATTACTTGAAAAACAGCGTGGCAAAACCTCAAGAAGCCAAATCTGATCTCAAAGCTTTCTAAAGAAATGTGACAGTGCAGGAAACCTCATGATTCTTCTTAAAACAATCCAGCAAGCCACTAAATGATTTCTAGACCTAAGAAGCTTCACTTAAGCATTTTACCTGAAAAATGTTACTTAGTAAAAGGTTAGCAACCACAACACGGGCTTTTGGAACAAGGACTGAACCGGCTTGGTTGAGGACAAGCTCTTAAAGAGCGGTATTCTGTGGCAGGGTCCTGGGGAGGCAGAGGCAGGGCTGTGCTCTCAGCCATCAGGAAGGTCCGTGATGCTAACACCTGGGATGTGGGAGGCGAGGAAGCTGAGGGTCAAGACTGAAAACTACTAAAGTGACTCACAGAACCATCAAAATTGGGGTCAAAGAGTTTGGCAGGGGAAAGAAGTTGGTTGTTTTTCGTTGTCTAAGAAAAAAAATCAGAGCAAAAAAAAAAGACTAAAAAGATTACAGTGAAGGAAATCCCTTATAATTGTCCTTTTTTGTTCTCTGTGAGTGGTGTGGAGAAAGTTTTCTAAATGGTCATTTTAATACAAAACACATCTTCTGCTGAAACAAACTACAAGGAAACTATAATTAAGACAATCCAATATGCACTGGAAACCATTATTTCCCGCAAAGTAGAAAACACAGACAAGTAAGTACTTCTGGGAGAATTAGAAGAAACATAACATTGTTCCTTTAATTGTATTCAAATTTTTTTGTACAATCCTTAAGATTATAAGAAAGTAATAAAATATGCCTTATTATGGGTTGAGTTATGAATTTATATAGAGAATATGTTACATAATAATTCATATAATTGAAGTTAGCAATTGTTTTTCTTAAAAGGAAAATCATCTATGAAAAACATCACCTTTATCTAATTAGATACACAAAATGATCAGAAAGTAATCAATGTATCTTATACCTCAGAAGTAGAATAAACTGAAAATAATTTTGCTCTTTGGTATTTTCATTTTCACCTGTGAACTGATTTTTTAAAAGCTCTATGTATTCCGTCTGGGTGCCCATTTGTCCAAATAATTATATTAATTATTTTTCAACTCTGCCCTTAAATATGAATAGTAACATTTTTCTAAGTACATTATTTTTAAAATCCATATAGTTGGGTAGAGTGTGAAAACGTTTTGTAGTAACTCAAAAGGACCATAAATTGATACCATAATGGATTGAACATAATTTCAGAAGAGCATAGCTTCATTCAGAAGGATTTCCATTAAAAAGTTCATCTGCTATAGAATGATGCCATTTTGATGTAGAAATTATTAAATAATAAGTCTCAATTACTTGATTATGCATTTGGTTCAAACTTTGCTTTTAGTGCTGAGAGGCTGTTTCTAGGTAAATGTTCTGTCCATAATCATTCAAAATGGTTCAGCTGTCTTTTTCAGAGCTACAATAAATATATCTGTTGAGTCTCATCATCTTTAGCATCTGACATTTTGTAACCAAGTTTTGAAAATCGCATTTTTAGGGCAGTAAATCTGCTAGAGAAAATGCACTGACTGAACAATCCCATGCAACATCTTCTTTCACCTGGGAACAGACCCAACGCACGCAGCTTACCACATGGGAGCTACTGCAATTCGGCCCAAACGTCTGGCTCAAATGTTCTATTATAATGGGTGAGTGAGAGGAACCAAGTTTGGAACCATTCAATTTATTCTGTGGCAGATCTGTACCAAGAACACAGTAGTAACTAGAACTGAGCTTGGATACGCTTTCTTTTACTGAGGTTCTGATGCAGTAGCAATGCTGAGATCACAAATTATTATTACTCAACTTCTATTTTTAAATACAACTCAGTATCCATATTTGTGAGCTGACTTTGATATCTGCTTCCATTGTAGATTCTGGAAATAACTAAATGGGAGTTAGGGTTCAGTGTAAAAATTTGGTTTAAAAAGTGGTAGTTAAGAGTTCAGTGTAGAATATCTGATACTGTGGTATATGCAGTTTCCTGGGCAAGTGGGGGTTCAGGTCCCCATGATCTTCCCTTCTAAACAAGGTCAATGAATAAGATTTGAGCCTTTACAATTCTCTTCTAAGTAGTATGTTAGACATCTTTCAATTCTTCCTGTCTGCAGTCTTCTTATATACCCCACTCCATGGGGAGACAAGCAAATAAGCTGTTTGAAATTAAATATTAGTAAGATTCTTATCTATGTCCTTCTATCATAGTAATAGCAAAACTAGTGATATCTTCAAAGATTATCTTAAAATAAATAGGTGTGTGTTGTAACATAAACAGAGCTTTAAATCTGTAGAATCAGGAAATACGATGAAAAGAAATGACAGTCATTTTTAATGACAAGAATTTCCTGCACTTGAAAATGCTATTCAACATTCCACGAGAGACTAAATGACAATAAATTAGTCAACTTGATATCTGGAAGAAGATTTGCTTGAAACAAGTTGTACAAATTTAAAAATATATGAAAATTAAATTATTGTAAGTTAGATCATATTTTGAGGAATATAAGTTACGTGGAAATTATTTCAAATTTATTTTAACTATGAAATTTATTTTAACTATTGGCAGTTTGTTTTTTAAATAAACATGGATTATTTTTATAAGCTTTTTAAAGTGACCCTGTACTGTTTAAACACCACAATAAGCTTCTGAAATATTAGTACTATGTAAGCAACATATATATTATATGTTTCACTGATGGTAAAATATGGTTTGCTAATGAGAAATTTTATTTGTTATTGTCAATTGATGAGGACCATGTATATATCAGTAAAATGTCTCTAATTTAATATGAGAACTGTGCTTTGTTCCATGCTTGCCTCTAAGTGCATTCTTATAAAAAATCATAGTAGTCCCACGAAATATATAAAAATGGAAAATATTTTCATCTCTGTTTTGATTGATTGACTGGATGACTGATTTAGAGACAGGTTATGGGTAGGTTTTCCAGGCTAGTTTTCAACTCATGAACTCAAATGATCCTCCTGCCTCTGCTTCCTGAGTATCTGGGGCTACAGGTATGCATCACTACAGTTCATTTCATCCCCATTTTATAAATAAAATAAATAGCAAGTTGTGAGAACATATTTATAATGAACTTCTTAAAGAATGACAGGGATTTCAGATCTGTCAAGGTTAATAACAGGATAATTCAAATTTTCCAGTTTAAATGATTTCTGATCAGAACACTTCATTTTATACATTGAAATCTGAACAAATGAAACAACCTGCCCACATTCAAACACAGAAGGTAAAACAGTTCTTGTGCTGCACAACTGTGAATGTAATTCATATTTTCCTGAATGCTGTTATTTATAATTAAAATTTTGAAAGGAGCACATTACCTTTATTTTCCTTCACAAATCTGTTTTATTGCAGATTATGATATGTGATCATTTTGCATGTCCTGATTTTATTAAGAAATGGTTCTGGATTTTATATATTGCTTACCTGAATACCTTGCATCATGTATATCTTATATAGTTTGCATGGTGTAATAATTCTTCAGATATAAATTGTATAACCCATTCCTATTTATTGCATTTTAGTAAGATAAAGATGTAAAATTTCACAATATCATTTATGAAGTTTTATATTGCATATTGGCATATTTTTCCAGATCTCTTAAAAGCCGAGCATACAGCATTTATAAAGGAACACAGAATACATTTTTGTATACACAGGAAATGATGAGAAAGCATGACAGTGACTTGAGCCCTTACCCCTAACTGGTTCTGCTCAGCCTAGGCGACTGTACTGCTAACATAATGCTAAGGACATCTGATACACCAAAGTTAAAACCTTCATGTCTTCCAATAAAAGCAGCATTTTAAAAATGAAGATGTGGTACTTATAGGACCCATACAACTTGTGATATAATAAGAGATTAATCATAGACATTATTGTCAGTTCCCCAAACAATCCTAGATAGGTAGACATTTTTCAGAAAGAAAAAAAAGCATTCAGATCCATAAAAATATCATCCTGGAATTGTGTAACTTCTATTTCTTATGCCAAAATCATCTTGTTATTACCAAAGACATCCTAATCAGTACATATTTTCTTGCATATAGTTTATTAATAGGGACATTAACATTTTATACAGTCATTTTTCAGAATATTAGGAATACGCTCACCTGTTCAGAAAAGAGGCCACTGTTATCATCCAGATATTTGCTGAAAGGGTTGGGCTCATAGATTTCTTCTTCTTCTCTCTTCAGTAATATTTTGGATTTTATAGGTACTGGGCGAATGACTCCAGGCTTTGTCTTCATGAATCACAGGTTTGTTTTAAAAAATAAAAAAAAGAATATTATTAAGATGAATAAATATGAGCATTCTTAGGTTATTCAAATGTTCTCACCAAAAATGTGCTTTACAAATTTTAATAAGATTTTGCAGATGCATAAAACACCTAGAAATAAAGTGATTTCAACTAATATAATTCCAGTGTGAAGTCAATTACAGTAATTATTAACTAATTATAACCAGTTAGTTGCCTTACGATGACAACAGTCAAGTTAGAAAGATGTACCACTGGGTAGGGTTCCATTGCCAGCACAATAAAATAATTAAATTGATTATCATGATAGTTGAAATGCAAAAAAACCCTTCATTTATATTGCCAGATTCTTCTGCCCGTGACAGTGCATTCATTGGCCAGTCATCATTTGATGAACGTTTGCTAGCAGGGACCCTCGGCCTGCAGCTTTCCAGCAAACGTGCCACAATTCTCTTTCTGTGAAAACTGCCCCCTGCCCACATCCACAGAGTTGGACCTCAGGAGTCACATCCAAATTACAATGGAGGGAACTGGGGTGAGCAGTCTATAGACTTTTTCTCCCCAAAATGGGTATAGATACGCGGTGACTCCACAGTTACTCTGACAGACTGAAATTTAATGTTAATGGCTAGTTGTGAGGCCCTTAATTCAACTTAAAATGCAGGTCTACAGAGCTCAAGAAGGTCAGAAAGCACTGAAGCCCAATACCCGCGCCTGGCTGACTTCTTGTCCTGAGGTTCCCTAGGGCTTTCTTTTTCTTATAAGCTAGATTTCCCTTTGTTTCTAACTAAAGTTTACTTCTGTAGCTCACAATCAAAAGAGTTTTAGCTAATACATCAGTCGGTCAAGACTCATAAATCTGTGCACAAGACTATTTTGACAAAAACAGAAATAAAGCTCTAGTTTGGGGCAACTTTAGAATGATGTTTCACAAACTCCCAACTCTTATGACACAAAATGATTGCTAAATCTCCAAAAACCCACGCCCCCACCAAATTCAATGTAAAGTGTGACACTTTCTGTCTAAATGTTTTGCTGCAATCATTCTTCCCAATCCCATTTCCTTTTGGCAAACAGCAAATTAGCTCTTCTCAGTCAATTCTCATGTTCATAAGTTACATCTATCTCGCCACTGTATGGAGCACCAGATATATCCTGAGCCTTGAATAAATATTGCCCCATAATACTTTTTCAATTGATATTTTCTCAGTTGTCTTTTATGCAAATGCCAACAGGGGAAATTGAGAAAAGTCTCTTCCTTCCCCAGGCTGAAAAATGTCTCCTACTTAAGAAACCTTGATTTCTCTCAAGAGGAGAAAAACGAGCCAGTAATACCCAGTTAGCGTGAAGTCATCAAATATACATATACATATATTATGTGTATACATAAACACACACAGACATATATATATATATATATATATATATATATAGAGAGAGAGAGAGAGAGAGAGAGAGAGAGAGAGAGAGAAACATCCCTCCAGTAACTGCAGCACAAGAATAAAACCTAGGCAGTTACTGATTTCTACAGCCACCCAGAATAAGGGACATATTTAATATGTTGGCCCAGAATAAGGGACTTGTTTGATATCTTGGCCATGGTCCTAAGTTGTGAGACTTCCTGTCTCCCTTTTTACTTTGATTATCTGTTTAATTTTTCCCTCCTTCTGCTCCTGCTTCTCCATCTTCTCCTCTATACTCCTCTGTGAAATCAATACAAATGCATACTCGGCACCTAGAGAATACGAAAGCCAACACAGAATTTTGGTGACTGAGCCAGGTGTCAGAATGCACCACTATCCACATTGAGGGATGTAATCGTGGATAAGAAAGAAGAAACCCGACCCTTACTGCTTCAGAGCAATAGAACAGCACGAAATCCAGCTGCTGGAGAGGTAACCGCCCAGCCTGGGGTCATTAGCAGACCTGTCTTCAGCTACAACGGCTGCAGCCCTTCACTAAGATCAGGTCTTGTGCTCAGCACCACTTGGGGTGAGATCCAAAATAAATCATTCAGTTATCAGCTGGATATCAAGTGCATTCAGGATCGGAATCAATTACTGATGTTCCATGTTTGTTTTCCTGCCAGTTTTTTGTTCCTTAGTTGCTGTAAGTTTCCTAGATTTTATACTATTGGACAATAATTTTACACTATTTCCTCTATCAGATTTTCTCTGCTTTTTATTTAGAATCTGTGCTCCATTCTTGGTCTACCGGAAGTCTTCCTCATTTTCTTATGCTTACTCAATCTTCACCTGGTTGCCTCATTATTTAATTGTATCTACTGCCTCCTTTTTTAAGTGTCTGCTTCTACCCCTTAACTTGTTGATGGGGTGGTTGGATTTCAAAGTCATGGACTCCACCTCTAGGCAAAAAAGGTCTAGATGTAGTTTGCCTTTGGCACTGTTCACATGTCTCTCCCTGTAACTCTTAACCACAACCTCTGAACTCAGTTGGCTCTCTGAATCTCTCAAGGTAGAAATCTAACCCTAGTGCTGTGCAGACCTCATTCAGCCCTACAAACCACAGGGCACAGAAAACTGCATGCAAGGCAGCTGCTGCACGTGACTCTTGCCACTCCACACCTATTTCAAGAAGAGACTCAAAACCCTGAGGACCTTTTGTAGACAATGGCACTGTCACCCTTCCACAGACCAGATTCTGTGTCCTCACTATATGGGATCCAGAAGTACACTTAATGTTTTAGACAGATGCTCATCATTTTTTATAAATTCTGTGAAAGGTTTAGAGACTATGAAACAGACACCAGGGTCAAGGTGCTAATATGTGAAGCCAAGATTCAAATCCTCATCTGACCTTCTCATCAAGCATCTGAGTTTAATTGGTCCTGCACCAGAGAGAGTGAGAGACAGAGAGAACTTAGAAGCATGAAATCATTTTTAAACACCCACCCATCTATAGCTTTTCTTCTCAATCAATAGCAAAGTACTAGACTTTTTATTTTTAGTTTATTGTATTCCTTTTATTCACTGCCCCTGTTTGTTTCCATGGCCAAATACTACATCCTTGATTTTGACCATGGTTGCTTCTCCAATGTCATTTAATTTTTACTTTCTCCAAGCTTCCTAAATATTCCCAGAAGATTACAGAATTCAATTTTTCAGGTCCTGACATATATACATCCATACATCCACTATCCTCCCTTTAAACACACACACACACACACACTCACACACACACACACACACACACACACAGAGCCACTGCCTTATAAAGACTGTAATTCTCATACCCAAGGCATCAAAATTTACATTATTGATTTCTCTCTGGATTTGGTTAATGATCCACTCCCAAGAAAAAGCATGATACTGTTAAGAGGTGAGAACCAGGGTCATATATTTAGTTATCAAAACATAGTGCACTGTGAGACCTTGGAAAAGCCATTCAACATGCTAAAGGCTTATAATTCTAATCCATGATTATATCCTTTAATAATGGGTAGTGGTACATCCATCACTTTCTTCCTGCACCTTTAGGAATCTCACTACAGTGTAAATGGAATTATGATTATAGCTTATTATACATATCAAATCCATCATCCAAATATGAAGCTCAGAGAGCGGTTCAAAGAGTCTGCAGAATATACTGCACTTATCACCAAGAGGTGCTACTGCTGGCCTGTTTCAGGCTCTTGCGGATTACTAGCTCACTGCCTTTCTGTTCTTCTCAATACACAGCTTGTCAGTATCAGATAGTTATGCACTCTACATTTCCTAAAGGTTAAACTACAACATAAACTGAACTAAGGGCTTGGTACAAGCAAGAAGCTGTCTGCTAGCACCGGGTCACGCAGAATGCAGTCTGCAGACCAGCGATATGCTAACTGACAACTGCTGGACATGCATATCTCAAGCCCCGTACTTGACCTAATGAATTAGGACCTGCATTTGAACAAACCCTTAGGTGATTCTTTTGCACATTAAAAAGTAAAAGGCACTAGACTAAAATTCACCCTGTTACAATGTACTATTCAGTTAAAGATACATTTTTCTTGGTCTACTCTCTTTTATTTAGTCCTCTGTCTCCAGGTATAAGGGAAGCTTTAGAAGAGAATGTCCTCCATGAATTTCTAATCTGTGTTGCATTTTTGCTCTTGGTCACCTGTTATCTTTGAACTTCAAGTAGAAGTTCTTCTGAAGAATTTCTGTAATTTTGGCAAATCTGATTTGTTAAGTCTGTATAGATAAATAGAAGAAAAGGAAATTAGATTAATTACAGGTGTCTATAAAGGTGAGCAATGGTAAGATTTCCATTGTCCATTACTATCATGATTTAACTAACCCAAAATCATTTCCATTTACTTTAATCTTTAGCAGGGGTGTACTCATGACAAATAGGAACAAGTGTCATAGGAGCAATGTCAGGCAAATCAGTTCAGTAACTTTCTTTCCACCCTAAATGGATTTATTTTAAAATGGACTTACTTTTAGACTTAGTAGAAAGGGCACAGAAATAACAAGAATATTCTCCAACAGAAAATACCAGTTCAGTGTGTTGAAAGTACGGAGAATTAACTTACACTGAGTGGAAGACACTTCCAAAGTGGACCTTCTCTTTGCAGTTCTGAAGGGCACATCTACGAGACACTCTCCAGAGACATTTTGCCAATTGAGAAGTAACCAGTAGCAAAACCTGTAGTGTCTACAGAGACGAGCATGAGCTAACTCTTGTCCCCAGAGGGCTCATGCCCTAGTTGAGTAAATCACAAAAGAACTACTGTGAAAATCCCATCACATCACTAAACTAAGTGACGTCACTCAGTTCCAGGTCATCCCGTGTCAACTGGATTCTCAAAACTCTCCATCACTCCTTCTCACTCAGAATAAAGTCCCTAACCCTTTCAATGCCTGGAAAGCAGTGCATAGCTGATGTCACATGAACTGATTTCTCTTCAACCAGTCTCCTGGGCCCCAATCTTATCCCCTAGTACTGTCCCATCCACACCCCACTTTCCCACTGTGGCTCCACACTGTGGCATGCTCTGCTCCAGGCACTTGTCCTTGCTCTTCCCTAAGTCCGGAACTTGTTTCTTCCTTTCTAGGTCTCCTTTTTGTATTTCTTCATGTCTCTGACCTAACATCACCTCGTCAGACAGTCCCCACCACCCCTTTATCTGCCTTCTTCTGCAGCTTTACCACCCTCTGATACCTGTTCATGTGGTTTTTGTCTTGCTCTCTCCTTGAGAACATAAGCTCTGTAATGCCAGAGTTTTGTTCCACTTAGGCTTATATCTCCAACATATAAAACTGTGTCTGGTGCCTACCTGATTTTAATAGGTCTTTGCAGAAAGAATAAAGCAATTGATAGACAGAAGCCTAGTAAGCTGCTTACAACCAGATGAGGAGCCCGAAAGAGCAGCTGCTGACTGCTTGGAGTCTCCAGTCCCTCTTCCTGGATTTATCACCCTCTTGCTTACAGTATGGCCCAAGCACAAGGAACTTCCCAAGACAGAAGTTTCCCTTCACAGAGGCAAGAGGAGGAGACTGAACTTTTCATCTTAGAGGGCAACAGGAAGTTAAGCCAAGGGCCATTTCTATAGTGACTTGAAAGGATTTTAACCTCCATTTAAGAAAAAAAAAATGATGCTGCCCTCCCTCTGTTTGCTCATGATGATGAGCAGTAAAACTCGTAGCTCAAAAAAAGGATACCATCTCATTTGAGCATTCAAGAGTGAGAAGCAGGGTGGAGCAGAAGGGGTCACCTCTGATTCTATAGTTAGTCTTAGGGGAGAAAATGTCCAAGAAGTTCCCCCAAGGGCTGAGTGGCTGGTGTAGAAGACCACTTATAAGGCTCTCCTTAAATGCAGAACAATTAGCTCCACGTTAGTTAAACAGGACCCTGTCTCTATGTATTGATGTGTACAGAGCTGGCTGAGCTGTTTCCTCTTCCCTTCAACTGGCTCTACGCAATGTAAACAGGGCTAGCTGAGGTACTGATGTGCCATCTTTGAAGCCAGCCAATGGTTTCCTGTTTCCTCACCTTGTGCCTCTCTATAAACAGTTGATCACAGTGGGGTGGCAGAGCCACATAGCTCCAGGAATGTCAACTGGGTTCAAGCCTCAAGATGACAGGATATGATCTCCCAGGGCACAACAGTTTACATATCAGAAACTGAAGCAACAGCCTCCTAAACATTCAAATGCTGCCCCAAATGAGTTATGCAGGTTGGTCTTTCTGCACACCCTTCTCTCTGCACACTGCAGAGGTGCTTTCTGGCCTCCTAGCTAAGCCTGGCTCACATAATTCCTGCCATTCTCACCATCACCCATCCTTGAGCGACTCCCTTCTTCACAAGTTAATAAATTCTGGGGAGGCCCTGGGTCATGGCCTTTGTTCCGTGACCTCACCGGACTGGACTCATGACTCCTTGGCTGCCCAAACTGTAAATATGCCTTAGTGTCTTTATTCTTGCTGTGGGTTACACTGGAGGTGGTAGACTGGAATTAGCTCACCAGGATTCCAATAATGTTTCCAATGGGTCTACAAATATAAATTTCCCAGACCTTGAAGAGGACGAGAAAAGGGATTACAATAACTGGTTTCCATGAACTGGAAGGCACTAGTCCAAACCTGCTGTTCATTCATGTTTATGGTCCATCACATACACACTGCTCCTAACAGGAACTGTAAAAAGACATTTTTCATCCTTGAGAATTCATAATTCTATGATAGTGCATTAATACTGCCTCTGGCTAGAGACCAAACCTGCAGATTAACAGCCAGCACTGATCTCATGAATCTTTTACCAATACTTTAATAACAGCTTCTTACAGCAACATCTTTCTTAAATTAGCAACTTCAGCTAATGGAATCATGTTTTTTAATTGCTTATAATTACAGCAGTAAGCTCTATGGAGAAGTAATGGGGGAAATAAGATAGCGTCTCAGTTTTCAAGTCTTCACTGCCTCATCTCTCCATTTTGAAAAATAAGATGTATGAAAAAAAAACAGTAAGGAATAAGAAAATAGCACACAATGAATGTTTTAAGTCTTGCTAGAAATTCCACTCTGATAGACTGAGAGTTTGTGAAAGCACTGTAACTGTGTCTGTTGTGTCTCCATTCGCCAGTTTTAACTTCCTGTGGCAAAAAAGTTTCTACCTGATAAGACTGTAGACAAAACCAATACTAAGTTATTTAAGTGATTCACTAATTCAATTAATAAATAATTATTGGCTCTCTTTTTTTAAAAAAATTAACAATATAATATACTTGAATCAATTACTTAAGTTTCTCTTCAAATAAATACTACACAGCTAAAAAAAAAACCCAAAAAACTACAGCACAGGGTAAAACTCTCAAGATTGAAAAAAAAAAAGACTTGTATTTCATTCATTATCACAGGACTACTGACATAACATTACCAATATATGAAGTTTTTTCAAAGTGATCATAAAAATCTAAAGAGATAATAAGTATGACAGAATTTTGTTAAGAAAAAATATGCAAAGAAAATTTGAAAGGAAAAAATAATATATATATTATATGAATAATATATAATATATATGTGTGTGTGTATATATATATATATATATAGAGAGAGAGAGAGAGATTATTTGAAAGTATGGAACACTGACTGTAAATGAACCAGACTCTCCACCAAAGCATCTACTAGATAAGTTTTTCCAAAACAATTTTGTAATTTCCATCACAGTTATATAAACATAAACATGCACAGGATTTCAGTCATTATAAGCCATATCTCAGTGCTCAAGAAACATTTTGAAGAATGTGCATAAAAACATCAACAGATAGAAAGATTCCAATGATTTGAGAAAACTTAATGGCATGACATGAACCTGAGGAGGTGTGCATGATAAATGTAGTAACTCTTAAGTATATGCTGTGGTCAAGGAAAAACTGGTCAAGTAGAAACCGCCTTTGATGAAGCACCAGCTCCACACAAAAGCTTCCAGGGCGGTGTTGCCAAGCAGCAGACCTGCAGGGCCCTCTGGAGGATGAGTCACAAGACACATCTCTGGCCCTCAGGACAAGGAACAAAAGGTGGGAGGGTTGCGGGGCTAGTAAGTTACCTTACGGTTTTTCCTCTATATAGTCGTGTGGCTTATTTTCTTAAATCGGTTGTGGTCTCCTCTCTAGGCTCAGTATCCCTTCCAGGACAACAAGGAATGTTTTGTAATGACATGAAGCTTAAAAATCAAAAGCTAAGTATCAGCTAAACCAGGTCCACTGGGCTGAGGAAGACCTGGGCTTGATTTCCAACTCAAAGCAGAGAAGGCTCACAGCCCCGCACTAACAGTGATGAGGAAAGAAGCCGTGTGAAGGTTTAATTGAGAGAGGGGTCCGACAAAATACCTGACACCCAGCATGAAGAAAAGGTTTATTTCTTACGGTTTTTTGGAGGTTTCAGTCCTTATTCAGTTGGTTCTATGGCAGGGTGGCACGGCTGAGGGGCAGCTATTCATGGCAGCTACAAGTAGCAACCCCAACAGAGCAAAAGAGAGATAGAAGACACGCCTTCTTCCCACCATTACACTGTATGCTGGCTCCACCCCTGGGCGTGAGTGTAACACTCACACCACCAATCCAAGCACTAGATAATGAACCAATCACAAATGCTAGATTTGGCCAAGTCCATGATTGCATGAGGTTTGTCGGGGAGGGCACTGACATAAACCATGACACTTATACTCTGTGAGTTGTTTAAATTAAATTACACTGGCTGTTCATGGAGAGCCACATGAAATGAAGACACACACCCACACTGATCTCAAATGATCTATGCAAATCCGGGAACCTCCACAAATTGTTGCTCACACCAGGATTGAGAGGTGTGCAGGACAATGTCCTCCTGCCTACAGGACCATGTGGACCACGTCACATGTTGTAATGTGTGAGCCTCAGAACCTCTTTAGGTTGACAGAGTAGTGAGCCAACCTCTACTTTATAGCTAGGAAGTTCTTTTCCGGTTGTGATCTACCATAATGCAGCTTAATAGAAACTAAGCTTGGTGAATTAGCATAAGGGTTCACAAAATGTTTGCCCAAGCCTAACACTAAGTCATGTGGTTTCCAGAGTAAATTATAAATATATATGCAAATTCATATGAATATGTATACAAATATATATATATATATATATGTTTTTTAAGTGCTAGGACTTGAACCTAAACCTTGTACAAGTTTAGCAAGCACTCTGCCTAACTTGTATCACTCATCAATACCCCACCGCCACAATAAAAATATTTTAAGAATTAGGGTCATGCACCTTTTTCTGTTCAAATTTGAATTGACGCAGTTTCAACTAACAAGCAAAAACAAGTGAGCCAAGGTATGAATAAACATGAAATGATATACTGTATCTTCAAAAAATGAAATCACTACATTCTAACATTAAGTTTATGATGGCAATTTGTCACATGTACTTCAGCTAACCAGGTTTTTCCCTAAAACTTAAATATTTTTTGTATTAACTGTTTGTTTTATATAAAATATTGTATTAATAATATTTTGCTTACCTATAATTTAACTCATATATTATATATTCCTAATTATTTTGTTTTATATGCTTAACATTCATACCCATTCACACAAATAGTCACAAATATGTATGGTATAATTGGAATTACCTGTCATGTCACTATATGTATATGTTATAAATGCAAACATATATAACTATGTATAATATAGTTTTGTTTTTCAGTGCCATTCCTATTTATTCTTATTGTCCGAACTTAATTTAGTCCTTAAAATGAAGAAAAATATTAGAAATTCATCCATAAAAATGAAAACATGTATAATTTCTTAAATAATTTTGCTTAAAAATAGCATATAACTTTGCATTGAGTTATTTCTACTTTGAGTTACTCTATTTCCAGGAAATATATAAAAAGGGTTAATGTCATAAAGTACAAACTAAACTGACCAAATTGAATAATTACATCAAGCCAAGAAATGTTGGCTTTTAGAGTGATAGACTTGCTTGACACTAATTCCTTATCAAAACTACCTTTATCACAAGGAAATTCTGAGATTAAAACTTAATTTAAAACTTGGTTATGAAATGTTTCAAATGCCTTAAAAGATCTAATGTAAATGTGAAGAAATTATCATTAAAGTCAGTCAAAGCAATGTTTTATATTTTTCTCCAAGAGAGCTCAAACAGGGTTACTTCTTTAGGCCAAAAAAGAAAGGTTTTTTTTTTTTGTTATATCCACAATGAGTTATTTTTTCATTCTCATTTTAAAAAATCATTATTTAATATATATATATATATATATATATATATATATATATATTCCTGCATACTCACATATATTTCATCAATATCTAAAAATCTGTTTTGTATACAACACTGAATAAAATTTCACATAAAAATGTTCAAAAGATTCTTTCCATAGATATGCTAGAATCAAACACCCTAGAGAGACCCAGACAGAGGAAGATGGATCCTCTTGACACAGGAAGAAATTAAAATGTAAAAAAGCTTGTCAAGTACATCTGGACTACAACTGAAACAGCTAAAAATTATGGGGGACAGTGTTTTCGTTCATGATGACCGACCAAGTTTGCAACAGCCTGACTGCTCTGGCTGGCAGAGCCGCCCAAACTCCTTCCCGCCGCCACTCACAGGAAGCACAGCAGTGCTGAAGTCGGGGGTTAGTGAGCCCAGTGGAGAGTGAAGCTGGCAAAGGGACTTTCATTAATCCACGGTAAGTGCTGGGATTGGGACCCCGTCCACGGGAAGGGTGCGACCAAATGGGTGACATGTTGGAATCGGGCAGGAGGAGCCTGAACTGGGAGCGACAGTGACTTTAGTTGGGTCCTCCCTCCCAAAAGCAGATTCATAGGATTTGCTTGGACTGGGCCGCGCCCCTGACCAGGACCCAATGAGCCATCCCAAATTGATTCCCTGCACCTAGCACGCATAAACCGGGTGAAGGCCCCTGAAGTTTGGCTGGCCTGGTGGGGAGGGGCAGGCATACGAAGCTGCTGCTTACACCTCAGTGACAAGAGCAGGCGGCAGAGGTCCCTCACCAGTGTGCTTTGGAGGAAATGTGGCCAACAGGGAAGGGGGCTGGGACCTGTACTGTAACCTGTGTGGAGGAAACCAGGACCATGACAGGAGAGAGAGGCAGGAGGAGTCCCCCAGCCCAGAACCCTGAGAGCCTTGATCCAGGAGAAGGAAAAACAAGGGAGACTGAGGGCAGCAAACACACAACATCAGACATGGCTTCAGTGGACATTAAGAGATATCTTCAGGACCTTGTAGACAAGCTCAAAACTGAAATATTAAATCAGGTAAAGCAGGATATGAGTAGAGTAATAAAAGAAATGCTCTCAGGAAGCATCTCTAAGGAAGACAGATGGAAGAAGGGAGGAGCACAAAAAAAGGAGAGAAACATTCAATAAAGAATATAAAGAAAATATAGAATACATGAAGCAGATTCAAAGAGACTATCAGGAAATTAAAAACTCCATTGAAAGTCGGCAAAACTCCTTCAAAGAAACTAAGGATAGACTATCAAAACTTGAAGACAAGTTTGCAATGTGTGATCATGAAAGGAAAAATCTCTTAAAAATAACAAGGAAACAGGCAGTAACAATACAGAGGCTAGAAGGTGACAAGAGAATCTACAATCTAAGAATAAGAAATGTGAATGAAGAAGCAGGAATACATACATGTGAATTACAAAGGCTATTCATGGAAATAATTAAGGAAAACTTCCCAAGCATGGGAAAAGAAAATGACATTCGGTTATGTGAGGTATACCGAACCCCAGCCACCTACAACCAAAACAGATCTACACCCAGACATATAATAATCAAGATGCCAGAAATTCAATATAAAAACAGAATATTAAAAGCTATCAGAGAAAAGAAACAGATTACCTATAAAGGTAAGACCATCAGAATCATGGCTGACTTCTTGACACAGACCATCAGATCAAGAAGAGCTTGGAGCAAAGTATTCCAAGCCCCAAAAGAAAATAACCTCCAGCCCAGATTGATGTACCCTGCAAAAGTGTCATTAGAAATTAATGGAGAAACAAGATGCTTCCATGATAAAGAGGAACTGGGCGAGTTGTGACCATCAATCCAACCCTACAGAGAATACTGAAGGACATTCTAGAGAGAGAGAAGAAGTATCAGGATTTTAGGAACAGTGGCAGAAAGGCCCCAATGAGTGGGGCAGGCAAGTAGAATGAAGGCAAAAACTAGACAAACAGGCAGAAAAATAGCATAGCAGGAATGAGGCAGAGAAGGATAACTAGAATCTCTAACACTGATGGCCTTGATACACTATATTGTTAATAGTGCACCAGGATTTAAAACCCACATTACTCACACTACTCTGCTTAGATGTATTATATTTTGTTCCAGTCATTCTACCTGTACTAGATTTGAGGGCACAGACAGTAATCCCGAAAATAACAATATATAGTATGGTAATTATCCTTAATATCCTATTAACTTAATCTAAAGCTCTGTAAAACCTACACTGCTTTACCATGACTGATCGTAACCAAATCTGGTCTGTTGGATCACTGTTTTGTATTGATAGATTTTATTCAAAGCTGTTATGATTGATAGTATCAAGTCTGAGAGCATAGGCAACTGCACTAAAGATGACAAGATTCACTAGAATATCCACTATGGTTTGATTATTACCTGCCTTTGAAGTTTTATATTGTCTACAATGTTTTATTTTTACTAATATTGTTATTTACTGGTATACTCAATTATACTTCTATATTCATTTATGCTTGATGATATAGACATTCTATTGAAGAAAATAAGAAACAACGCAGTAATCATTGTAGATCACCTTGTACTGTGGTTTTATACAACATTTTGGTTTCATGTTTTTATAGGAATTTGTTTTGTTTTGTCTTGCTATGTTTTGTTTTTCCCTCTACTACAGAAAGGATAGAAATACATGTAGAGACTCATGCATGAATAGCTGTTTACTCTCACTGTTTGAATATCTACTTTGTATGCTTTAATTTTGTAACTTGAACAACTGTTTCTAAGAGGACAATATGTAATTTATCAACTAGTGGTTTCTTAGTATCTTTTTTTTGAAATTCTGTATTATCTCTACCTTTTACATGCTTTTGTTTCTCTTTAAATAAAAAAAAATTTAAAAAGAAGATTCTTTCCATATATTACTCTCAATAAACAAATGCATCCTTATTTTATTTATTTATTTATTTATTTAGGTACCGGGAATCGAACTCACAACCTCATGCTAACCAAGCAGACACTGCCACTCAACTATGTCCCCAGCTGTGCATTATTATTTTAAAAACTGAAAGGGTTATAGTAATATTTCCATGTCTAAAATGGGAAATGTTCAACTCCATCATGTTGTGGCAGGGCTTGTTTCCATGGCAACTCCATTCATCACATTGGTGATCAAGCATAACAGTCCTAGAGGGTTTGGAAACTACCTAATTGAATGTTCTGTTCAATTGGAAATTGAAGCCCAGACCCTCTGACTTGTGATTCAGTTCAGTAGTTAGGATCAAATAGGAAGCAGAAGCTGGATATCCAAACCCATTCCAGGGCACTTTCAAGACACTCTCCTCTTAGTGTTCTAACCAACAGACACTGAGACACATACACCACACACACACAAATGCACATGCGCCAAAGACATTCTACACATATACATACTTGTACATGTGCTGCCCGTGCATAAATATGACCATGTCCAAGTGCTTTGTTTGAAGCAAGCTATTTTAAAAAGAAACTATTTTTATGATTTTTTTTGTATTACAAATTAAAAAATGGTTGTCTTTTTAACAGGACACCAAAACAGTTTCCTTAAATGAGAAAAAGTAGGTATCAAACCATGACCTTTTATCTCTATGTCTCGAAATGCAAGAAGTTATATTTTAAACAATAAATTTTGAAGATATAAAGAAAATCTTTAACCAGTGATATTCAGGAAACGTATTTCTCAGTTTCACTTCACTAACTCCTATAAGAATAAGAAACCCTTATAAGAATAAGAAAAAGAAAACAGTATAAGCAAAAGTAGTCCTCCTATTTAATATAATTTTTACCTGGAAATAACACAGTCTAGAGTTTGGATCTGTGCTGCCCAATGCACTTCTGTTGAGCTTTGCAGTGTGACTGCTTAGGCTGAAATTCACTATGCAAGTAGAATGCACAGCACATTTCCAAGAATTGTCGCTCTTCTCAAAAACAATGTAAAACTCAATTTAATAGTGCTTGTTGAAATGACAACATTTATCTATCATTAAATAAAATGCATTATTGAAATTAATGGTATGATTCTTTTCAATGTCGTTTCTCATTGCCACAAACCAGGAAACCACATATTCAGTTGTGACCTTTCCTTGAACCATTTTGGGGTCAATCTCATCAGGAAATGAATTCCCTTTGCTTACTTTCGATAACATTTTTCTTCTTAGCCAACCCAACCTCTTCGAACATTGCCACTTACACACATTACTGGTAAATAGCATCTCTGTATGGTTAGTGCATGTTTATTAGCCCAAAACAATCACCAATCACCAGGCAGCTTTACTAGAACATCAGTAATTTTCTGTTAGATAAGTAAGCAGACAATCTTAGATGTAGTAAATTTATTCTCTGTTCGTTTTCTCTCAGGCAAAACTGTCTGGGAAAATGAGGACTTAAGAAGCAGGTCTGTAGCGTGGCAGGAGAATACGTACCAGTTGACTTTCAGACACTGCAGAGGATGCTGATGAGAGATTTGCCTGTGGAGCAGAAACACAGTATATATTTAGGGAAATTAATGATTTGGAAAAATAGTAGTTCTATAGTTTCAAGAATTGGAGGTTATTTTATTATTAAAGTGATACATGTCCACTGTAGGATTTTGTAAAACATAATGGGAAAAGAAGCACCAAGAAATAATCTTTAGCAATTTGATGCATTGCCTTATAATATTTTCCCATTCATTCATTCAGCACACATAAGAACAAATATCATGTTTAAATATTGCTTTTTCTTCTCATCTTCTTCATAGAAGCATTACCACAACCTCTGAAATTTTTGAGATAACATATTTCATTTTTCATATATTGCAAGTTACTGAAACATAACAACATTGTTGATATCTATATTAATTTACAACAAACTTTAAAAAAAACAGATATTTTTCTACAAAGTATCTTTCCATAAAAAAAGCATGAGGATGTTTTTTATGAGTTGGGGATGGAAACGATTTGGCCATAATATTGTTTACATTATGGAGCAGGTTAAATCTGCTTCTCATCATTGGCTCTTACATTTCACATCTTTCATCAGAATTTTTACAAATGTGAATTTATATGGTAAGAGATCCACCCTCTCAATAGATTTCCCAGTGTCACCTGCAGTATTTGTCATTATAAGTGCACTGTTGTATGCCGGGCAGCGAGAACTCTTCCAAAGTGCTTAACTGAAAATTCTTGCTGACTGAATGGTGCCCCCGCCCACCCGTGCTACCAGCAGGCAGTTTCCTTCCTACTGAGGTAAACACTAGTCTGGTCCTCAAATCTTACTATCGTGGATTTTGTCTGAAATGTTTCATTTTGTCCTGACTCTTGGATAAGAGCTCGAGCCGACACGGAATTCTAGGCTAACAGCATCTTTCGGTCTTTTGAAGGTTCCATTCTCCTGGCTCGTGCTGCTGCTGTTGCTGTCCCTCGGGATGCCGCCGTTAACTGGTGGCTGTCTGTCCTCACATGTGGTTAATGCTCAGCACCTTCCTTCATGACAGTTTTAAACTTCACCACGATGCACCTGAGATGGTTACTGGAAGCCAGAAAAGGTGGGCAGAGGGGACCAAAGGAAAAGGAGAGGACACTGGTCAGAAGGACCAAGTTTCAGGCAGGCTGGAGGGAGGAGTTGTAGGGACCTCCTGCCCTGCATGGGGACAGTAATTAATAAAAACATATCGCATGCTTGAGAACTACTGGATTTTAACATTCCCGGCACAAAAAGATAATACACTGATGAACGATGGGTGTGTTAATCAGCTTCACTGAATCTTTCTATAAGGCTTAGGCAGTGCAAATATCACATCATATCCCAGAATTAGGCACAACTGTCAAATGAAAATCAACAGAAATTAATTTGTAAAAACTGATGGAGCAGTGAAAAGTTATAAACATCAAAATTTGTAACTTAAAAGAAAATTTGTTAAAGATTTAGGTTATACAGTGACTAAAAGTTAAAGGCTAAGGGAAAAAGTGAGGATTTGAAACTCACAGAAAAATAAATTACTACGAAGAGCAGAAGAGACCACGTTCACCTCCCGAAGACTGAGAACAGAGGCACACGGAGAACCACCCCAGCCCCCCAGGCACACTGCCTCTCCGCACTCAAGTGACAGCCACAGTGCTGAGCCACACGGGGTGTCCCCTCCCACCACCCCCCTTCTCCCTCCCTGAGCAGAACACGGGTGACTATCTTCCACCACCACCACCCGCTTCCTCACGCACAGAGACACTTCAGCAAGATTTCTCAACAATTAAGAAAAGTGACACATGAGGACTTCTTACTTCAATTGCATGTGACTTCCCTGTAACTCGTCTAGTTTTACCCTAGGGTGGTGCATCTGGCCTGGGAGTTTACCTCAGGTTCTCCTCTGTGTCCGGGTCACGGTCTCTGACTCACTCCAGCATAGCAACAAGAAGGAAGCGCACACTGGCTAAACTGGAGACCGTGACCTTTATTTTAATGTCTGCATATGTGGTGGGAAATGTTCTTAATAAAGTTTGACACAGTTTTCAATAGATTGTGATATTTCGGAAGCAATATATCTCACTGTGATGACATTTTCTGTTCCTCAAGTTCATTAAAATGAGATCTTCCTTATATAGAACCGAATAAGCTGTTTTCATTTATTTCCCTGGCATTGAAAAGTATTCTGGAAACACCAAGAGCTTTGAAGTAAGGTGTTATCAATAGACTGATTCCAATCAACAGTCTTTGATAAATTAGTAATTAGTAATAGTCCCAAATACTTGTTCTACTTCCTGATATTGTTCTGTATTAAGAAAGCTTATATGATTAGAAATTATACTGGTAGCAGTTAATGAAAATAATAAACATTTACAATGGCAAGTATAATGCAAAGAAAAAAATTCCCTTCCAAAACAGAGTTAAAATAGAAGGAAATGAAAATTTTGAGAGCAATTGATTCCTTTACAAAGGGAGAAACTGTTTAAAAATGAATGTCCTGAGAAATAATTGCTCATTTATTACCTGATGAATTATGAATTCATTTACATATAGCCAAGACAGTTAAGATTGTGGAAACAGTAAAACACTATCATTTTAATGTTACTGTGACCAGATATTAAATTATTCACTCCAAGTTTAGACTAAAGTTTATCAGGCATGAAGATCTAATTTAGACCAAGAGTACAAATGGATCAAGCTCTAGCATCTAGAAGTACACACACATATGGATGGCAGAGGTTTTGACAGGAAGAAGATCTGGCCTGAAATCTATTGCTCTCTGATTTCTGAAACTTGTTTTCTCCCCATGCAAAGCAGAACTTTATAACATAGCACCCACCTCATACGATTAGTGTGTGGTTTAAGTGAGATAATTAAGATTTATCTGCAAGGTAAGGGTTCAAAACAGTATTATTATTGAATTAAACAGCTCTACATAAAGTATGTAGCAAGATCCTGACCCAAAACACAAAATAAAAATAAAAAATGAGTTGAAAGGCTAATGATAAATCAGTCAACTCTTCAAGTGACAATTACCACCTACTCCACACATTGTTAACCCAATTCCATTTCTCTTACACTGGGGAGAACCACAATTAAATTACTTTAAAACAGCCTGCAACTGAATGAGCGTACAAAATGAAGAAAATCTTCGCTTTAATTAGTCTGAACCTCCAGCGCTTTTACTGATGTGGCTTATCTTAAAACAGACTGTGAACTATCCATTCCACAGAGCATTAAGGAAACACTTTTCATTGATTTTCCTTAATTTCTTCCTTTTCGCTTTCTTTCTTTGAGGCAAACAATCTTTTGCCAAAGGCCTATAAAAATAAAACAATCAACAATTTCTTGCTTAATTAAACCATCCCAGAAACACTGGCAATCTACGGACACACTGAAAATTAACGCCTTCGTTTTACCATCAGCCGGTTCTCTGCTGATCTCCTCCATTTCTACAAGCATCTTGCTCACTGACTATTTCACTGCTCACTGCCTGTCTCCGCTATTGGCATGCGTGCTTCTGACTAGGAACTACAGCGCTGTGCTCACCCCTCTCACCCCAGTGACTCCTCAGTAGTGGTACGCGGTAGATACTCGATAAATATGTGCTGGATTAAGGAACAAAACTGGCTAATTGAATAATACAGCTACAGAATCCTAATTAGTTCTACTAGTAAGGATCCATGCAGACATATAAAACCTTTTATGAGCTCAAGACGTGGGGTAGGCCATGCTGGTTTGCTAAAGCTCCCCTGAAGTGTATCCAGCTTGCTTTCTTGGTTTTAATTTCAGTCTCCCACTTGCCCAACCTCCTCTGTGTTCCAGGAGCTGGCAGACTGCACAAGTTCTGCTTTGAACCTAACCTTAAGAATCTCTGCAAAGTTAACAACACTGAGACCAGGTAGTACATACTCAAAAGATGCTTCTTTCTCCAAAGTTATGAAGAGAGTCGGTGAAATGCTACAATCTGTAAGTCTATAGACTTTTCAGATTTGCATGGGAGAAAGGAGAAAAATACTGTGAGAAATTAAGTGAAAACTATTCAACTCAGACTAAAGGTAAAGCAGCAATCCATAGCTCAGCTAATATAAAATTTCTGAAGGAAAATTTTAAAATGTCCTTTTCTAAAAATCAGGACATACTGTATTTAAGACAGATGGCTCACATAGGATCAAAATCTATAAAGTGTACTTCTATTCTAAAATTTCATTTTTTTCTTCTCAAAGTACATACATTGTTTTTCTCAAAAGAAATATAGCAGCTAGTATTTAGCAAATGTAACAAGTGAGTACTTCCAAGTGTGTTGCCTGAGTTAGCACCAAGAAACATGAGATGTCATAAACAACAGTCCAAATGTCAAGGAATAAGAGAAGGGGAAAAACAAAAAGACAACGACAACAAAACCACAAAGCTTCTCACCCAGAGAGCAAAATTTAATTAAGGTCAAGAATATTATCTGAAGCAGAGTTTATATTTGTTCTAGTCTATACTGAACTTGGATGATTCAGAGTTAACTGGGACTGACTCAAATGCCCTCACAAAAGTTATGGGTTGAAAAGTTAACCTATTTTTATTGTCTGATAACAGACAGAAAGAGAATAATTTGAAACTATCTCAAACTGTAGAGATCAAAGGCCCCCTCTAGAACAATTTCAGTTGCTACCAAACGGAGAGGGGGTAGCTTTCCTAACTTGCTGAAAATCACCGAGATGAGAGGCACATAGCTAAATAACAGCAGCAGATGAGAAAAGCTGGAGAAACAAAACCGATCTAGCTGCTTTTCATGGGTCTGGTCCTCAGATCTACAGGGCGTATTAATCGTAAAAAAGTACAGAAACAGCTTTAAAAGAACTTCCTTTTGCTTCTACTAAGGCATTAATAAGCAACTCAAATTGCGACTCTTCTAGACAGACTGAAAAAACAGGAAGGCGGAGGTTTGCACAAGAGCAAAAGGGAAGGAAGAGGGAGAAGGGGAAACTACTAGTTATTGAGCAATTCCTGTGTGTCAGAACTATATTAAGGACCTTTCAGGCAGTGACCAACACTAATCTTACATAAACCAGGGGAGAACATTAGCATCACCCTTGTAAAGTTGAGAAACAAAATCACAGCAAGATAAAATCACTGATTTTCCCAGGTCACACAGTTATCTAGAAGTAACGCTGCGGTTTAAACCTGGATCCAGCCTCCTAAATGCCGCTACTCCTTTTAAATAATACTCCAACGGTTCCAATAATAATGAAAAATAGCAGTGAAAGCTTCCAGGAAACGCTGAGCAGTGTTCCTGCCCACATCCTGGAAGCATAGTTTCCTGAATGTGATAAAATTTAGTAATTTTACCGTGTTCATTATTTGCCTTAGGGAAATTTGAGGCAAGGCAGACATGTATAAGCTGCGATGAAAACATGGCACAGAATACACTGTAATAATTACTTATTCTTGGTGATAATGACAAAAACTACATCCTGGAAAACCACGTGTAGTTTGAAAGAAATAAGCTACCAATTTGTTTTAGACTGAAAGCTAAACACCTGCCTAGGAAACAATCTTAGTTCTAGTAGAATGTGTTTGGACCCTGTATAGACGCTGTTATGGATTAAAAACTGGTGGTCAACTTAACACCAGCTGAATTAAATCATCATGGTGCTGAGCACAGATGTTCCACCTGAGGAAAGTCGCCAGCATAAGTAGAGACATGGAGAAGGAGAAGCGAGGCGTTGTGGGTTTCTCTAAGTGTTGCTGTTTGAGCCGTTGGTTCTCCTGGAGGAGCTCGTCATGACCGGCTTCCCCAGTGTGAGTTCGACCATTGTCATCAGAGGAGCTCGGGACCCTGTTGGTGAGAGGGGCTGTGGTCCACTTTGGGGGAGCTCTGGTCCTTACACAGAGCATCACTTCCTGGCTCCAGAGAGGAAGACATGGGCCATTTAATCTCCAGGAGAAACTTGTCACGCTGGCTTCCTGGCATGTACTCGACTGTGCTTATCATTGGAGGAGCTCGGGACCTCCGTGTCGCTGAGGATGGCTGTGGTGCTTTTCAGGACAGCCCTGGTCCTTGTTTTGAGTGTGACTTCTCAGCTCCAGCATAGAACCCTCAACCTACCAGCACAGCTCCTTCACCTGGCTGGCATAGACTTTCTGGCTTCCACTGCTGACCTTTGGGCCTTCCCAACACGGATCCGTAAGACAGACTGGCGTGAGTCCTTCTTGTGGGCTCTAGACCTCCAGTTGGACTCGTGGGAAACAATGTCATGGGCTCTGGGTTTTCATCTGGACTCATGTGAGACATTGCTGTGAGATCCAGGCCCTTGGCTGAATATTCTGTGTCTTAGTGTTGTGGATAGATTTCTTGCATCTCCTTGTGTTAACTCTGGGCGACCATCATAAAAAAACATTCTAAATTCTGTGTCCTGGTTCTAATTGTTCTCCTCACAACCCCTGACTACAAAAGACCCCTTTCCATTTATGAAAAAATCAATAATGGAATGACTGCATAACTGAGTCTACTCCATAAGAGAATGATGTGTATAATTATAAAATACTTACATATTTGGTTTCTCGACCAGCTGCTCTTGGAAGGGTTGGAGGAATCTGTGTGAAAATAAAAGTAATTATACTTCAAAAAAATTAGCAAATAAAAAGTTCACCTTCCAGCATAAGTTCATTTTTTTTCTTCTTTGAGATTTTCTTTTATTTTTAAGTAAAATTCCCTTTTTCTTTGCAAATTATTTTATCTTTATTTTAAAAAGCAAAACAGTAAAAAGGAATATAAGTGATATAGAATTTCAAAAAGTAGTAGGAAATTAACACTAGTTAATATATTGCATACTGTTATCTTAGAAGTAGTTCAGGTTACAAGATCTAGGCATAAAAATGATCAATCAGTGACAGCACACACTGTTCTTTTTGATGAGCAGAGATTAGTAATATGGTTATCTATCTTGTATACACATAGATACATACAGTTATGTGTGTTTACCTACATACATTCAATCTTCTCCTTTCTTCCTTTCTCCTTTTCCCTACCCCAGCTGTTCTTTCCGTTGAGTACTTTCTTTCCCTTTCATTATTACAATATCTGTTGTATGTTTTGGATCTTATTACTCTTTCAGTTTTTTCTTCTTTTACATGAGGGACACAATATGATATTTATAAATGTGAGTTTGATTTATTTCACTTATGAGGATAGTCTCAAGTTGCATCCATTTACCTATAAAAGCCTCAAGATCATCCTTTTTATGGCTGAGTAATACTCCATTGTATAAAAATACCACATCTTTTTCATCCACTCTGCAGTGGACATTTTGGTTGTTTCCAAGATTTAGCTATTACAAATTGTGCTGCTATGAACATGGGTGCACATATATCACTGTGACATGACATTTTCAATTTTTCTGAGAAAATACCCAGAAGAGGAATAGCTGGATTGAATGGAACTTCCAATCCTACTTATTTTGCAAACTGTTTTATTAAACCATATTGCTCTGTTTTTCTTTTCATTATTGTTATCTAACAGCTTTCTGATAATTTCTCCTAAGATACTGAGGATGGTAGTGTTAGGTTCGTAACACTGCTACCATAATTTCTACCATAATTTTTGACTCTTTCAAAATTCATGTGAAAATGTCTTCTCTCTCAATTCTTTGAGTTACTCAAAACTAGACACTTGCATTCACTCTATTTCAGTCATTCACTTCTAACACTCTTCTTGGACTTCACTTTCACCAATGACATGGAAAACCAAAACCTGGATAATTTTCATCACACTGGCTATTAACTCTCTTCCTCCTGCTCAGGTCTGAGCCTCTCCAATTCTCCTCCCTGTACTTCACTGGAAGGTCCAAGCCATTAACCTCCAAGCTTCCCTTTGGCTTTGTTAAGCTTTAGCTTACTTTTATTTCATATTCTCATACTTAATATTTCATTTATTCTGTGTGTCTCTCTCTTCTTATGACAAGTTTGTTTGTAAAGCAACAAAAGCAAAAACTCACGACGGGCCTTAACTTGTTTTTATCCCATACTTGTACCTGAGAAGCAGAAAAACATTCCTGGGGAAACTCTCTCAACTATACTAATTAATTTTATTTTAAAGCAATGATTTTCAACTTCAAATGTGCATTTGATACCATGCAGGAATCCCCTGCCTGTTTTCTCACAGAGGCGCAGCTTCTGAGATGAGATGGAAGCTCTATTCATTCTCCTATGCAATAAGTATTTCTTGGGTATTTACCGTAGGACGCTCTTCTCCACCCTTGGAAATCAGTAGCAAACAATAACAGAGACATTAGTAATTAACAAACAAAAGAGATAAAGACATTCTACCCTTTTGGAGCTTATACTTTATTATGAGAAAAACACAACAAAATAATAAGTAAATTATAAGTTAGATGGTGATAGATGCAATGAAAAGTAGTAGAAATAATGTGAATCTTAGGGTAATATATTCTTCCAGAGGAAATTTTTCTTGCCTCCTCCAAACACCTTGTGTTTCTCTAGGCCACCCAGATGTTAAGGAGGCCAAGAGTGCTGGGTGATTACATTTCAAATAGGCACATGCAGATATAAATTAAAAGAGATGAGGGATTTGGCTCTGTGATAAAGAGCGTTCCAAACAGAGGAAAGAAACAAAACTTCCTGTGGGGCCCGCCCTTGAGAACTGTAGACAGGAAATTCAAAGCAATTCTTCCATGAGGGGCATTCAAAAGTAGGGCAAAATACTGAAAAAATATTTCGTTAAAGACATCAATGAGCTTAAAGAAGAGTGAATATTTACTGGGCAAAATGAAGACAAGGCAGCAATGTGAAGAGAGAAGCTAGTAGTTGTGGCTCTGGGAGATGTTCACCAGCTTAGGCTGCTTGAGAATTTGTATTTCTGAATTTCGATATCTCAGATGCATGGGAAGACAGAAGGGAAAAACCAGAATAGAACCTACCAAAAATATATTGTGGCTCAAAAGTAAGAATGAACCAAAAGATTCCAATTCATTTTCAGTCTGGCTTCAAATTATCTGAAAATGACTGTTTTGAAAATATAAACTTAAGGTCTTAGATTAAGGCAATGCCTCTTTGTAAGGGTTCCCAGTAGCTGACAGAAGCAAAGAAAAGACTCATATATAATATCACTTGAGGTCTTGAACAATTCCTATAAATGAATTTTCACACAGAATATCTAGCACACAATCAGATTCCAATGCAAAAAGAGCTAAGACAAAATGTGAATAAGAATGAGCAGAAGTAATCAGCAAAAACAGAAAAAGATGGAGAGTCCAGAAATTTGCTTTCTCAGAAGCTGACTGAAAAACAATCACACTTAACCATGTTTTTTGGAAGAGGAGAGTTAAGCTTGCAAATTTTGATAGGCAACTAGCAACCATAAAACGTGATAAAGTGATTTGCAAAAGGACCAAATAAATAGGCTGGTTTGGAACCTGCAAGGCATAGCACACAGCCCTGCAGCTGGGCAGAGTGGAGGAGAGAGCGAATCAGGCAAGCAGCAGGGAGGGCCTGGGGTGAAGGCCTTGCAGGACGGCGAACACGGGAGGAGGAGGGCACAGCTGGGCTAACTCTTTGGCACATCTCTCTGGGGTGTTTAAAGTGGGGAGAGGCAAGCATGTAGGGAGGAAGCAGCAAACACAATGAGGGGGTGGCAGCGGAGTAGGCATGAAATAATCATTCTACATACACTCTGAAGACACAGCCAATGATCTCTAAAGGAAGAAATGTGGGATGGGAGAGAAAGAGAAGAACGAAATTGTCAGAAACAGTCCGCATTAAACAAATGAAAGATTGAAATTTTATCAAGGACATGGGAAGGAAGTATAGGGAGTCATTTTTGCCAGATTAAATCAAGATTTCACTTTAGATGCACTGAGTCTGAGACATGTGTTCTACATTTAGACAGAAATAAAGAATAGGTGGCTGGGAGTCTGGAGCTCAGGAGAGAACTGGGATGGGAATTAAAGCTGTACATTTGGAAGTTGTTGGCACAGACTTGGCTTCCAAAACATGAAACTGGGTGAGAATACCAAGGGGATAAACAGAGAGGACTCAGAAGTCTAAGTCCTGATCACTAGATGTTCCAAAATTAATAAATTAGCAAGAAGAACATGAAGCAGCCAAGATAAGACATAATGATGAAAGGAGAGAACACTATTTCTTTTGTCACATCTTCTGCTGACTCTGCCCTGACCTTCCTCAGCGCTAATAATGTGTATAGGTGCTGGAAGACAAGACAGCCCCAAGCAGAGCTGCAAAGAAATGTAGGTGAGGGCCATGGTGGTAGATGACCAAGACCATGCACCATCTTCAAACTGGGGCACACGTTCCTCCTCCTCTAGGAAAAGTAAATAAACCTCATTGATACTGGCAAATCCTAGGACCCAGGTTTTGTGTCTGCCACTTAGGATACTTGACATACATGCAGCCCAGTTAGCTGATGCCTAGAGAAATCCGAGTTCCCACAGAAAAGTAATAAAATCACTGAAAAATGTGAAAGTAAACAAGTGATTAGCCATTCTGCCCCTGAGCATTTACCCAAGAGATATAAAAACACATGTCCATTCAAAATCTTATGCACAAATCTTTTTAGTATCTGTATCAGGTTCAATTTAGAATGAACCTGATCTTTCAGGAACTGGTGAGTAGATAAAGAATGGGGTAATTAAAAGGGATGCTCTACTGACACAGGAAACAGCATTAAGTGTCCAATGCCTTCTACATAGTATAGATTCAAACTCTACTGACTATATGATTCTGTTTGTGTGATACTCTTGAAAAGAAAAATGTAAGGAGAAGAAAATGATGGTTGCCATGTACTTGGAGTAAAGGACAGATACACCACCCCTTTATAGCAGAGGCCATGGGTCTCATCTACTGTCACTCAAAATTTGGGTTGCCTAAGTGTCCATATGAAAACCATAGATCTATTTGTTTTCATTAAGGGTGTTTCACGAGTGGTTCTTAGGGTTTGTCACTATGGCCAAGGTGAAATAGTTGCTGCCTACAACTGGTTTTCTCTGTATGCATTTCATCCAATATCTGGATGGCCTGGAAGTCATAAACAACACCATGGCCCAATCTCAAAGAACCAGGCTCTGGGCCAAAGAGGCTACACCAACAGTCAGCCATGTCAACAGGCTCATTCCACAGCAAAGCTACTGTCATAGTCACCACCACAACCCAGGACAGAAAACAAACCAACAAACATAGAAACATGAGAAGACAAGGCAGGAAAACACCTCCAAAAATCCCAGCTCCCCCAAAGCTGTTCCACAGAGCACTAAGGGAAAGGAAATCATAGGTCACACAGCAGAAATAGCTGAAAGGGTATTGGTGTAGGTAACACAACAGTTCAGTAAGGAATTAGGCGAATTCAAAGAAGATCTAGCTAAGCAGATAATGATTTTAAGGGGAAAAAAATGATCAGCAAGTCTAAAGAAGACATTAATAAAAATCTAAGGAGCTAAAGAAAGAGATATAAAACATGAAGGCCGGCACGAAAAAGAGAGTCCATTAAAAAGCTCCAAACAGAAATCAGGAGATTAAAGCTCTAACTGAAAGTATAGACAGCAGAAGTGACCAGCGTGAGGACAGAGTATCAAGTCTACAACACAGAACTGTAGTTAGTGAACAGTTATTGAGAGATACCCTAAAAACAAGATCATGAAAAAATGGATCTATTAGCTGTCAGATGGCTCATAGAAGACTAATGTAAGAATATTGGAATTAGTGAACTATCAGAAGACATCTCATGTCTTTAGGGCATGTTTATAAGAAGTAATAGCAAAAAACTTTCCAGACATGGGAAAAATTTACCATACACATAAGTGAGACATATAGAATTCCAAATAGTCATGATCAGAAAAAAAAATTACATACAACATCATAATTAAAATATCAGAAATCCAACAAAATAACAGAATTTTAAAAGCTGTTAGGAAAAAGGAACAAATCATCTATAAAGAAAAACCCATTAGAATTACAGCAGACTTCTCAATACAAAACTTTAAGGCAAGGAGAGTTTGGAGTGAAGTGTTTCAATCCCTAAAGGAAAACACCTCCAAAACCACACTGATATATTCTATGAAATTATATTTCAAAATTGAAAGAGAAATAAGATATTTACATGAGGAAGAGCACCTAAAGAGATTGTGACCTCCAAACCAACGGTGAAAAAATTTCTCAAAGACACCCTAGAAAGAGATGGTTGACCTAGTAACACCAAAAGGTCCAATAGGAAGAACGCACCATGGAGTTAGCAATTAAGCAGAGTGGAAACAAATCTGCACAATAAGAAAAACCATATAAGAAAGGACAAAGTCAAGGAATCATTACTTGCAGACAACGTGATTGTCTGTTTACAAGATCCAAAAATACTCCACCAAAAGACTCCCAGAATTAACAACCAAATGCAACAAAATAGCACAATACAAAATAAACAATCAAAAATCAACAGGATTCCTGCATATTAATAATGAACTCAGAAGGAAGCTAAGAAAACAATAGCATTTGTAATAGCAATAAGAAAAGTAAATACTTAGCAAGTGACCTAACCAAGGAAGTGAAAGACTTCTACCACTACAATCACATTACTCTGGAAAAGGAAATCGAGGAGGACATCAGAAAACGGAAAGATATTCTATTTCTGAATAGGCAGAATCAATATAATCAAAATGGCTACATTTCCAAAACTGATACATAGATTTAAATGCAATATCAATGAAAATACCAAAGCATTTCTCACAGATGATCTAGAGAAACCAATCACAGAATTTATATGGACCTAGAATACCAAAAGCTGTCGTGGGCAACAAAAGCAAAGGCCAGGGCATCGCAATCCCAGGTTTGAAATTATAAAACAAAGCTGCTCTCATTAAAACAGCATCATACTGGCACAAAAACAGACATGAGCATCAGTGGAGCAGTGTAGAGAAAGCAAAGACTACACCAGGCACCTTCAGCAATTTGATTTTTGACCAAAGGACAAAATGAACTATAAGAAAAGATCACTTCTTTAATATATGGATCTGGGAAAATTGGATATCCACAAGCATAAGACAGAGTCTAGACCCACATATCTACTCACCAGGTACTAAACTGAGATCAAAAGGGATCAAAAACATTGAAACAGACACACTTAAATGGCTGGAAGATAAAATAGGTAAAACTCTCATAAACATAGGAACAAGCAATATCTTTCTGAACAGAACCCAATGCCACAAGAAATAATGTTGAGAATCAACAAGTGGGGTCATGTTAAATTAAAAAGCCAATCTATATATCAAAGGAAAGACCAGGAGTGAAGAAACAACCTACAGAATGGGAAAAAAAATTGCCAGCTATTTCTCAGACACAAACTAACATCTAGAATATACACATAACTAAAATAATTAGACCTCCAGAAATAAGTAACCCCACCAAAACATGGGCAACTGAAATGAATAGACTCTACTCAGAAGAAAAAGTACAAATGTCCACTAAATACACGAAAAAACGCTGAACATTGCTGACCATTCAAGAAATGCAAATTAAAACTACACTGAGATAAAATCTTACTCCAGAAAGAATGATTATCATCAAGAAATCAAAACTGACAAATGCTGGTGAGGTTGTCAGGAAAGGATATAAAATAGGAAAACCACTATGAAAGTTAGTGTGGAGATGCCTCACAAAACTAAAACTAGAAATTTCACTCGATCAACCTATTCCCTTTCTAGGTCTCTCACTAAAAGTATTAAAGTCATTGTATTACATGGATATGTGTATACGCATGTTTATAGCAGCATAATTTATAATAGTTAGATCTTGAAAACGGCATATCTGTCTATCAACAGATAAAGAAGCTGTGGCATTTATACAAAATACAGGGCTACTCTGCCATAAAGAAGAACCTGAAGCATTTGTAGGTAAATGAATGTAATTTGAGAACATAATATTAAGTGAAGAGATTAAGAAAAAATATCAACATAAAAATTCTGACAAAATTCAAAAGAGTACTAAAAATTGTGTATATATCTAGCTCGATTAAAAGTAAGCAGAGAGTGAAAAATTCAGAATGTTAAAAAATTTTACAAGCTTTAAAAATGACAGGAAAATAGATCTGAGCACGGAGGTGCACACATACAATCCCAGGTCTGAAAGTCACCAGCCCTGAAGCTGGCTCCTGTCCCCGTTGGGGTGTGGCTTCAATTCTATGTCTTGTTTACTGCAAAGTACACCCTGTCATCTGCCTTCTGGTTGACTTCCCTGAGCCTCACAGCCCCAAATGTATAGAAAATAAGTATTTACTATAAATGTGTCTGTTCATCAGTATTTATTGATGCCAAGGGAAGTCAGCAGAACAAAGAGATGACCCACAGAAGGGGATAAATCATTTGCAAACTACACATCTGAAAATGGTAACAACCAGAATGTAGGAGCAACAGCTCTACAGCAAAAACATACCCCAATTTTTTAAATAGACATTAACAATGTTTATAGTAAATACTTCTCAAAAGAAAACCTACAAATGGTAAACAGGTACGTGAAAAATGCTTAGTATAACTAATCCTTAGGGAAGTGAAAACCTCAGAGACCACTGCACACCATGACAGCTTTTACCAAAAAGATAAATGACAGATGCTGGCTGGGTGAGGAGAAGAAACCCTTGCACTCTGCGTGTGACACTGTCATCATCAGCAGAGTGACCATGGAAAATACCAAAGGGCACCCTCAAGAGACTTAAAGTAGTGCTGCTCAGCATCCTCCCAGCTCCTCACTCAAAGGGACAGAACCCTTCTGCTTTAGGGTGCTAGAGATACACTCAACTGTTCATTGTGGTAACTGAATCCTTAAGTGTTTTCCTTTTTATATGGTAGCAACTGATGTGTCCTTTCTGATAAAGTATTATTTTTTAAAGTTGCAAATTGGTTACTGGGCTTCTGGGTATTTGCCTGGAATGCTCCAGATGAGAATTATGCTGAGCATGGTGGCACACTACACCTGTAATTCAGCACTCAGGAGGCTCAGGCAGGAGGACCACCATGAGTTCAGGGCCAGCCTGGGCTACAAAGTGAGTTCAAGGCCAGCCTGCACTATGGAGTAAGACCTTGCCTCAGAAAACAACAGCAAAAAAAGAAAGAGAGAAGGAAGGAAGCAAGGAAGGAAGGAAAGAAGGAAGGAAGGAAGACAGACAGACAGACAGACAGAAAGAAAGAAAGAAAAGAAAGGAAGGAGAGAGAGAGGGAAGGAAGGTAGGAAGGAAGGAAAGAAAGAAAGAAGGAAAGAAAGGGAGGAAAAAGAAAGAAAAAAGAAAGATGAAAGAAAAGAAAAACAGAATTAGGATTGCTCTTCTAAAACATGAGTAATTCTGTATATTTAAAACCTACCTCAGACACACGTTCTTTTTTGTTTTTAAAAGAATTTTTAAAAATATCTATAGTGGTACCAAGAAGATATAACGAAATAAACTCAGTCAGTTAAAAAACCCTCTAGGAATAATACCTAAATGAAACATGCATGTCAAAAACACACCTGCGAACACACTGATTGCTTTCCTGCTCACAACAGCCAGGATATAGAGCCACACTCCATGTATCATGGTATGAATGAAAGGAAACATGGTAAATACATCACTTGTCCAAAAAAAATCATGAAACACTATTATTTGAGACACTATGCATGGGACCAAAGAACATGACATTGGTGAAGTTATTCACATTGAAGACCTCGGTCCTAAGCAGAATCTACACCTGGTGATTATAGAGCTGGAAGCAGAAACGGTTACCAGAGACTGAGAAGAGGTCCAGGGGCAGAAGCACCGGGTAGAGCAAGCACTGAAGCAGAGTGGAGAGAAATCTGCACGAGAAGAAGTGTGTAGGCAGGGAGAGAGGTGTCCAAGGTAACTGTTTGAGGGGAAAAATGGTTTCTAGGGTTCTGCGCACAGCAGGGGCTATAACTAACAATATTACATTGTTCGTCTTGAAATAGAAGAGAGGAGTCTGAATGTGCTCATTATAAAAAACAATCAAGTTCAAAGCCGCATGTACACTAATTACAGTTGCTCACTAATGCATGTGGGAATCAAAACCACATTATACCTTATAAATATGTATAAAAATCATTTGCAAATAAAAATATAAAATGCAAAACTTTCTAAAATTTAATAGTTTAAAATACTGCTTTTAACAACATGCCCATTAAATGTTTGTTAAATAAACTAATGATATAAATTATTCACATATTACTTGTTTAACCTAATTCTAATTACATTAAATATAATACAGGTTATTTACGTGTTCAACAAACAAATCAGAAAAGGCACAGTTTAAAATTCATACATCTATTTTTGACACATCTGAATTGTCCCTCAGAAGACCTAAAGCATATACAACAAAACACATTTCAAATACAGAAATTATAGCTACTCGTATCTACTTATATCTATCTCTCTGCTAAAGTATAATTTATTTAATATTAATGATTGTTTACAAGGTCTGTTTTACTACTTATGAATAGTAGTCTATAATGCTCTAACTGAAAATTATAATTGCTCTAGTTATAAACAATTCTGTATATTTAAAACTTACTTCAGACACACAAAGTTCCATTTTTAAAAGGATGTGAGAAAGTACTTATGTTAATTCCAAGAAGAAAAATAAACTAAGGCTGACTCAAAAAGAAAAACAAAAAATTAACTATTTTCAATACAAAAGAACCACATGTCCTTTGAAATTGAATAGTTATAATAAGTAATTGAGAAAATAGTAGAAATGTAAAATTTATCCTAACAAATGAAAATGGCTGCACTATGTGAAGGAAACAGTTACACATTTAATTACAATAATTAATAATTTAGCAGTATCATAATAATCTAAAAATAAGGGCTATGTCCATTTGAAATAAAGAACAATGAAATCAATTCAGTTTTTTAAAAATTCAGAAATATGGGCTGGGGATTTAGCTCAGTGGCATAAGCACTTGCCTTGCAAGCACGCAGTCATGAGTTTGATCCCTGGTACCGATAAGAAAAAATCCAGAAATACTTATAATAAAACTATTATAAGACTAATGCTACTTTATTCTACTTCATTTCTCACTTGGACAACTCTAAATTACGAATTGCAATGGTAAGTTACAGTAGATCTTACGCTATGGTTTGAGATGAGGCTAAACCACGAAGTCTACAAGCAGCCTGCAAATATGGGCACACAAGTACTCCACCTAGTAGGCTGGCTTTCAAGCTGCTTTGAACAATCCACAAGGAGAAATACGTTTCACTTTGCAACCTTTTCTCTACCTACCTACCCTGAAACAAATTGAGACAAATGTTACCAGTTCCTACAAGCTACTTGGAATAGCATCTGATATTCTACTCTTCCTAAAATTCTGGCTGCTAATATACATACTGATTATTAACTACTAAAGTAATCTCCTGACTTGCTATTGCCTTGGACCTTGGCTTGCAGCCTGTAAATCATTAGTTTAGACAATCTTAAAGTTCAGTAAATGATATTAAATATATACATACTTTGATTGTTTCAGAACCCAGCAATGTCTGCTTTGGAGACCTTGAAGAAGAATCAGAAGAATGCTGGAGGTAGAAGGGAAAGAAGAAAGAAAAGAAAAGAAAAAGAAAAGATAGGCCTGAGAGGCATCATACTACACAGAGGGACATGAAGAGAAGCGAAGCCAATATTTGCGTAGCACGTTCTAGTCTAGGGCATTACCATAGACAAGGAATCCCGCAAGACCTTATCAATGGTAGCACAGAGCTCTTCGGTTTGCTGCCTGAGCTGTGCAGGGTAACACAACTGGAAGAATCGAAACCAGGTAGCGAGTTAGCACTGAGTTTCCGATGGCAAACCCAAAGCAGGTGGTCAGAGTCATTACCTCCAGGGGTAGGTCTGCGGAGCGGTCCTGGGAGACACTGTCAGTCTGGGCTGGTGCATCTAGTGCCTAGTGACAAACAAAACAGTCCTCGTATGAGACCTCAGTCAAGTACCAGAGGAGGCATTTCTAAGACAAAACAAAACAAAAATCTTTGACTTGTGTGATGAGCTATTCTCTAATGTTGTCATTTTTGTCTAGTGTCTCCTGTGAAGTCTTCTCAAGCTCAAGAATTGAGGTTCGAGTCTGTGACAGATTCCTCTTTAAGGCTGGCAGCAGTGATGTGTAGCTCCTGGTGCAAGGCACTTTCAGAGTGGCCATACCACGTCACAGTCCCCACTCCCATCTCCAGATGACAGGGCGCAGGAGGTGAGAGCTAACACGACTGAGTCGCCGTCTGGGGGTGGCCACATGAGACTGCTAATGCAGGCTGCACTGACGGATGATGTGGAAGGAAGGAAACAGTGACCACGCTGTCACAGCAGTGGCAGCATCTGTCCTTTGCAGTAGCCAGTGCTGCTAACATTAACTATGTCGCTGTGGGATCTATTTCCTTAGAAATTAGCCTTTGGACTTTTCTACCCTTGTTAAAGCCTAACTTGAGCAACACAAAATTTTGCAATACTTCCTGTAGTATGTAGGAATCTTACAATTATACAGCTCGATTCATTCTCTTTTTCATCATCCAATCACCCATGTACATCCATTTAACGCATGTCCAATCACCATGTGCATTCCATTTAATTCGTCATCCAATCACCATGTGCATTCCATTTAACTCATCATCCAATCATCATGTGCATTCCATTTAACGCATCATCCAATCACCATGTGCATTCCATTCAACGCATCATCCAATCACCATGTGCATTCCATTTAACTCATCATCCAATCACCATGTGCATTCCAGTTTTATTCCCTCCTCTTCTTCGAGACTCTGGTTACATCTGCCAGAATCCCGTGGGTCACTGGCACTCTAGTCAGTTATTCAATCTTTTCCCTCCTGTTTTCAACACAAGGTGGTTTTTAACAATCTATCTTCAATTTCACCCACTCTTCTGTGTCTCCAGATGTCTCTCAAGGCCAATCCACAATACAGATTTTCCTATTTTCAATGTTTTATTTTCAGTGACAGAATTTTCACTTCATTCTAAGTTAAAATTTCTAGTCTTGTACTAAGAGTTCCTATATTTCAATTCATTATGAACATGTTCTTTATACCTTTGAGAGCACAACAGCTTTAAAATGCCAGGTGATTGAAAACATCTGGAATGCCTTAAGATGGATCTCTATGGATCACATGTTCCACTTAGTATGGGTGATATTGTTTTGTTTCTTTAAATGCCTAGAAATGACAGGTTAGAGGTTGAGTGAGATATTATAAAGACTCTAGATTCTGCTTTGGGGAATATTGAGTTTTTATTCCAATTTAACATGCAGAATTTGGCTCCAAGCTCTGTCTAGATGAGGGTGGGCAGCGGCTGAAACAGCTGTTTACCTACTTTACCCCCTACCAAGCTCCACAGCAAGCAGATTGTTCAACTGTCCCCCATGACGGGGAAGCCATCGAGCAGCATGTGGGGTCCCCCACCTCCTGCATTCCCCGGTCATGCTCCAGTTCCTGTGTCATCTCACACCCTTCCCTCTGATTCCTCATCAGTGAGTTTACAGGTTTCTTATTAAGCTTCAGCTGTCTCACAGCAGGCAAACAAGAGGCTACTCTTAAAAGAAAAGAAAAAAGAAAAAGCTCCACAAAAGCCAGAAGTGAATCCAATGCAGTTCTTCTCACAAGCACTGACTACTACAGTCTCTGTCTGCCCTTGGTTACACTTCTGTACCTTCAGTTGGTTCTTAATTATATTTTATCCAGAATGTATCAGTTCTCTGCAAAATAAGCTGATCATGTATAAGCCACTCCTTCATTTGCAGAAACAGAGTAACAGAACCTATCTGACTTAATTTTAATTTTCAGCATACAAACTCTACCAGAGAGACTGTGTGAATTCAGTTTTCAGGCCCATCAGAGTCAGCTTGTGGAGCACAGCAACTTCCTTCCCACCCTGAGCCCAGGCTGATGTAACACAGAATGTGCTCTGCCCTTCACTTTGCAAATGATTCTTCTTAGACCCCCTGTACTTCAGAGTACAACTCTTAAAAACCCTGGTGTGGTTGGCAGGGATGCAATTTCAGTTCTCTGTCTGCCTCAGCACCCAGTCTGTCTCCTCCTGCCTAACCGGTAGAAGTGCGATACCCACAGTTAGTGAGCTCGTACCTTCAGAACCACCAAACCATCACCACCTAGACAGCCATTCGGAATTTCTGCCTATTTCGGTGCCCTCCGCCCCTCCTCACTTGTGCCACTGATTGATACAAAGAGCCACTGGAATCCAATGAACCAGTGGTGATCATCTAGTCCACGCGTTTCCCACTCTTCTTAGATTTCCATTTGCTTGTAGGACTCCTACGACAAGGTTTCTTCTGACAGTCCTGGGCAATGCAGGTCTCCTTGACTGGGCGATACACCGCCCACCAGCCCCCTTAGCACGCTGGGTCATAATTGCTTTCCACTCTGTACCTCTGCTGCTCATGAGGGCAATATGGCCCCGGGAGATAGAATGAGGGGCTCAGCTGACATCCATGGGACAGGAATAAATGGACTTCAATGAACAAATGCATCATAGAAATAACTTGATTTCAGTGCTTCCCAGTGACAAACTCTAAGAGCACTTTAAGAAACAGTTTAAACTCTGAATATTTTAACATTTCATTTTCCTGTATTACAATTAAATTTCTTTATCAAAGATCTTACCATGTGACTAGTGTTAATGCAATGAGATAATTTATTTCAGCAAAAAATAATGAATAAAGTTGATATTCTAGATGCCAATGGGAAATACAAGAGCTAAAAATAACTTTTATTAGGTTATTTGAATGACTGACCTTCACTCAAAGAACGTCAAAATTATCTACTTCAGTCCCTTGAAAATATAAAGAAAATAGCTTGTGTTAAATAATAATCTTGAAACTTTAAATAGAACTAGTATTGAGTTTTTATTAAAATTCCATGTGGTGGGAAGTAGCTTATTTTGAGCTAAATAGCCATGAAATTTCCTAGAACTAGTTTTTAGTTGACTGGAAGTTACTGTCAAATGTAACCTCTTGAATCACTTCACTAACTGCTCTAAGAAGTAGCTTCTTTTTCTGCTGTCAGTTTTTTTTAAAAGAAAATATTTTAAATTGCCATCTATCATCCAATCTGACTATAGGATGTTTTTTGTGACAAGTTAGCTAGTAGTATTTTGTTAAGTTTTCTTTAGATGTATTCATTATGGACACAAGTCTCAAAATATTCTTCAGTAAAATATTTTCATGAGACATATATTTCTCATCAAATTATACAACAGCAGTTGAGGCATAGGATATTTTTAATCTTATTTTTAAAGATTCTTAATCTAGATAACTTATCAAAATATTCTCATTGGAGATGTTTATGTTTTACCTAGAATAGCCAACCTTTGAGACACAAATTTTAGAAAGGGACTTACTACATCTACTTTGCACAGAAAATGTTTTCTGATTCTGTACTGAGTATAATTAAGTGCTGATCTCCATGGAACAACTTTGCAAATCATATTTTTCATCCTTTTAAGAAAATATGCCAATCATCTGCAACAGGCATTCCCTGCCTTAGGGAAGCACCTCTGATGGAACTGTATTTTCAATCAAATGTACTGAATCAAAGTCGCTCCCTTAGGGAATGGGATTCAGTTCTAAAACTCTGAAGATGGGAAGAATTAGTTCTAATTTAAGAGGAGTGAGGAGCTAAGCTGCCTGCAAAGGATCTGTAAACTCTTCCTTCTGCCTCGCCTAGCTGTTGGATCCAGTCTCAAACATCTCACGCATGAGATGCCATATTTTAGTAATGATCGAATGTGCCCTCTAAGATGATTCATGCTAAGCCTAAGCGCCCATCTACTTTTTAAGCTGACCAGCTGTTTGGTAAATGATTCCCTGAGGACTGCAGAACACTTGCTTCAGGAATACAAAACCGTTTGTAAAACTGGAGATACTCTCAGAAGAATAACTCTTACTTTCAGATAATTTATCTGCGGATTCAGATCCAAATAGAATTCAGCTTTCAAATCAGGAAAGTAAGTCAAGGGCTCTTGCAGATTTACAAAAGTACAGTTTTTTTTAAAGATCTAAGAAGCCAGGCATGGTGGTGCATGCCTGTAATCCCAGCACTTGGGAGGCTGAGGCAGGAGGATGGCCATGAGTTCGAGGCCAGCCTGGGCTACGTAGTGAGTTTAAGGCCAGCCTGGACTGCAAAGCAAGACCTTGCCTCAAAAAAAAAAAAAAAAAAAAAAAACCTTTTCACGTGATTGACTTAAAACTTCAAGAATTTAGAAACCCTATCTGATGTTTTCAGGTCCAAGAGCTTTGGATGATTAAATGTCTGTTCTAGTGGCACAAAAGGAACTACTACAACTAGTTTCAAACCCATTCTGTCAGTGCTGAATGCAGGGGAACCCATCCATTTTCTTTGCATAATTAAGGGTGTCAGGTGGGTGTTATTTCCAGCCGACACCTCGCTCTTCCAGTAGCACTAGTTTGTCATTCCTGGCTCCTTCAGGCTTTCTCGGAGCATCACTATCTCCAGTTCCCTTTAACTGTCCCTCATAACGAGGAAATATTTTTGTCGCTCTAACGTAATGAGGGTTCAAACGCACTTTAGCAAGGAGTAAAACGGTGCTGACAGCAGGAGCCAGCGTGCTCACCCTGCCACTGAGCACAGCACTTTCGCCTTACGGCGTCAGGGCCAGCCACAGAGCTCCATGACCACTGCACACATCACAGCTGCAGAGGTGCCATGGCTGCAACTGACATCCAGACTTTCAGCCGATTGCCATGGGCCCAAGTCTGAAACCCACGGACTTCTCTCCAGCAGAAGCCTGAGACAGCTGCTCATCAACAGAACTGATGAGGTTTAGTCTACCTAAAATAATCCTTGTTATTATTACTTCAAGGGCCATTTTACTTCCATAATCCTATGAGTAAAAGCTTGCTTTGAGATGCTGATGGATGACATACCCAGCCCCACACTAAGCCAATTCCTCCAGCTAAACTGCATTCCTTGAAAGGTTCATGGTAGAGAAAAGAATCCGTACGTCCACGTGAGGAAATGTCTCGTGGTGAGTGGGTTAAGAGCCCTGCCCCTGCGTCCAGATCCGAGCCCTGGACACATTTTCACAGCCCAGTCACACTGGGAACATGTTTGTTTGCCTGTTGCTCTAATCTAAATTAAGTGCTGTCCCTCTAGAGTGGACCATGTGTGGGTTTCATAGATTTCTGAGACATGCAGAGACCTTAAAATATTCTCACCAAGGACCTATGTTTAATCAGATAGGAGTATAGCAACTCATGCTTTAAAAAAAATCAAACAACTTGGAGTAAATTTATTTGACAACAGACAAATATATCAAATCTCTGCTTTCTATTTTTATACCATAGTTTTTACTGTATCTTCAAAATAGCTATCCTTTCTACCATGAGGGATGCACCTTTTCACTTAAATAATTAATCTTATAACATTTATTCTGTATGTATAAAATCATGCTGCTCTAGAATTGTTCTGTCAAAGATACATATGCTCATAATTAAATCTATCTTGAAATGGTAACTTAAAGTGAAATGTATTGGGGGAGATGATAGGCTACATTTTATCCCGATGAATATATGTAAGGAAAAAAATAGAAAATTGGAGTTACTTTAAATGGAAAAAGTGATTCTTTCATGGAAAAATATTAATGACTTGTAAGGCAATAAAAATGCATGTTACTTGATGTGGCATAAATACCCTTTCCCTGATTGTCTCCTTAAAACAATCACACAATAAAAAGAGTGTGTTATCTACTTGCATTATTAACGTACACCCTCAGTTTAATTTTAACTTTTTGCCTATTACTGTCAGACTCTGATGAGAAGAAAAATTAATCAATAAAAGAGAGAATGTTAACATTCTCTGAAACAGACAACAGTGTCAGCACTAAGACTAAAAATAAGTCCACATCAGAGTTAAAAGGCGTACAGACCTCAGTATACTGTTGGGTACACTACAGTAGAGTCCAGGGAGCCTCAGATCTAGTCGATCTGATACCTTCATAGTCACTTGATTACTTCATAGCCCTTAATCCTCACAACGAAAGGAAGGAGGATGATTACCGGCAAGAGCTGAGGCTGAAACCCTGAATGTCAACACATTAAAATGCGAGAACTTACATTTATCTTTTCCTATAAAGCCTTAGCTAAGACCTATGGCAAAAATGCTTCTTGCAATAAATGATCACAGGGGGAAAATGACAGAATATGGAATTAAAGTTTGGATGCAGACAATGAATTACAGAGCAGAAGCCTCTGCCAACCAGATGCATTCTTTTGACAATGATGACTTTCATCAAGAGGTGACTAAAGCACAGCAGTGATTTGCAAGTAGCATAGAGACATAAAAGAACTGTTGTTTATTTACTATTCACATCGATGCTACTCAGTACCAACAGTTCCTACTGTTTAGACAAAAGCTTACAAAAGGTTTTATTCTTCAGATCATGCTAAAAGAACAAGAATGTAGATTCATATAAAGTAACTGAAATACCACCTGATTGGAAAATTTAACCTTTTGACAAATGATGAGAGTATTTGAAACACTGTAAGTACACGGGGAAAGTGGATATAATGCTCTAAAAGATAACTGGCCTAGTTAAATCAGCATAAGACTAACATGCACAATGTGTCACTTCACAAGCTTGTTCACTGACTTCACTTTGATTTTGACACGCACCCTTCATTTGGCTTTCATTCGAGCACATGTAATGTGCTTGTTTAGCAGGAGACTTTGGTTTAATTGGCCTCCTGAAGTAACACCGTATGATTTTATAATTAATGATGCCCTACAGAGCCACGGGAAAGCTGCTGGGCCAGCACACATGACCTCAATCTTCCTCCTCCTCAGCGAGTAAGAACAGTGCTTGGCAAGAGTGGACAGCGCTTTAACTCACGCTAGGGTCTATGGCCCAAGGGGTGTGGAGTCCACTGTTAACCACCAAGTCATTACCAGGCACCTACCAAGATGGCAGCTGCCCACAAACCCCATCTCACTCCGACCCTGGTCAGTATGAGCAGAGGTGAAAGTTCTTGAGTGTAGCAAACACTTAAAATTCCAACGGTCGGGTACAGAGTCTACCCAACTCGGAACCAAGCTTCCTGCAGTGGGCCAGGAATCTCTAAATTTAGGCCTGATCGCTAGTGATAGATCAGTCATATCTCTCTCCAATTACATTAATCAAAATGCTTTTATCAAATCATCCTAATCATTTTTTTCATTTTAGTAAAGGCAGAACTTTAAAAATAAATCTTCGCAAACAAAATCTTAGAAAACATAACATAGCCAATATTAGAAACATAAAATTCACTCTGCTTTTGAATCAACACTGACCTTCTGTTCCAAAAGCAATGTGTTTGTAGGGATTGCTGCAAAAACCTTGTAGCTGGACTTGGTCTTGTATTGCTAGAATGGACAACCGGAAAGCAAGAGTGGAAATGAAAAAGGAGAATACGGCATTGTTTTAGACAGTTCTACCACAGTTAAGTGACATGTTAGCAAATGAAGAAAAGAGCAGTTATGCTTGGCAATCTGTTTCTGACAAAAAAAATCAGTTCACCATGTTAATATTTTATTAGTGCAAGAAGCAAAGAAATACCACAGTAAAATATCAGCCTAGAGATGAGAAGCAATTATATGCTACCTAGTTTCAAAACTTAAAAACATCCATTTCTACAAAGTTATACATAAATTTCTCATTAACTACAAAAACCATAAAGGAAAACCAGTCTATAAATGATATAGGAGAGAGTTTTTTTTTTTGGCTTGATCCTCACAGGAGTATTTCTTTTTGTGGTGCTATAATCAACAAATAACATGCCAAATAGTTTAATTGATCTCTTGGTATATTTTCGCATCATTCACAAAAACAAAGCTCAAAATACATAAAATTTTAGCAATTTTTTAAGAAGCAGTAAATGCAGTCAATAATTTTAATACAAACTCTCAGTAATTTAGCTCCACAATGGAAAAATGAGCACAAATGATTTTAAGTTCATTTTATAATTATTATGATCCCTTGCATTCTCTAATACAGAGATATTAATAAAGTAAATAATAAAACTTCCTAAATTTGAAGTAAAACTTGAGAATAGAGTTCAGTTTTAGGAATTATTTGGGGGAAAAGATGAGCATAAGAATATTGTAGGAATCAGAATAAAATGCATAAGAGAAGTTTCCATGTTCCTCTTGGTCTCAAACTGATAAACCAAGCTCAAGGCTCCCAGTATGTCAACAGCCCCTGCTTTAGGTAGATTCCTCAGGGCCTACTGCCAAGCAGGGAAACGGGCATAGGATCTCAGGCTGCCTCTGTTCCTTGGAGAGGGAATCAAAGGATGTCACAAAAAAGACAGCCTGGTCAAACAAAATTAAACCTCGAGATTTATGAGTGTAGGCGTGATGAGGTTTAGTGATTCTTCCAGGAAGAAGCTAAAGTAGAAAGAAGTCAAAGCATCAAATGGAGAGGCAGAAACTCCACATCCACCCAGAAAACACATTCTCCCTTTTCACTCTTCTTTTTCTTTCTGGCTATGGTGTTAGATAAACAGCAACCTCAGGCATGGAAGCCAACATGTAACACAGAAAACCACCTTAGTTGGATAATCACACCACAGACATGCTCACTTATATATACTGCTAAATACGTTCACACACACGTACTCACAAATTCACATGCACACACAAGTGCGTACACACTTGGCAAAGCTTGCACAAGGTCTCAGAAGCCACACTTTTTTCCCAAGGAATAAACCCTGAGGGTTACCTATCTTCTGTCTTCCCCCCTGCCAACAGCCTTTTGCCCTCCCAGGAAGCAGCTCTGAGACCTGCAATCCTCTCTGCTCTTCCAGCTCCTACTGTCCTCTCCTGCACAGGGCAGTCCCTGGACAGAACCTCCACCTCCTCACAGCCCTCCTCCTCCAGCCTGTCTCTGCGATGCTATGGTCTCCAGCAAGAGTGTGTTGGGAGTAGGATTTTAAATAAAATGCTGCATCCTCATGGGTGAGGATGATTGTATTAGATAGATGACATGCATTGCTTCATTTAATGTCACATTAGGGAAAGCAGGGCTCAAGCAATGTGCCCGACACTTTGGACACTGTATTCATCCAACCGCATCTCCTCAGATTTGCTTCTCATTACAAACTCTGGTGAAAGGATTGTTAAATTATTTCATGGGCCAGGTTTGTTAGGGTTGTCATTTTCATCTCCGTTCATGTCATACACTAACAACCCAGAGCGCTTGCTCCTAGGTTCTGCCAATCTGGTTGAGATAAACACATCCTGTAATCTACTCAGATATGCCCAGTTAAAACAAAGGATTCATTTAAAATATTTCTTCAGTAGCCACTATATGACACACACTAGTCCTCTAAGACATGTCTACCCTTCCTTTTTCATCTGAATATTATGGTTAGGACCACAGAGGTACTTTTTTGGATTCACTGTCTTTCCTCTGAGTTTTCTTAATAACAACGCTGAATCCAAACATGGAAGGTTTTATTCTAATTTAGAACAGATTGTTTTCTTTAGCATTTCGAGGCTTCAGTACTAAAGCAAGTATATTAGTTTCCCTCCTTGGTTTAAAATTTTGAATAGTTCCAATCAATGTGATTTTGTATAACTTGAATTGTGGCCTGTGGAATTACACACTGGAGTCGCCCCTGGATGATTACAGAACGCAAAAGTGACCAGCTTGAAGCTGGATCTGACAAACAATGCAACATGTCCTGTAACTGTCCAGTGTGCGATCTACACTTTCAGCTAAGATTCAACAACTATTTCTCAAACAGTCACTACATAGTGCCAGGCAGATTTTAAGTTTAGGATTAAGCTTTAAGTTTGAAAAGTAAATAACATTTTGATGAGTACGGAGGATTTCACCATGGCTGGATAGAGGAGGAGTCATGTCAGACAGACTCCAGAAAAAAAAACAATTAGAAAACATGGGAAATTGGAGGAAGAGGGGGACATACATCCTGACTCAAAAAATCAACTTGAAAGAAGAGGACTGTACAAACAAAACACGCAAAGGCGTTTAGGAGAGGCGGAGCATTCTGACGGGGTGCACAAGGGTTAAAGCCCTTGCCCCGTTCAGGAACCGCCTTTGGGAGTACTCAGACAGCTGGCAGGGTCCCAGCAACATGGCAGAGTCAAGCCACACAGGACAGACACCTGTGGCTTGTGTTGGGCGTCTTTGGCAGTGGACCCTGAGCATACCTGGGTCACGGCTGGGAGCCTTTAACTCAAGCAAACTGGGACATTCATCTGACGCACTAAGACTGGTCTGGTCTTAGCCTGGACTCAGCACCCTAGGCTCTCTGGAGCCCAGGCTGAGCTCTCACTGCCCTGCTCCGAACCTAGACTCACCAGTCCCCGAACAACCTGGATTTATACTGTGTGTCCAAGGACCCTGGGCACAGCAGAGACCCTACCCTGCAGTCACTGGCGGCTGAGACACTAAAGTGCATCTCTGAAGACACAGCTGCACAGAGCTGAGCTGCAGGGAGGCCACAGTAGGGACGGGTGGCTCGGACTGTGGCCACAGAACAGCCCCATAGTCACTCCACTGCCAGGTTCCCAGAGTGGACGAGGGAAGGACAGGCACTGGAGACTGCTGGCAGGTGGACAGCAGGCCCGATGGAGTTCCGCTGAGAGGCAGGAGCTGGGCGATCACAGAATGGGCTCCTACAGCCGAAAGTCAGCTTTAGCCTGAGCCCCCCACGACTGCAGGCTCACAGCAGACCTCTGTGCCCAGCGCTGCTCGGGGAAGCCGCCACCCCGGACATCAGCACGAAGAAGCACATGCCCGCCCAGAGCTCTGCTCCTCATGGCGGGCCCGAGGAAGCAGCCATGGGTCTGAGACAATCGAAAACTTTGCTTCTACTATTCCTTGAGTGTACTAGTTTTTCATTTTTATTTTTATTGTACTTTTTAAAATTTTTAGTTATTTTCTTTATTCTTTTCTGCTTCCCTCCTACACATTTCCCCCCACACTTTATGCCATTATTTATACTACCCTCTGTTATGAGAGTGACTGTGTGTCTGTGTTTTGCCTACTCTTACCTGTCTTTTATTTTAGAGAGTAGAATTCTCCCCTGTTCATTCATATTCTCTCCTCCTCTTACCCACATCTCACCATCTATTCACTTTTTCCCCTGTTTGCTTCATTCTCAAGTTCACTTTTTGCTTCTCTCTGCTTTGTCACTTGTTTCTCTTAAGGTTTTTCTCTAATATTTATATCAAACATTGGCTCTTTCCCCATTTCCCTTTATCACCACCAATTTTCTACAGCTTCCCATTATCCCTTTCTAAACATATAAAACATCTCATCCAATCCATAGGACCATTTTCCCCCTTTCCATTTCTTTCTTCCCATACCACACAGCAGAAGATTTGCATTTTTTCCCCTTTTTTTCTGTTTCTCTTCTTCTCCCCACTCTCGAGTTATTCGATCTGCCAACTCTCTGGGCATTAGATAACTGACTCTGTAAAATTACTGTTGAATGATGTTTTTCACCCATAGGGGAAACACAGCCATTATATATAGTGCACATCAATGGTGCGTCAAGACTTGAGTTGCTATGAAGTTCACACTATAGCAGTGTATTTCTTCTCTAGGCTAAACGGAGACGAGACAGGGTCTCAGGGTGTGTTATTTCTCAACCAGCCCTGATAGATTCCACTGCAGTGGATTGGCCTGTTACTGCTGTAGCTGAATTGATTCCATAGGAATAAGCCTGACTCAGTGGACAGCTGAGGACCAGAGAACTTGTCTGCCAAATCCACCATCACACCCAGCAAGAGTTCCTAACCCAAGAATTCGGACTGGATTGAACTCTGCAAGATGCCTGCGACCTGGAAGAGCAAAGCTCTGAGTCTGAGTTAGCTCCAGTATTGTGGTGAAGGGACCAGCGTTGGTGGGCTGGGAGCGCTCAGGCTCTCTGGCAAAGAAGCTATCTGAGCATCACATAAGCACTGTCTCACTGGAATATCTAATCTCTGTTCCCACAGACATCCTATTGGTTTAAGTTTGTGCATGTTTCTTGATTTGTTTAGTAACATGATTGATTTGGTGATTGATCTGTGTTGTTTTATGATTTCATGTGCTTATTAGGTTGTTACTCTTATATATTTGTTTATCCACTGGCTTGGATTTAATAACTGTCTAGGTTCTCCCCATCTCCGCAGCTGCTCAATGCTGTGAACATATTTCATTATCCTTTTTCTAAGCCTGTCAACTCCTCCTTCCGAGTTGTTAAATCCACAACACTTAGCTGCCTCACAGTCGCTCCTGTCCTCACTAGTGTAACTCTTCAATCCTCCCATCCTAGGTCTCCGGCTCCTCTACATCTGACCTATGGTACTGTCTTCCTCATAAACAAGTCCTGATAACCACATAGCCTTCCTTACCCACAGTGACCCCCGATCTTCCATCTCTCACCATTGCCCCACAATACACCTTCTGAAAACCCTTCAACTCAACTCAAAGTGTCCAATGAAAACAGATCCCACACCCATCTTTTCTCCTCATCCACCACTAGTCTTCCCTGGAAATCTCTTCTTTCGTGCTAAACAGTCCTCATCCAACCACCCCCCCATTCTCCCCCTGCCACCCCACCTCTTGCAGAGCTGCACCCAAACTGCCATAGTACACCTAGAGCACAGACAGAAGGGGAGACAATAACTGCAAGGACCATCATGTAGAAGCACTCTAACCTTGAAGCGGCGGAAGCATTTCTTCCATCAAGAATTAGAGTCAGAGATGCAATGCCTTACAGTAAGTAACCAAAGGAGTAAGTACTAGCACTGGACATACAAAGCTGAAAATTACTCACAGGAAGGCGACACAGTCCTACTAAAAACCCTCCTCGTGTTTCTAGTCCTCAACCTGCAATAACCCCCCAAAAAATAGAGGCAAAAAAGAGAAAGACGTATATATTTTTTAAAAACATATATATATATGGGGAGGAGATGGAAACAAATACAGATGCAAGTAGGAAAATGGAGAAACAAGGAAATAGACAACCTCTGAACCTTACTTCCACATCTCCCAAGGCAGAGCAAAAGGCCAAAAAGAAGAAGCAAATAAGTACCAGGTTGCAGAAATGTATGAAAAGTTCTTAGAAGTGATGAAGAAAACAGATGAGTTCAAAGAGAAAATGAAATAAAAGGTCACAGCAACTATATCCAATATGCCTATGGTGAAATTCAGGGAAATTGGTACAGAATTGAATGAGCTGACCAAAATCATTCAAAATTTGAGTAACTGTTTCAACAAGGCTTTAGAATCCTCAAAAAATGTCAGACAAAAGCATGAAATAAAAACTACATAAAACTCATATACTGCAGAAATAGCCAGTATGAAGACAAAGTATGTGAAATTGAGGACAAAATAGTAAATTAGGATAAAGAGCCCAAAAAAGCCTAAAAGAAAATAAGAGAATATTATCCAGCAGCTTCTAGATGACAACAAGAAAACTAATTGAAGGCTAACTGGAGTTAGAGAAAGATAGCACATATGGATTCACTAACATGTTTATAGAAATTATGAAAAAAATTGCCCAAACCTAAGAAAAGAATTTAAAACACAAGTAATGCTTATAGAATGAAAAACAATTACGATGAAAGGATAAGTTGGCCAAGGCATATCATTATTAAATTCCCTGATATTCAGCAAAAAAAAAAAAGAATCATAAAGGTGGGGTGGGGGGGGACATATAAAGGTAAACCAATTGAAATCACAGCAGACTCCTCAGCACAATTCTTTAAAGCCAGAAGGGCTTGGAATGAAGCATTTCAAGCCCCAAAAGCAAGTATTTCCAACCCAGTTTAACTAACCTTGCAAAGCAATCTTTCAAATAGATGAAGAAATAAGGTACTTCCATGAAAACGATCAGCTCAGAAGATACATGAGCACTAAACTAGTTTTAGAAAAATACTCAAGAATATTCTTGACAGAAACAATGAAGTGTACACACCTAAAAACACAGAGAAAATTAGTGAGGTCAATGGATAGACAGCAACAAAACATCAGGGAAAGAAAAACAAAGGATTCTCCAACAGATAAAGAAAGCAACAATAGTAAATAACCAATACATCTCAGGAGTGTCTCTCAATGTTAATGGCCTCCACTCTCCATCAAAAGACACAGACTGACAGATTAGATCAAAACAGAAGCTAATAATCTATTATATTCAAGAAACTCACCTAATCCCAAAAGATATTCATAGAGTAAAAATTAAAGGATGAAAAGAAACATTTCATGCTCCAGGAGCCCAGAAACATGGAGGGATAGCAAATCTAATATCAGAACCGGTAAACTTCAAGTAAAAGCTGATTAGAATAGACAAAGACAGTCACTACATACTAGTTAAGGGTACAATCCAAGAAGAAATAACATTAACAGACATATAAGCACCAAATACTGGAGCACCTACCTTTATAAAACAAAAACTGCTGAAATCAAAAGATCAAATAAACACTAACACAATCATACTAGGGGACTTTAACACCTCACTTTCTCAAAGAGACAGACCAATAAAACAAAAAACTAATAAAGAAATTTCAGAGTTGAACCAGACCCTTGAAAATAGGGACTTAACAGGTACATATACAGAGTATCCTACCCCCCAACAACAGAGTATACATTCTTGTCAGCACATGATACTTTTTCCAAAATAGATCATATACTAGTCCAGCAACCTTGCATAAGTAAAAAAGATTTGAAATCATACCATACATACTATCAGACCAATTGTACAAAGAAAATGGAAATGCATGATAGAAGAAATTTTGGAAAAGGCAAAAGCTCCCAGAAAACTAACAATATATTCCTAAACAAGCAGTGGGTCACAGAAGAAATCAAAGAAAAAAGTTTGTAATTTCCTGGAAATTAATGACAATGACTACTACTAAACAAAACCTCTGGAACACTATGAAAGCAGCTCTAAGCTGAAAATCCATCACAATCAATGCACATATTAGGAAAATAGAGCAAGCTCAAATAAACAACTTCAGGAGAAATCCTAAGATATTTGATCTAAGAGTAGAAATCAATAAAATTGAGACTAAAACAGAAACCGTAAAAAGAAAATCAACAAATTGAAGAGCTGGCTCTTTGAAAGAATAAATAAAATAGATAAGCCCTTAGCCAAACTCACAAAGAGAAAGAGAGAAAAGACACACATCAAGGCAATTAGAAATAAAAATGTGAAATCATAATAGATGCTGTTGGAATCTATAAGATAGTAACTACTTCAAAAATTATATTCCAACAAATAGGTAAATTTTGAAGAAATGGGCAAATTCCTAAACACATACAAACTACCAAAACTAACCCAAGAAGACATATATATGCTTATTAACCCAACAACAAGCAATGAGATTGATTCAGTAGTAAAGAATCCACCAACTAAGAAAAGCCCAGGGCCTGATGGATTCACTGCTGAATTCTACAAAGCCTTTAAGGACATATTATTACCAATATGTCTCAAGCTTTTCAAAGAAATTGAAAGTGATGAAGAGCTCCCAAATTCATTTATGGAAGTCAGTATCACCCTGATCTTCCAAATGGATAAAGACCCAACTAAAAAGAGAACTACAGACCAATCTCATTAATAAACATAGATGCAAAAATTCTCAACAAGATTTTAGCAAATAGAATGTAGCACACTATCAAAAAGATCAGGCATCAGAATCAAGTAGGTTTCATCCCAGAGATCCAAGGGTGGTTCAACATAGATAAGTCAATCAAGGTAATGCATCATGTAAACAGAAGCAAGGTCAAAGACCACATCATCATATCAATAGACTTACAAGAGGCCTTCAACAAAATCCAACACACCTTTATGATATAAACCCTGAAGAAAACAGGTATAGAAGGACCATGACTGAATGTGATACAGGTTATCTATGGGAAACCAATAGCCAACATTATAATAAACAGGAAAAACGAAAACACCAAATAAGCATATCCACTATCACCTCTTCTATTCAACATAATACTTGAAACTAGCCAGAACAGTTAGGCAAGAGAAAGATATAAATGAGATGCATATAGAAAAGGAAGAACTCAAATTATCAGTATTTGCTTATGACATGATACTCTATGAAGGAGTCCCAAAACACAAAAATCATTAGCATTTGTGTACACCAACAAAGAACAGGATGAGAAGGATATTGTGAAAGCAATACCATACATAGTAACTTCAAGAAAAATGAAATATCTAGGAATTAATCTAATTAAGGAAATGAACGACCTCTACAAAGAAAACCACATTATCCTGGAGGAGATTGAAGAGGACATCAGGAAATGAAAAGATGTCCCCCACTCCTGACTAGGCAGAGTCAATAATGCCAAAATGGCCATACTTCCAAAAGCATTATACAGATTCAGTGCAGTCTTAATCAAAATACCAATAGCATATTTTGCAGATCTAGAGAAAACAGTCCTAAAATTCATATGGAGCTAGAAGAGATTCAGAATAGCTAAAGCAATTCTGGGCAATGAGAGCAAAGCAGGCAGCACAGCAGTACTTGACTTCGAGCTATACTACAAAGCAATAGTGATTTTAAAAAATACAGCACGCTACTGGAACATGACACATGAATCAATGAAACAGAACTGAGGACACCACAACCTCACCAGACACACTCAACTATCTGATCTTTTACAAACTGACCAAAGGCATGTGTGGCAGGGAAGATGACCTCATCAACAAGAGGTGCTGAGAAAACTATTTATCTGTTTGCAGAAAAGTGAAAATGGATCCTCATCTCTCCCCATATACTAAATTAAAGTCAAAATGGATCAAAGATCTAAACATTAAAACAGACACAGTAAACCTTCTGGAAGATAAAATAGGTAAAACACTTGAAGCCATGGGTCTAGGAGAGGATCTTCTAAATAGAACCTCAGTCACACAAGAAACAGCAGCACGAATCAAAAAATAGGATTAGAACAGAATAAAAAGCTTCTGTACAGCAAAAGAACAATCAATAGAGTGAAGACACAACCTACAGAATGACTGAAATATTTTTCCAGCTACTCCTCAGACAGAGGACCATTTCTAGAATATTCAAAGAACTCAAAAAAATAAAACAATCTAAAACGAAATACTTGGTCATGAAATGGGCAAGAGAAATGAACACACACATCACAGAGGAAGAAACACAAAGGTACATGAAAAAATGTTCAAAATCTCTGGCCATCTTACCCCAGAAAGAATGGCAATCATTAGGAAATCAAACAAAACCAAAGGCTGATGAGGCTATGATGAAAAAGGAACCCTTCTTCATAATTGGTGGGATGTAAATTATTACTATTAGTGTGGAAATCAGTATGAAGAGTTCTCAAAGAACTGAAATTAGAAATCCCATATGACTCAGCTATCCTCCTGCTAGGTATCATCCCCAAAGAGCTTAAATCACTATGCTACAGTGGTACACACTTACCAATGTTTACAGCAACACAATTTGTAATAGCTAAATCCTGTAAGCAGCGTATATACCCATCAATAGATGACTGGACAAACAAAATGTGGGCCTATAAATAATGGACTACTACTACTTAGCTATAAAGAATGGCAAATTTGAGACATTTATAGGAAATAGATGCACCTGGACAATACAATGTTGAGTGAAATAAAACAGACATGCAAGTATAAAAACCATCTGATAGCCCTCATTGAAGCGAAGCTAACTACAAACAAAGGAAATGATGTAGGGTGGACAGAAAGGAACAAATGGGCGGGTCTCTTGCAATAGGGAAGTGACCCAAGGGAACTAGGATAGAGGTGAGGAGTGGAAATAAGAAGAATGAAGAGGTGCCATGTACATGAGCCTCATAATCTCAGTTAATGTAAGCACAGTACAGAATGACCTCAGCTAAGACAAACAATATCAACCAGCATGCAAAAGAGGATAAGGAAATGGGGAGGGGCAGGAAGGGGGAAGCAAAAAAGAGACAACCATTCCCAAGACAACTATGAACTTCATGAGCTGCAAACATGTACTAATAAAAAAATAAGAAAATAACAGTTTTGAACCTCAATTTTCCAGGGCCAATCTAACTCATAGGTGATATTAGTTGCTGCCATATAAATGCTGTGAAGATGTACACAGCAGGAATATATCCTGCCCCTCCAGAAAGTTATTTCCCTGTCACTACTCTAACTGCCATGGCTAACATTCCACCCCAGGGTCCAGTAATAAACACTCATAAAGTCTCTTGGAAGTCTCCTGGGGAGCTACATGAGACGCCTTAGGTGTAGGGTATTCATTCTATTTACACTTGCAAGGAAGTGGAAGAATCTCCAATGACAGAAGCAACAGATCCATGACCTTGGAAAAGCCTCCCTTCTACCATGGTCACCTCCTTCCAAAAGACTAAGGAGCAGAGATGACTCTAAGTTCACACTTGGGCTCCTCAGTGACTACCCGCACTCCTGGAGTCAGAGTACCCCTGAGATGAAAATTCAGTCCAGATCCAACCACAGGAGATCACACCGCCCTGACTTCTGGAATGCTGGCCGAGCTCTACCCATTGATCCTGGTAACAGCAGGGGTAGGGCAGGAGATAGAGCTGTGAATAAAACCAGGGCCGGACAGAGCAGAGAAGCAGCTGAGATATCTCCTCTCTCAGGACCCCTTTCTGCCTCTGAATTATCATTTTTGTGTTTCTGGCATTCTAAAAATACAACATTTCTTTCAATGTATTAGAAAAGTTTATCATCCCTATCCAATTGCTAGGTCATTTAGAGGAGGGATTTTATATTATGTCTCCTTTTATTTTCAACACATAATAATGAACCCAGCAGTGAGCAAATACATGTTGATTTGAAGTACTTAATTAAAGGTTATAGCAAAATTCAGAGGACATTAAAAAAAAACCCAAACTTTAGTTCTTTATCTTTTGTTCTAGTCCTACGCAAACCTGACAAATTAGATTTTTTCTTTCCCTCTCCAAACATGCTTTGAAGACATTTCAAACATTTTTATATCCCTGTCTGGAAATTATCTTCCTTCATGAGATGAACTTACAGCATCTAAACTCGTGACCATGGATATCTATGCAAAGTCCCTTCTTTGAGTTAAATCAAAATGCAAATACTCCCCGGAATAAAAGAGAAACATTTGCCAATCTTTGAAACCTGGTTGAGAGGCGTCCCTAGGCCAGTTCACAGAAGCTAACTAGAGACCAAGAGAATGGGCCACAGGACGGGTTAGCACTGAGATGCTATCCACAGCTAAAGTGAGACAATGGTGTAAAATCGGGAGTTCCCAGAGAGCAACCAACAGCTTCTGAAGCGGGAGGGATAAAAGACAGGGAGATAGAAAGAGAAAAGGGAAACCAGAAGACACGTAAGTCTAGTAGCTTGTTATCATTGCTGATTATCATCTGATATGACTCAACCTACAAAATACAGAATTGCCGTCCTCACCTTCACTGCTGTAACTGAAGCGGAGCCAGCCATACCGTCCACCTAGGTGACTGCAACGCCTTCTAAGGCCCTGCTGCCCCCTCAGCTGTGGGGCTACTCGTAACACAGCAGACAGGGCTCCGTCCCTTAGCTATCACAAGCCCTTTGCTGGCTTCTTGTCTTCCTCAAAGCAAAAAGCAAAGGCTAAAGAATGGCGTGCAGGACCCCACATGACGGGACCCCCAGTTGTTTCTCTCTGTCACTCACTCCATTACCCCAGCCTGGCTTCGAATCCATTTTTGACACCAGAAATGGCACATCTGGACCATTTCTTCACTGTACTTACTCTCTGAGGAGTGCTACCTCCCATCCACCACCCCATCAGCAAAACCGACACCCAGGAACTGTAACGACACCCCTTTGCTACTGTCTGTACTCCACCACACCTTTCTCCCTACTACATACAACCTGGAGCACACAAGATAACCGACTTACTACTCAGAAGGCTCTTGCTGATTGTCTCTTCTAGCATGGAATAGTCACTTTCCTGGAGCAGGCATTTTTATGTTTTATTTGTTGCAATATCCTTATAGTTTGGAAAGGCATATACTCAATTATATTTATTGAATTTATGGTCTGTCTGGATGAGATTAATGGAGACACACTTCATACTGCTTACCTCCCAAATTATATGTGGTTCTGCAGAAACGGAGAAAGTCATATACTAACTATACCCACAAATTTCCGGTATAACATAATTGGGAATGTTTTGATGCCTTAAAAGAAAGAGACCTTAATAAATAGGTGGCCAACTATGAAGGGTCATGAAATAGCAAACGCGCCCAGCTGATGACCTAAGCAAGCTATGTGACTAAACAGCTGTAACATCCTGCCTCTTACAGGAGACCTCAGTGTTCCATGCGATCTTTAGACTATTTTCAGTGAGTAGCAGATTATGCTAGATTTTGATACAAGCTACCAATTTTCCTGTGAAATACCATGATAAATCACCAAAAGAATTTAAATATTTTTATAAATGGAGCAAAATATCCTGGGAACCCTAGCCCCACCCAAAACTGACATGGGCAATATCACCCTTTACCAAGGAGAGGGGATACATCTCAGGCAATGCAGATGCTGATCAGAGTAACTTGGGTAACAGTCAAAATGCTCAAGTCAACCATCATGATTAGAAAACAAAATAATATTTTAAAACTGCATCTGAAATTAGGATAACATTAATCATATCATACTGATGCAGATTCTGTCAAAGAAAAAAACACATCAAATATGTTGTACCCCTGAATTTAGTTCAGCACTCTCTAGCTATTCTATGATTCTATTTTAATCTAAAGGAAAATAGGACTCGGACTTTGAACTGACATCCTTCAAGCATTTCCGCTTTAATTTGATGACCGGCTGTGCGCTAGGGTCTCTATCCTTTGGGATCTGGGAGTGAAGCTGATCTAAATCTGAAGTCTTTGACTTAAAAAAGGTCCTGTGCTCAGACTGGCACCACATCAGAACGAACGAGGTAAGAAACAGCTCCCGAGAGCCTGGAAACACTTTGATATCACAAAGCTTTTGTGTATTTCCCCATCATTCTGTGAGATAATCTTATCACTTAAACAAAAGAGTCAAAGGCCAAAAAAAAAAATTGAGCTAAAATTTATCTCCCTTGGTATCAATTTTAATGATTTTCATACTCAAGTTATTATTCCTGAGACTCATTTGTAATAAAAAAAATGTAGGTTTTTCTGATTTTAATGTGGGGAGAGAACAGAACAAAAAGCAAGTGAGAAACAAGATGAAAAGGAACAGTATATCTCAGAGAGCAACTATTTCTATGAAAGTTACAAATTTTACCATAAAAAAATTTTTTTCCACCCAAAGCAATAGATTCATATGTACTTGTAGGTACACAGTACTCATTAATATTGTCACATTCATTAACTCTAGCATGCATTTCCATAAGCTTGAACTTTCCTAAGCTGGAAATAAAGAAAAAATAAGGAAAAGTTTAAAGCTGAAAATTCTTCAGTACTTGGAATGGGAAGAAAGCCAGGGGAAAGCAGAACCTCCATAGATCTTTAATTTATCAAATCTGTCCTGGGCTCACCCTCTTCCAACCCTGCATCCAAAACAAGGACCAGAGATGAACAAAGCAGTGACACAAACAGAAACACTGAAGCAGATTCCAGCCTGAAATCATTTTTCACAAAAATAATGAACAGTGTAGAGCAGCAACATTTAAAAGCAATTTGTAAATACATTTGGAAAACAGTAATTACTAGATGGCAGTTTTTAAAAATACAACAATGAATTCATAATCACATATGTACTGAAAAGTTATGAAGGTCATTTTACCTTAAATATACAGAAAGTTTAAAATTCAGAATTGTGAAAAAATTAAATTTTATCTTTCTCATTTGCTTGGAAAGTTTAAAAAAGTAGGATTTTAAAAAATAGGAGGATTTAATTTCTAAAACTTTTTTTTAATGACATAGGTTTTATATGTACATTGAAAATTCTGGTCATTTTTTGTAATGACCAGACAACCCTAAAATCAGGCTAAGTTGATAATTAATGTTAGTTGCTTCTCTGTGGCAGTAAATCATAGTATTAAAGAATACGGTTTCAAGAACTAGCAGACTTAACTAATGTCAGCTCTGTATTAGACTTGTAACTTGGACAAATTAATAACTGACCTTCAGTTTCTTGGCATATATGAAATAGGAATGATACTATGGTTACAAAAATAAGCTAAAGTTATCCACTTGAATTAAACTTTAAGTATTTTGTATTGCCGTGAGTGTAGCTCTAAACTCACGGAAAGAACCTGCTGTCTGGAGCTAAATCATTATTACCATGCCATGATAAGGTGACTCATCCTCGTGTCTCCACATACAATCTTCTGAGGTTATCTCCTGTACATATGGTCAAGATTTTTTTTATTTCTGAAATACCAACTCTCTTCCTCTTCATTAAGCTAAATCCTAAACATTTCTGACAAGCCTAGCAAATAATAAAAACTTCCCTTACTAACCATATCTCATAATAATATTCTTGTTATATTCAACTCAGTCAGTAACTGTCTTTTCATAACCTTAATTATAAGATGTTAACTTTGTCTCAGGCAGCAAGCCTTCTGTATCCACAGTTTCCACAGACTGTTGTGTATCCATAGATTGGCACTGGTACCCCTAGATTGGCACTGGAATCCATAGATTGGCATTAGTATCCATAGACTGGTATAGGTATCCATAGATTCACCAATTATGGATTTAAAATATTTGGAGGGAAAAGCTGCATCTGTGCTGAACATACTTCTTTCTTGCCATTGCTGCCTAAACAATACTATATGCCAACGACTTACACTGCTTACATTTTATTATTTATTATAAATAACCTAAAGATGATTAGCATATGACAAGAAGCGAAAATACTAGGCCATTTTCTGTAAGAGCCGTGAGCATTTGTGCGTTGGTTCCCATGGAGGGTCCTGAAACAGCCCGGGAGGGACATTTCAACATCCATTCTAGCTGCACTGTACATTTAATCACTCTCTACAGCGTCTCCAAACTGTACAGATGTATTTTTCTGTTGAATAAAATTTAATTTTTAATATAAATTATGTCTTACTTTCCTTTAAAAAAATCACATACACTCCAAAGAAAATACAGTATAGTGGTGGACATACAGTAGCTGTTTAATGCATGTTTTTTAAATTGAATTGTACTACGAATGATCACAAGGCTTGCTTTATTTAATCATCTGAAAAGTGCCAGAATTAAATGCACTCTCAATGGTACTGAAAACTTCTAAAACTGCACAATTTCAATGCGCAAAACTGAAAATCCCCACCTCCTTCTAATAAAGCACATTCATAATTTTATTTTCTTTATAGAACGAGTGTGAAATTCTGGGTGTAAGGTCTACACGCAGGGTTACCGGCGACTGGTCTGGAAACGGGCCTCCCTACAGCCGAGCTCCTTCCACAGCTGAACCGAACACAGTGATCCAATTCCCAGGGCTGCCCCACCCATGCTCACAAACAGGGTCCTAATATCCATGTTCAATGGGCTGCTTCAGAGTATTTAAAAACCAACGTTTCTCTTCGCTTAATTCTATTTCCTTACGTCCACCTTGTTCATTCTTTCTATAGCTCATAATTGCCAACTACGTAATGTCTGTAACAAAACAAATGATTTTTACATATAGTGAAAATTTCTTTTCCCTTTCGCCCTATATGTACATATAGAATGGGGAGGAATAATGAAATCAGCCTGGAAGAAGAGGAGAAAATTATTAATTATACATGGATGTGGACGAGAAAAAAAATTCCAAACCGCCTTGGCGTATTATGGTCCTAAGTCCATGATAATATTGGTTAACATTTTTATATTAACCAATCCTACCTATTATACCATCAGCACGGGCTACTTTGATGGAAAATAGAGTTCCTCTTATTAAGTGGCCAAAAATGTGTCCTATTGTCAAATCTCAACTTGCTACTTTTAATTTTGGCCAAAAAACGGTCTTGGGGTCAAAGATACAGGAAGTTACCCTATGAGATGGGTGATGTCAGACAGACTATAGTTTACCTCTACATCCAAGTACGCCCAATTCTGGTGGCTCCTCCTACACCCACACAGCATGGATGTCATAAATCTTGATTTTTTTCCTTGGAAAAAAAGTCTCTTCCGGATTTCAAAATAAGCATGCAACGTGCAACATGCAGCAAGTACCTTGGGTTTCTTATTTTCGGGGCCCGCTGCCTCGGGCAGTGCACAGGGTGCAATCAGGTCCTTGGTTCTCGTTAGAGCCACGGGCGCTTCCCAGGCGGGCCTTGCGCTCTCGGATCTCCCGGCTCGGGCCGGCCACGCGGCTGCGCCCCCGCTCGGCTGGGCGGGAGCAGGAGCAGGAGCAGGAGCGCGCGCGGGCGCGGGCACGGGGGCGTCGCTGCGGGGCGGCGCCCGCGGGCCCGGGGCGGGGGTCCGGGCCGCCGCCTCCCGGGACCTGCCCAGGAGGTGCGCGAGGGCTGGGGACGGGGAGAAGCGCTCCTCGGGGCCGGCCGGGGCAGCGGGCGTCGGGGCGCGGCTGTGCGGGGCGCTGCGGTCCAGCGTGGCCGTGGACGAGGCCAGGGAGAGCGCGGGGCAGGACGCGGGCGACGAGGGCCCCTGGTGGCGCGGCCGCGACTTGAGGACGGCGGTGAGCAGCGCCAGCCGGGACGGCCCGGGTCCCGCCGCCGGGCGTGCGTCCGAGGGGCTGCGGCCGCCCGCGGGGCTGGGGCGGGACGAGGGGGCGGCGGCCGGGGCGGGCAGCGCCGCGGGGCTCGGGCAGAGGCTGTGCGTGACGATGCGCACGGGCAGGTAGGCGGCGGCCGCGCTCCCCTGGGGGCTGCAGAGGGCCGGGGACGGGGTCTGGGCCGGGGACGGGAACCGGGACGGGGCCGGGAACGGGGACGAGGCCAGGAACCGGGCCGGGGCCTCCGCCCTGCGCGCGCCGAGCTGCTCCCGCGCTGGGCCGCCGGCCGGGTCCGCGCCCACGGGGACGGGCGGCGCTCGCTGGTTAGTTGGAGACACAAAGGAAAGAGCGGGTGATTACAGGCCAGCTGCTCGCGGGCAGTGGGGCAGAGGTCGCTGGAGGAGAGAGAACAGACAGGTGAGCGGCCTAGCGAGGGCGCCACGCGCGCCTGTCCCGGCCCCCGCCGCGCGCTTGTCGTCCTCTGCCTGTGGCCACGGAGGGTCGCCCTGCAGGGCTTCGCCAGCCTTCGCTTTGAATTTGAAGTAAGACCTAAATACGCTGCAAAGTTTTGTACCCTGGACCTCGTTTCACCCCTGAAATACATGTAGGCATCTGGGAAATAATTCATGGACAGCATCTAAAATGATTACCTTCTTTTGGGATTGACTTAAATCCCTGGTTGCATAAATTTGAAACTTCATTTTAGAAAATGAATTAGATGTGTTTCCGTATTGAGTGTAAATCATAATATAATGGCAACAATCCTAAAAACAATGTACTCTAAATGCTTAAAAACCTAAAACTTGACCAACATTCAAAAGGTGAAGAAGGGTCCAGCATCAACCTGGGATGATAAATTGAGAGTGAATGCAAAGTCCAAAGTAGAGAGGGATTTCAGATTATTTTCCCTAATTACTTGTCAAATGTACCTTTAATAGTAACCTGTAAAAAACACTGATCAAATGACCAGGGCTCTGCGGAAGGAGCAGGCCTTTGCTCCTACGGAGGGAAGCCGAGGACTTCCCACGTGTCAACCTTGTGAGCCACCAACTCACACCAAGCAGAGGCAAAGTGGAAAAAACCTTCTGATTTTAGAAGAGAAGGTAGCTTAAAACCTTTGTTTTTAAAGCCTGTTGTTTGTATCCTTGTACTACATAAAAATCTCCACTTTGAGGCAAGTACTGAAATTGCAAATGATACTAAAGCCTTTTAAACAGAAGTTTCTCTTCACGGTTACCAGTTTGATCCTATCGATCTGTAAAGATAACTATGCATCTGTAATGAATAATTTGAGGACTATCACCTCTTAAAATATTAATGAATATGAAGATTTATACCTATTGCAGTAATCGGCATGAAAATGTACATGCCCAATTAAACTGGGAAAAATCTTAATTTATAAATAGAGTAGAAGTTATTTCTTGATTTTGACTTACAACATGTTGTTTCCATCAAACCTAAGGTGAAGATCTTTATGCCATATGGTTTTAAGATCCGAAAATATTTAAGACTGACAAACATCTCATCCCAAACATCTTAGGTTTTGAGCGAATTTAATCAAAAATATTACTTTTTTTTCTGTGTACGTTCATGTGCAAATTTGCAACACAAAATGTTTTACGACATACACAATTTTTAATACACTGACACAAACCAGAATATCAGAAAAGCAGTGATAATTGAAAACCAAGCTGAATCCAATCAAACTGAGGAAGAAAGCTTAACAGTTGCCTCTCACAAGTTTTCCTTAGTAACAGCTGTTTAGCCAGTGTTTACAGAAGTGATTGATCTGCTGAGGGACTATATTTCAATCCACATATCACTGACTGGGCAGTGGAACACTTCTGTGACCACAAAAATGACATTTCCTGCAGAGTTATGTGCCCTTTGTAGTTAGTTGCATTAGTGTTTGATGTTTAGGAAGTCATTGTCTCTAAGCTAGTAGTGTGTTCGGGGCTTTATTGTTGTGGCAGTGTTGTTTTGTCTGGGTTTTCCTTTAACCATAAATCAAAAGCCTCCTGTAATTGTTCCCATAACTGATCTCTCCTTACGGGAAGAAGAGAGCCATTTCAGGACTCCACAGACTGTCCACACTTGCTGGCCTTGTCTGCATAGCTGCTTGGTGACAAACTTGGGTCAGTAATACCACTGGCCACAAAAACTCCATCACCTTCTCAGGCACGTTGCTCCCCAGTGACTCCAACACATGACAAAATCATTGATCAACTCTTCATTAATGAGCTTAAGTCCATAATTTTGAAGGTTTTATTCAGAGAATAAAGCTAGTTCCCTCCAGTTCCTCAAGTCAGTGACTTTACCAACCATTTTTCTGCATTAACTGATATTTTACCTACTGTATGTAGCTCAGAATTTTAGCATTTTTAAAAATGAAATTATTGAGGAAATTTAACAGCTGTTATGTTCTAAGGGACTTTGTCTACTTAAAGCTGCCAGAAGAAAAAATCGACCCCAGCAGGATCCTCATGGGCTGTTCACAGCTCCAGGTGGAGGGGTAGTCAGAACCCCGTCTCCACCAACCTATGGGCTACATGAGGCTCCCCAGGTTGGTTTCACTGCAAATTCAAGGGCTGGGGACTCAGCGGGGCTGCATCGCTCAGCTTTTTTGTTGGTGGTTTAGTTTTTCTCCTGTCTTGGAACCTGCTGTCTCCCTGTTCTACATAGCAGCCCTTCCCAATGCATCACCCTCCTGAGCCCTCACTGCCGCTGGCCCCATCAACTTGGATTGGGTTTGTTTTCCCCAAGAAAAACTGAGATAATGAGGAAGCCAGTGTTTTCCACATTAGCTTTGATTCCTACTTCCGTTATTCCAAAGGAAAACGGTGACCTTTCACTTCTTACACGGCCTATATTCTCTTAGAGGTTTCATTTCCTAGGTTATCTATCCCTCAAGTCTCACGTAGCCTTCCTTATATTTTTGCTGCCTCTCTTCCGAACATAAATACCCAGCAGCAATCTCAGTCATTTTGGCAGGTAGTAAAAATGCCCACCCTGTTTCACTGTTCCCCAGGTAGAAGCAGGGCCCTTTGCTTTGACCCTTAGTACTTGCTCACTGGGGCTTGCTGGCTGCAGAATAGTTAGGATGTAATTGGCTTTTCTGTCACAAGACTGAGAGCACATCTGGGCAGACAGCTGACCAGCCGTCAACCAATCCAGCAGCCATCACAGATACCGAGCGTGCCACACAGAAGACCAGCTAAGCCCGGCTCCTACCCGTAGGATCACCCAACTCAAAGTAGGACACGGCTCAAATTACTGACCAGCGGATTTTTGACTTAATGGTTGCGTTTAGAAACACCGATGTTTGACTAGTTTTCTTAAGCAGCAAAAGTTAATTGAGGAAAATGTGTACACATACACCAAAATCTTGTATGATTCTGTATATCCCACAGTTACAGACCCAAACTATTCTCAGTTAATATGTACAGTGCAATCAACTGTATTGGTTTCCTTCATTCTTGAGGCCAGTGTACACTAAAATAAATTTCCAAAGAGTCACAGTCTTGCATAAATGCATCCTTTTGAGCATGGGTGGAAACTGTGACTTGATTGGAACTAACAGAACCTGACAACAAGAGATTTGCACATGCAATTAAGCTCCTTAATCAGGTAACTTTAATTAAAGTTACCCTATGTGGGCATGGCCCAATCAAATGAGCCCTTTTCTGCTGCTCACTCTGAGAAGCTGCCATGAACTCTGTAGCTCAAGGAAATGAATTCTACTGATACCGTGAGGGCCCTCAGAAGGGGATCCAGCCTCCGAGAGGATGGAACCTTCTCATACCTTGAGACCTGGACTCCAGCCTGCACTGACCACTGATTTACCAAAATCAGGAGTAAATAACTGGTAATTTTTCACAAGTCCTTAAATTTGTGGTGATGTTATATAACAAGAAACAAGGAAAATTCCACTGACTTAACAGTTTTCTTCCCTCTTCCACAGAAACTGTTAGTCAATGTCTACAATTATTTTGTAAAAATAAAAAGTACTTAAATCCCTTATCTTTTCTGGTTTCTCTCTAGAACTGACTCTTTGCATCTCTATTTTAAACAGTGTTTTATCTGTAATGTCTTCTTCATTACTCTCTCCCAGTTTATTTCCTGCTTTTTGGTGACTTTTCCTTTTCCTTTCCCTTTTCCTTTTCTCCAGCCACTCTCTTCTTTTATGGTGATGCTTTCTTGCCAGTCCCCACCTTTTGGAATGTGCGGACTGCTTCGGTTCCTCGCTCAGGCCCCAGCTCAGTCTACACTGAGATCATCCCTCTCCTCCTGCCGGAGACACTGGCAGCAGGAGTAAATGGACGATGGAGAGCACAGCCCTTGGACAACCAATTTAGTCTTTACCTCCCCAGACAGGGAAAATCTCAAGTCCTAGCATCATCAAGTCACGAGAGCCCCATCTTCAAGAGCTACCCCATCTCTCTTCTGGAATTATCAATGCAACACGTGGAATTATCATTTGTGCACTTGTCACACAAATACTCCCTTTGCTCACGGCTCATGGTACATATTAGGCTGCTCAGAAAAACAACAATCCATTACTCAATGATCACAAGATTCTGCCAGCATTGGTGCAAAGCCCAGGGCCTTCTAGTGGGTCGGGAAATTTCTCCTAAGCATGTCTAGTCCCATTCACCAGGAGACAAAGACTACAGAAAGAAGCAACCAGCTACTCATCCTGAGCAAAAAGCAGAGCAAACAGCTGGTGGCAGAAAGATCATGCAAAGGTTGTTCAGATGAATAAAATCTCTTGCTCAGAGATTTTTCCTGATCTGTGAAAAGCTCTTGGGTCTCTAACGTTGCCTCCTACTGCCCATGGCTATGTGTGCTCCCTGGGCCCATCTGGAACCTGTCACTCCCCCTCCCCCAGCTGCACGAGATTTGACTCCAGCTCCTCTCCTGTGTCATGAGGCCCTGCTGGCCCTGCTCTGCAAGCATCTGTGGATGCTTCTGACAGATGAGCATGGAAACACCGCTTCACACACCATGTTTCAGGAGCTACTGCGGCGTTTCTGGACAATCCTTCCAGCAGTCAGCAGAACACAGCAAGGGAGTTTATACCATAACTTCCTCCAGGGTCTTCAGCTTCTAAGTCACTGAGGCTGAAAGCTGTGTGTGTTTAGTTTCAGTAAGTAAAACAAGAGCAACATGACAATCAGACAGAAGTTCATGCCTTACTATTGTTCTCTCTCAAATGCCCACTAGAAAGTTCCTGTAAGACTATGTAGATTTTATTCTCACAGGAGCATGAGAAAGGGAAGATCATCTATTCAGTCCTACATCAGTCACTTCATTCACACACAAAGTGTGCATTGGGTCAGATCATGGCGACAAGGTCTGAATAGCTTCACTAATAAAGCAGGGTGAAAGAGACACGTGCAGACTGCTGGAATACATGGTGCTAAGTAAACAGCCAGGGGCAGAAGGAAAGACTTCACGTCCAATGTCCATGCAAGTATTTTCTTCCAATTCCTTTCCCATAAATCCATGAAATTAAAATACAGACATGTATCACTTCATGGCAGATTTATAGGCACAGAAACACCCAGTAGTTGATTTCATGATGCACAAGCATTAGAGAATCTTTCACAAACCAAAACAGCTCTGTGCCAGTAGACATTTTCATCTCAATGGAACCAGTGCTACATCATGAGCCAAACATTGTCAAAGAGCACACGACTGTATTTAATAAATATTTGTACTAATGTCCAAACTGTCTACACTTCCTTATTTGACCCCCATCAGTTCTTCTGATCTTATTTTCCCTATCTTCTCAGGTCTTAAATCCAAGCTACAGCTGAACAAAATATAAAGCCTCCCCTTCTCCACAGATTCCCTGCATCATACTCTAAACACACTGGCCTGCCCAGTTTCTTAAAGTCATTTGTGGAGCATCTTCCAGGGGTCAGGGGCTGCTCTGGACACTGAACATACATGACATAAATCTTTTCAAAGAAAGTTGGCATCATGGTGTGTTACACAGAAGGTAGCTGAGGTTCGTGATTTCAGATAACTCTCTCTGATGATTATGGACAGTAGGTTGTCATTGTTTTCCTATTTCAGCACCTCCAGTTCCATGACTCCCCTTTCCTCCCTTCCTGTCTGTCTCTCAACTTCACTTCTGTCCCTGTTACTCTGTTCAAGTTGTTTCCACTAAGGTCATCAAATAACCTAGTTTTCAGATTTAATGGGTTTGAGCCAGTTCAAGGGAAAAGATTTAGTTTATTTGACCTCGTTTTATACTTGCAATATAGACTCTTCTTTGAATTGAAAGTTCTTTGGGTTTTAAAAATTTCTATCTATCTTATCTATCTATCTACCATCATCTGTTTATCTGTCTTGGAAGCAGAGTTTTCGCTGTACTTCCTGTGGTCTTGCTGCCTCAGCTTCCCAAGTGACTGGAGTCTCAGTCACCCACCACTGCATCTGGTCCCTTAAATAATGAGTATTTATCCTGTTCATCCCAGGAAATTCCCCTTTCCAGATTTTCTGGTCCCCTCTTCATCTTTTTGCTGGTGTCTCTGTTTTCCTGGGTCCTTTTATTTCTCTATTTCCTGGCTTGACTCCTATACCATCTTTCCTGCCTTTCTTTCCCAGAGTGATGACCTCCACTGCCCTCGCTCGGGTTACACAGTAGATTCTCCATGTTCCAGCTCCCTGTGCATCCCAGCTCCTGCTTCTGGTTGCTTTCTAGGTCACATTCATCACCCAGGGCCACAGGCTTCTCAGCCTCCATGTCAGATGCACAGCTTTTCCCACCTCCTCCTAAGACCCGTATTCCTTTGCTCTGCAAAAGATACTGACATTCACTGATTTCCCTGGCTTTGAACTTGCTTCCTGCATGATTAGCTGTTCCTATTTATTGAAAATGAACAAGTTGAACTTATTCTATTCTTGCAAATATTTCTTCTTATACTCTCTCCACCATCACTCTCAGATCAGTGTGTCTATCACCTCTTCTTGCATTCTGAAAATATGGTATTGATAGGAGAAAGAATTCTGATACCTTTACATGAACATTCAAATCCTTTTCTTATGAACTGTATTTAAGAAGATTTTGATTCAACTGCAGTTCAAATTACATGTGTACATTTGATTCACACTTTAATGTGATTTAGTCTTTTTAATATAATGTACCTAAATACACCACTTCTAGGATGTATCCATAATATTTATATTACTGTCTTCAAGAGCACTAATCCATGTAGAAAATAAAACAGTTAATAAAAATGAATTTAACATGAGTTTTACCTTTAACACTTTGCAGCCCAATAGGGGAATAAGGCGTGTAAGTAAATATAGTAATGCTGCAATGATGTAATTATAAAATCAAATAACATGAAGCTGTCAGAAGTGTATTGAGAGTGTTTGTTTTCACTGAGGCAACCGAAGCCAACTTCATGAAGAAGTGAATACCTTGGCAGGAACTTCAGAGATGAGCAGGACATGAACTTCTGAAAACTTTTTCTTTTCACACAATTTCTAGAACCCTTTTTAGTGTCAAGAGCAAGCCAAAGTACAGGGATAGAAATGAACAAGAGACCATCATCAGTCTCAAGTTGTTTTCAATCCAGTAAAGAAAAAAACATGAAATTGATTACAACAGCAAAGTGAAAAGGAAGTGCAATGGAGATGTTTTAAAGCTACAAAAGAATAAAGATAGAAAAGATGGAAGAGGAATGTGCCTGCTCTTTAGAAAGATTCTAACAGGAGGGCTGAGCTGAGCTGGTGTGGAGTCAGCAGTTAAGAGTGAAATTAATCTAGCTCCGGGAAGGAAAGGCATTCCACACACAGAGCAGGTTCAGGATGGGGAATGTGCCATGTGCACACTGCCGAGGTCACTCACCAGAGGTGAAGTGAGGCTGGAGACGGAAAGGATGCAGGCCAGAGGAGCTGAAGACCCTGTTTAGAAGCAGCCTCCTGCTGACTAACACACGGTCCTAACTTGTAGACAATTCAGCTCTGACTCAGTTTTTACCAGGTGGACGACAAATTCACTTAATTGGCTATGTTTCTGACTAAAAATTGCTGTTGTTAGTATCCAGGAGCTCAATCATGCTATGTGGTGTTGACTTTTTACATTACATTCCCACTGTTGACCGCATTAAACTTCCCAGTGCACCTTCTCTGATACGCTGCTCGTTTCTCCAGAGCGCAGGCTCACAGGTAACAACTACATCTTATTTTATTTCATGATGACATACCATCCATCCCTCAGATGGGTTATTATGGAAAATAGAAACAGGAACAATGACAGTTCTCAAACACTTCACTGTTCCTCTCTTACTGGTAATCATAATTTTCATCCATTACTAGTGAATGAAATTGAGCTTTGCCTTTTTCTTGTTACAAACTGAGATAACACAAACTATAACCTCTCCCTAAATGTGCCTTTTGGAAGATGTATTCCAAAACATAGTCGGGCTCTACTCCGATTTCTCTGAATTTGATCACACAAAAACAAAATAAATGGCCAGTCCAAGGGAAGAGCTATATCAATTGGTTAAAAGAGTAATGAAAAAATTTCAACATTTCTTTGTTACAAATATTTTTCATTACATTTGGTAACATCCAAATGTCATTTTTCTCAAAGCCATTACATAAAACTACTCTCCTCTAACAATGGAAATCTCTACATGTCTGAGTTATGTCATGCTCTTTCCTGAGGCAAGGTGGAAATGTTTCAGCCTATCACAGTTTCTCGAGAAAGTCTTTAATTGTATTATTGTATCTTACTTAATGCCAAGCTAAGATTAATTTCAGGAAAAAAACAAATGTTTTAAATTGTAGACCTACATGGAGAGTAACACAGTGAGAGTCTTTTATTACCAAAGGCAACATATGATGCTGCATATTTCTGGAGATACTAAAAATATAGCATCAGGAGGTCAGTGAAGGCTTTAGAAATAAATGTAGGACAAATACCAAAAATAAAATGCCTATTCTTTCATAAATCCTACTAACACAATGAAACCAATAAACACATCCTTCATATTTCTGTGGGATGTTCATTAAAGTGTGGACTGGCAGACCCTAAACAGGCCTAACAGAACCAGTGCTTGCTCTGTGGTCCAGAAGACCGCACGTCCACTGCATCCTCTCTTGCTCACTTTGCACTCGGGCCACACCTTGCCAACCTAAACATGCATGTACAGCCCACATCCTAATAGAAAGCCAGTGGCAAAGTTTTCCTACTTTGTCACAAGCCTTTCCTATCAACCCCTTTCTCTCCTGCTACCATGAATGTCAAGGATCTTTTTCTACTGTGCCTTGGGCTCTTCACCTTTTATTCTTGCTGCTGAACTTTGTGGTGGAATATTCTCCAGATACACAGACATGAGTTCCATTCTGGTAGCTTCCAGAACCACCATGATAGTTTTGCCTGACATGCAGTGTGTCTGCCTCTCATAGCCTTTGCTGTTTTCTCTCTGGATTGTGCTTGTATGTGAAAAGTACTTCTTGGATCACCCAACTGACCAGCTCTTGCTCTTCACTGAAGATTCTTCCAACATCAAAATTCTCTAAGAAATATTCAAAAGGAAGGAATCCTCAACCTCTGTCTAACCATGTTGTGTTTTCTCTTCAGACTATTCACAGTATAATCATATCATCTTTTCTCTTATCAATTTATCATCAGTATTTATATTTAGGGATTTTAACACATTTCTCTTTGAGGATTCTGTGTCTTGAATGGTAAGGCCTTTGCAGACAGCCCAGGAAAAAAGGATGTTAAGACTTCATTGTACTTTCATGGGACAGAAAGACAAAACCTACCTGTCCATGCCTTTGCTGGGAGGCCATCTCCTGAGGAGCTTCGGTATGTGACATGGCCTTGGGATGGGGCCCCCATACTTTGGGACGCACCACTTCAGGAACCAGACTGGAAGAGATCGCTAGAGACTTGGGCCGGGCCAGTATGTTGCCTGTGCCCTCTGGTGCCCCCTGTTCAGCTTTTCTGCTAGTAATTTCATCTTCCCCTTCAGAGTCCACGATAAAGACATACTCAGCCTTGAAGAGATCACCTTGCTGCATTCCTTGAAGGTCGTTTGCTTTAAGTATTCCTCCTTTTAAATTGTTTTCACAGACCTGTGACAGACCAGTCAGCGTCCCCTGGACTCTCTCTTGATCTTTCCCACCATTAAAGATCACATCAGTGGATTTAGACTGTGGAAGAAGAGAGATAAAATCATTGACACTGGTTGATGGATGCTTTTTTCTCAGCATACACTGAAAATTTTAACATGTTTATAAAATATTTTTAAAGGCTTTCAAAAATCAGGCTGGCCTACAAGAGATTGGATTGAAGTTGATGCTTTTGTTTTCCTAACCCACTTGTTTGTACTCACCCAAGCACAAACTACTTGGAGCTCAGAATCATAATGAGAGAGAAAGAAAGAATGTGTAGAAAAAGAGAGAAAAGACAGAGACAGAGAGACACACACAGAGAAAGAAAGAGACAGACAGACAAACAGAGACAAATGAAAGAGAGACAGAGAGAGAGGGAGGGAGGGAGCTTGACTTTCTGTGAAGCCAATTATGAAATAAATGGGGAAATGAGAACAGGAATTGTTCAAGGTGTTGTAGGTTAACATAACTGACACCATCTTGTGCCCTGTATTTGACTTGTGCCCTGTATTTGACCTAAAAGAGTGAAAAATTACTCAGGGCACAAGTCCCATGAGAAAAGCAGAATGAGCTGCACCCACAAGAAAAAATTAACCTGCTCAGCAAACAAGCAGGATACAGGTGTCACCCAAAATTAATGGAAGATTCTAGCTAAATTGTTTCCAACAAGATGTCTTGCTTGGCGGTTTTCTTCTTTAAAAGCTCTGTAACCCTCCAGTTCGGGGCCACTTGATCTGACTCTGAAATAGGGGTCTTTGCAGGTGGTCATTGAGCTCAGCTAATAAAATTTCAAAATTTGTCGATTTAGCTGCTTGGATTCCTATATTGATTATGAACCCACTTCGTATTTAGTCAATGGTCAAGGAACCCATAGATAATTTAAGAAACCAGGATGGGGGAAGGAAATTCCATTCAAAGGTTCTGAAATAATATAAATTCTCTAGAAGTCTGAAAGGAAAAAGAACAAAATGCATAGATACTCAGACAAAACCATCTAAACTAATGAGAAAAACTTTTGAATAGAACATAAAAAGATGTGGAGATTTTTAATACAGGTTATTTTTAACTTTTACTTTTAATTTGTAATTCTCAATTTTCGCATTCAGTTTTCTGTGAATACATAGAAGATTTACAAGACTAGAATTAAAACAGCTTTATCAAGCTACCAAATTTCTTCTTAAAAAAAGAAAAAACAGCCACACCCACTGAAAGTATATCTAAAAAACTCATCGATTTCCTGTTTTGATAATGGTTTCTGTGATTACTATTTTCTTTTTTCTGGAACTTTTCTATTGGACTAAATTTATTTCAAAATAAAAAGTTAAGCCACTAAATAACTATAGTTGTCAGTCTAAGATATGCTGGCGTGTGTCTTACGTTGTGTGCATGGTGGTTGAATGAAATCAGACCACAGACACAGCCACCCCACCTGACTGTACTCAGCCACTACTGCCAGCACAGTCAGGGTAAAACGTACACCAGCTCTGCTTAGGTTTCCTCTGTTCATTTGTCTCTGTTCTTTTACTACGATATTTTTTCCACAGCATTTTCACTACCTCACTTTTTATTATATAGTTTACTTCTTTATTCTTCTTCTGCCTTCCCCATAACAAGAAACCATATGAGTAGTTTTTAGTCATTCTAGTCCATGTACCAAAAGCATAGCATATATGCAAAGTTGGTGTGTGTGTGTGTGTGTGTGTGTGTGTGAATGAGGGGTCACTTAACCTAGTCTAATTTGTCTTTGTGTTTGATTTTGGTTTTTTTTGAGACAGGGCCTCATTATGTCATTCAGGCTGGCCTTAAACTCACTTTGTACGCCAGGCTAGCCTTGAACTCATGGTGATCGTCCTGCCTCAGCTTCCCAAGTGCTGGGATTATAGGATTGGGCCGTCACACTGGCTCAAATATTGTTCAGCTGTTTAAAAGTAAGAAAAAAGTTTTAATCTTTTGCAGATGTGATTGTATATATATCACTGCAGTGATCAAATAAGTATTAGCATCTTTGGAAGCTCAGGAGGTTTGCAACTGAGATTGGGTCATCCAGCTACAGTCTCACGGTTTCAAAGGACACAATAAGAAAAGATACCACGAATATGCTGGATGTGTTTGAGTATTGTTTGGAAGGAATTCCCCAGAGCTCTTTATTTAGTAATCAGGGTTTCCCTGAAATAATGTGGTCTCATTTGTCCTTAAAATAAGATAGCAGCATTACAAACTCTGGGGTTATAGATACAGTAGTGTATTAGTGCTTCCTAGATAAGAATAATCTAAGTTCTCCTGGTCCCATTTTATCTTAAGGACAAATAAAAAGATGAAAAAATACTGTAAAGAGAAAAAAAATTACACTAAATTTTATTGTTCTAACACAACCATTTTCAGATTTTTTTGAATGTTCCCTCCCATATTGGCCTCATTTTACACAGGCATAATCAGAGTAAATACAATGAAAGCAGTCGTTCAGCCTAATCTATCATGCAGCACCATATGGTTGATATTTTCCACTGTATTTCATAATCATTGTAAGCATACCCTTGTCACAGTCATATACCAGCATATTCTTAATTGAGATCAATCCTCAATTTCTAACAGAAATCAAGCTCTTTCTATTTTTCATTAATTACTTTCATGCCAAACATTGTTCTTCTTTTGTGCTATTTCCTTGAGATACATTTCCAAAAACTACATTGCTGAGAGGTTTTGAACAGTTTTATGATTGTGGATACCAGTTTTCCAACAAATTTTACAAATTTACAAAACTAGCTGCAATGTTTGGTCATGTCAGTATTTCTACAACTGCCCCAACATTGGGTATTACTTTTAAATATTGTTAGTGTACTACATGTAAAGTTTTATTATCTAAGATAAGTTATATTATCTAAAATATATACTGGGGGAAAGTGCCAGAAAAGAGAAATTGCCCTGTGAGTAGTAAACAACAAGATGACCACTCAGAAAAGTTGAGACTAATTCATCAGAGACAACCTGGAATTTGATAACGTTTAGGTTCCTGTTATATAATTTTTATAGATATGAGATTTGACTTTTAATTATCATAGATTTCATAGTCATATCACTTTAAGAACAAGAACTGAACATTGATACAAATTTGTAAGTCATTACTATGGAAAACGATATATTTTTTTAAATAAAAAAAGAAATAGAAATAAGCCTACCCTATTTACAGTTTCTGGACTCTTATCACCTGGCTCCTCAGGAATTCTAACAAGGTATTTAGAAGTGTCGGCCAACTGAATGTGGGCTGGAAGTCTTCCAATGGTAGGGACAAAGCTGAACATCAGAGGTTTGGCTTCAGAATCACCAGAAGAGACCTATGAGACATGTCACAAATTAGACCTTCAGCCTCACTGAAGCTCTACCCTGACTATGCTCTATATAACATCATATTTATCTCATTTATTTTGATAAATTCTCTACTGTCCTGTGACAATGTGTATGGATGCCAATAAAGCAGGTATAAAAATAGACGCAATGTATCAGACCTTTTTATACCCGCATTCACCAGAGAAGCGAGCTACTCCAGGAAGGCCCTGCTGTTGGGGAAGGCAATACACAGCAGATGGCTGGCGGAGCCATCGAGGGTTTACCAGACGTCTGCGCTGCAGTGGGCATGTCTCAAACACACCATCTGGTCTGCTTCAGATGTGTTTTTTATCCATTTACCACCAGGTTAGTAGGTTCCATCAGTGACTCATAATCAACAAGCACACAAGAAAATCCCAACATTTTTTATTATAAAGAAAGCTGAGTGGGGCACCTTTCATACACCTGTAATTCCAGAAGTCCGGGAGACCAAGGCAGGTGCACAGATCTCAAAGTTAAGCTCTGCCCGGACAATTGAGCAACTTAAAGAGATCTTACCACAAAAAAGAAAATTTAAAAGGGCTAAAGATGTAGCTTGGTACAAAAGCCTTGTGTTCAACCCCTAGTACCACAAAAACAAAAATAGTTAATGTATACATTTAAAATAGAACGTGTATCTATCAGAACACCATGCCTGCTCTTAAGGAAATATCTTCTCTTTCATTTATTCTTAATTAATAAGCAATTTTATTAAATATTTGCCTTTGGGAGAAAGGGATCCAACAGCAAATAGAGAAATGTAGGTAGACTACTCATAAGAGAAAAGGGGATGTACACAGATGCTAAAAGAAGAACAATGAGGAGGTGCTTACCAACCGATGAAGAGCCATAAAAGGCAAAATCTAACATTCAAGTCCAAGTGAAGAGGATACTAAGGGGACCCTGGCTGAGAAAAACAGTACAAAGAGGGCCAGCAGCTGCAGTGGGACAGGTCTCAGGCCTGCTGCTACCCATTTACCCCCAGGTTAGTAGGTTCAATCCGTGACTCGTAATAAATGCTATTAAAATAGTGCTGAGTGAGAGATGACAGATCAGCTTAGAATTTTAGATGGATCTGGCTTTGAAAGTCACAAACGTAGAGACAGCACAAGAAGCCAAAAGCTATCACAAGTTAAACACAAAGTGCCTCCACTTCAAAATTAACAGCAATGTTCTGAGGTAGAGCCAAAGGAGATACATGGATTATGAAAACAAAAGTTGCATAAATGGGTTAACCCACTGAAGAGTTCCTAGCTGAATGAGCTGTTACGAGTGGGTGCTTAGTTGGAGACAGTAAGGCACAACGGCCTCTTTCTTCACCCCAGTTCTCTCTCTTTTGCTCTTCCTCGCTCTCTCTGCTTCCTGGTTACTCTGAGATGAGCAGCGGTCCTCTGCCATGCCCTTCTGTCATGCTGTTTCTGCTTTGCACCAGCTGACCACAGACTGAAACCTCTAAAACCACGAGCCAAAATAATCCTCCTCTCCATTAAGTTGTGCATGTGAGGTGTTTTGTCCCAGCCACAGAAAACTTATTAATACAGCCATAAACTGCAGATCAGTCAGAAAGGAGACAGATAACATGGCACTGTAGACCTTTTTTTCAGGAAGTTTTGGTGAGAAGTAAAGACAGAAGTTGAAGTGGAGGAAGAAACAGAGCCACGGCAGTGCCTTTGTTGGTATTATAATGGAGTACATTTGAATATGTCTCTAGGTACAAAAGGAAACAACCAGTAGAGAAAGAGAAGCAAGATCCTAGAGTAAGATCAGAGTTTATTCCTGGTCCAGGGAATGCAGAAATACTGGAGGGAATGATGTGACGAGACAGGAAATGGTGATCATAGAATTAAAGAACTTGAAACAGTGGAGCAGTTTGCAGCCAGAAGCTAGAGATACAACAGTAAGGAAGAGTAGAAGTAAAGGCAGCATGATATTAGAAAAATTACTCTTTAGGATGTACTGTTGGTTTTGTAAAAAAAAAAAAAAAATATTAGAGACAGTAATATTGAGCAAGGAAATAAATCTTCAAGGAAAAAAGAAAGTAAGTTAAGGAAACAAAACAAGGAACAGCATCTCCTTTGAGACTGGAGAAAAAAACATAAAAATGTTCATGAATGTGGTGGAATGGGGAAAGTGTAAAGAGTGAGATCAGAATGGGAATGACTCGGTGTAATCAATTCTCATTAAAAAAGTCAACCCTTCTAGTCAGGGTAGTACTCCCCTCTGCTACCTCAGTGCTTTTATCAGAGAAAATATCCCAAGCTGAAGCAAGACCTTGCTCACCCCCGTAAACCCTGCCTCCTTTCTCTGCCCTGGACCCCTCAGACCACATGTCCTTACAAACACGCCCTTTAACCAAGTTTGAGTCCATGCTCAGGCAGAACCCAGGAAGAGAGTCATTACTGACCCCCGACAACTTGCCACATCCTTAGTTTGTTCCCATCTCATACCCTGCTCCAACTCTGGAAAGCCATTTCACTGTACCTTCTCTAGAACTTAAAATCTTCAATGTCATTAATGTCTTCTCTAAATCTTTCTTTCCCCTTTTTAATTCTAACAAAAACACATTGTCTCTAAAGTCCTCTGTTTCCCAAGAAGCTTTCACAGTAGGGGCAAGTTTCCTGCCCATTGGAATGGATATAGGGTAGGTGTTGTCCTTGTTCCTCTTTGCTACTTCCAGAATATTCTTGCTACTTCCAGAATATTCTTACTTCTTCCCTATATACCTGTAGCTTCCACTGTCATGTCATCAGCCTGTACCATTCTTCTACCTCCTAGGTGTTGTCCTCTGCCATCCTCATACAAAGCCCTTCTTTTCTTGAAGATTTTGTTCCTACATCAGTATTACTTTCCCTAATACTATGTTTTTACAATACCAAATATTAGATTTCAGAGGATTACTTTTCTAATATTGTTTTGCCTTCCTTACTTTCACATCTCTAGCCTAGATTATGAGCTACAAAATCCTCCATAATGTCAGTTCTTTAATTCTCTGCCCTAAAATCACACCATACTCCCATAGCCCTTCCATTTGTACCGGCCTACAAAACGCTTTCACAACTTTTCCTCTTTTCTTCAAACACCTGAAATCTTCCCCATTTTTACTCTGAACTGATAACTTCATTTCCCATTTCATTTATATTATTGAAACAACCAGAAAAGAGCCTTAAAGTTCCCAAAAGTCACACCTACTAATCCACCTGATCTATTGCTTACTTGTTTCTACTAAGGCCAACCCTCACTTAAATACATTTTCTTCACTTACATCTGTAAACTCAACAAGACCTTACTAAAGGCCCGCTAAATGCTAAGCACACTTCCAGAGACAGGTGATAAAATAGTGAACAAAAAGTCCCGCTCTCATGGAATTTACATCCTAGTGGAAAGAAACAGGCATAAACAGATAAGCAAAACATGTAGTATTTCCATAAATGCTATGAAGACTTGATGTAAGGATACTGCAACAATCCATAGGAGATAAAATGATGTTGCATTGGTGGTGGTAAAAAGTGTTAGAAATATTTTTAAAAGGGAAAATATAAATGGAGGAGAAATATGAGAGATAGTCTAGAAACAAGATAAATAAATTTTACCTATATAACTGCAATAAATGGCTATTCACTGAAATAGAGAAAATAACATTTGACATTGGTTTGAGAAAAAAGATCGAGGTCAAATCCATCATGCCCAATGTACATCTAAGTGGAAATGTGAGCAGGAGAGTGGGTTAGGAGGGAACTCTGTGCTAGAATTGCTAGGATTGTTATCCACAGAGGCTGTTTAAAATCATGAGATGAGATGAGATCACCAAGGGAGTACACACGAATAGGGAAGTGAGGTCTACATTTGCCCTCCAGCTGGGGAAGAATTAGAAAGGCGATGTGGGCGTTTGAAGGAAGACTGAAGAGCCCACCACATCGTGGACAGCAGAGAGGAGAAGCCCGGTCCAGACTAAAGGCCTGACAGACTCCCAAGGACCCAAACAAGTGTAAGTCCTCAAAAATGATGGGCAGCAAGTTACCTCTGAAGTCTCTGAGCAGCCAAACCACAGCCACAAAGTAAGTGAACATAGCGTTTGTAAAAATTGATGTTTTCAGGTGGTTTTTGGCAGACAAGAAGTCTTTGGCTCAGAAAATAGATATGGTATATAGTGGCTGTTTGAGAGAGCACCCTGGGTGCAGGATGAATTATGGTAGTTCTAGAAGGTTCTAAAGTATCAGCTTTGAACCTGAGAAGACTAGTTGAGAGGAAGGGCACTGAGCTTGTGAAGGTCAAGGAACTGTGAGGCAAGAATGTACATAGGGTTGTGAAAAGGAAAGCCATGCTGGGCTATATGAAGACTGGGCTTCACAAAGAAACTGAGAACATACTGGAACCTTCTGGACTAAATGTGGAAATTGGGTCAGAAGACTCTCAGGAATAGGTTATGTGGGACTCTAGGTTATCAATTAGTGATAACTTTGTGAGCATGAAATAAAACAAAAAGAGCTACATATCCTTCTAGTTGTTTTTGCCCACGCTCTAGAATGCCCTAATGAAATAATTCTGGACCATTTATTACAAGGCCTAACTTTCTGTTAACTAAAATACTACTTTTTGATAACTAAATATACCTTGTAGAAATGATACATAAACTTTAGGGAATATAAAATATACAAACCCTTTTGACCCAACTTTCATTTTTCAATATTCTTTTTTGACTGTTAAAGATATTTATCATTATCTCCTCATTAGAGTCACGTCACAACTCCCAGGTGGCAGCTTATTAGAAAATAAAAAATTACTGCTTCTTTTTTAGGAAGAAATATTATACCCCTTTTTAGATTTGAGCATCTACTACAGCAATACATAGTACTAAGCCTTTCTATCTGTATTTTTTCTAGGGAAATTTTGTTATAAGATTAAACTCATCAGTATCCTGATGGAATAGATAGTGACCAACACAAGAAAATCACCAAGGGGCGTTCAAATAATCCATCTCAGAATTTCATTTGAGCAGAAAATAAAGATAATCCTTGAAGTATCAAGAAGAAAGAGATAACACTGTGACATTGTCCCAGATTCTGTAGGGAAACCTACCCTTACCCTCCCACATTATGACTATAGTTCTATCCAAATGAAATTTAAATCATCAATATGAAAGCCTTCAGTATAAGCATAACATGGTAATGACATGCAGGTAATCAGTATAGAGTCAACTAACTTTACCTTCCAAACCAAAGCATACACAGTGATGAAACTTTGTTTTTCCAAATGCCTTGTACAACTGTATAATCAAATATGTCTTGAATCCCTAAAATATAGAACTCCATGGTTGATACATTTGATAGCTTTAATTTTAGTGAATAAGACAGGAATGAAATATGAATAAAAACAGATGTTTCAGCAAACAGGATATGCTTTTATCACAATACTATCAAAGAAATTTCTAAACATAACCACATGCTAAGAATGAAGGCAACGAAATAGAAGCAAAATTATTTCCTTTTACATTATTGGCACATTTTTCTACAGAACTACCTGTGGTCAATGTAAAAATTTCCTCACCAGTATAGGGAAATAATTTCTTACTTTGGTCAAACCAGCATATCACTATAGAAAAAAGAAAATCTAATAGGACTAAAAGCTTATTCACCTTTTAGGTTACTGTTGGAAAGTAGCAAAATCAGGAATAAATTCCCATCCACATATATAACCTCAGAAGAACAACTATAAAAAAGCAATTATTTGTTATTCCTTTTTAAGCTAATAGTAGAAAAACTAGCATGGAGTTCTTTCTACTGCTGTTACTAAGCATCTTTTTATCTTACCAAAAGTGGAAGATTCGCCTATAAAGAATTTTAGATGGGAAAAGATTTGAAATTATACTAATTATGTAATGCAGCAATCTAATGGAGTCTCATATTAGCCAGTTGAGTGCTGAATCAAGCCCTTGTTCAGGAAAGAAAATAAAATGTTTGCAATTTACTGCATAATATGTGGCCAACATCCAATGGAGTTAAAAAATGAATTGCTATGGTGATGAAAGATCATTTTCTACACAAAGCAGAACAGATGCTTTTAATAGCATTGTACTTGTTAATTGCCAATTAACACTTTCAGCTGTCAACACCATTTAGCCATCTTAGTTTCTACCACAGAGAAACTATTTTAATAATAGAAACAAGAACCGAACAGATTAAGATATTTCCTACATATGCTTTGAAATGCTCACAATCTCTGAAACTAACATCTTCCCACCAGAGAGCCATACAATTTGAGAAACTGTTCCCTCCAGGGCCACGCAGGCTGAATGCTCCTTTATAGTCTGTGCACCTTTCTTTTCTGTATTTCACTCAAAGGTCCCATCCTGCCTTCCCGTGTGGTGCCCGCACTCACAGATGGCCACTGGTCTCTCATGAAAAGCAGGCATTAGGAAGCCTGTGAGCGTGACCACCGCCGTGCTGAGGGCAGTGCTGAGCATTTTCTTCACCCAATGAGCAGTTTTGCCCTTCTCTCTAACTGTAGATCGCATTTCATCTCCACACACAGCCAAATTGATCTGCACCCAGGCAGCTCTCACGCACACCCTCCTGCAGCAGACACGGGAACATGATGCACTGCTTTTAAAAGTTATCGAAAGCATTAAGCAAAGACTTCCTTTTACCTGGGGTGTGGTCTGAACGCTCCCTGCTAGGATGCACGAGTTCATTTGGAAATAATTGTTCTCGCAGTCACTCAGAAGCCCCTGTTCTGGAAGCATTGATTCATCACATATGGGAGTGAACAAGCCAATGGCTGAGGTGGGAAGAGAGCCTGTTACTGAAACAACACACACACACTTGCACAAGGAAAAAATGGCAAGTCTAAAAAGAGGTAAAGCAGAATCCTCCCCAAAGCAAGGAATGCTGTCAGCTAGAGAGAGTAGATTTATGTTTGGGCAATTTTCACATTGGGAGCTCTATGAGAGGTCACGCAGACTACTAAAATGGGATCTGCAGGAGAAAAAAATTGCCACCTATATGTGTTTGTCCTCTTTGCCTTTCACTCATATATCCCAATTATATATTCTATGAAAGGAAAAGTCTATGCAGCAACGAGAGGCTGATTGCAATGGGCCCCAGTGTCTGCCAATCTCAGTTTCCAGATGGCCACACTCACAGGGGACATTTAGAGACACAAATGCATGCACACACTGTGTCTAACTAAAGAACTAGAAAGCACACAGTGGTCACTGCAAAAAATCAATAGCTTCAATGATCGGTCCCGGGAGGACAAATTGCAAGCAATGATAGAGGAGCCTCTACAGCAACTGAGGTTTTGCTGTTAACAAAATTAACCCTAAAATAAAGCTTAGAATCAAAGAGTTGTCAGAACAAAATTCCATTCCAAGATTCCTGGAAGACGGTGAGCACCCTAACTGCAGATAAACAAGTCTCAAGGTTTCATATGTGCAACAGATTATCATCGTTCAGTATTTCTATTTTCTAGTATTGTTTTTTTCTCCAAATCAATACTATCATCTACACAGTGTTTGTGTGTTAGCAGTGAAATGTGTGGTGCGGAAAGGGCTGGGCCAGTGGTGGTGAACCTGTGGCACCCAAGTGCTCTCTGTTGGCCCAAGAGTCATTGTATGAGTTGTCTTTTCTAAACTAAAACCTCAGTATTCAGATGTAATTGTAGAGTTGGAACTTTGTGATAAATAAGTAGGTTTGGGGTTGCAGTTTGGGCACCCAGTTTCACCAACACTGACGGAAGCTATTGGAAGGAATGAAAGTTTTCTAGATTATTTTTCTTCACATTTCATCATTATCAAAAGCCTGAGTGGAAACATCACAAGTAAAAGAATTGTTAAAAATGACTCTACAATAAGTGGGAAAAGCTATTCTGAATAGCAGTACATCTCGACACAGAAATGGTGTTAAGTGCTGCATTGTATCACTAAATAAAGTGGCATCTTCTTTCATGGCATATGAGACCCAGAAAAGAACATAATATTGTCTTCCTTACAAAGTTTACAATCCAACTGAGAATATAAAACAGGTATGCAAGTGACAGAGCTACCAGACACATAAACCAACGGGGAAACTTGCTTACAGGGCAGTCTGACTGTGGAGATCCTAGATTCTGAATTGTCAACAGATATCATGGTGGAACTCTTTGGCTTTCCTGTGACATTAACTAGAGCAACTTCAGAGGGCAATGAGATGACGGCCAGGGAGAAATTTGGGAAGGTGGTATTTGGGCTACACTTAGAAGGATGCATGAATGGGAACCTGTGATGGTGAGTGGAACAAACAGCACTGATTTTAAATGAGGAAGAAAGCTTGAGTGAAGGCCCTGGTTGAACAGTGAGCACAGTACATAGCAAGGATGACAGAGGAGCCAGGAGCCTGGGATCCAATCATTGGCCGGCTGTGGGGCTCAGACAACTGGTAAACCCCTCAGAGACTCAGATCTTTCCCACATGAATCTGAATACAAATAGTGCTTACTTCAAAGGATCCTTGAAAGAGTTATAATTAGATTCGGTATGGGAAACCTGTCTGACTCGTGTTGGTACTGTTATTCTTCCATTTGATACATAACACCAACAAGAGTAAAGGCAATCAGACTGGAAAAGCAAGTTAAATTTCCGTTTTCAGAGATCTTGAATTAAGACGTTTCAACTTTATCCAGAGAGGAACAGGAGAGAAGGAGCCATACATACATAAATACATGCGTTTCAGCAACGCTTCATCAGAGGAACCGCTAACAGCTCCAAGTCCTAGTACGTAGCTGTTTCCCTAAGGAAACATCCTTAGCATCCAGCTCTTTGTCAGTGGTCCATTTTATTCTACTTGGATTCAAATAGCTGTGAGGCTTTCTGTGTCTCATTCTCTTTTCCCCCCTCTACTCTCTTCTTTCTCTCATTCCCTCTTCCAACATAGAGTAATGTTTAGGCAAGTGACACAAATGGAAGAGGAAATAATACTTCAACACATATCTATTACCCTGCACAAATCCTCTCTCTAATCACTTAAGCATGATAACCAATTAAAATAGTCCATTATTTTGATATTTTGCTATATTGTTTCCATTTTGGAGGTAATGGTTCTCTAGGAATTTTCTTGTCCTAGTTTTATTAACTGAGGGTTATAAACAATTTGCTGTAATTTTTACTTGAGATCAGAGTAGTAATGTCCATGCATGATAATAGCAGGCCTCAACCATCTGGTTAGCAACCACGTATTGCCTCACAGATCGCATGTATTTGGGGTAATGTCTATGGAAACCACCCTCATTTAAATAGATAGTGATGGCACCTGGTCATAAAGATAAGTCAGTCTTGGATGATAAAAGGCATATTACTATGGAGGTTATTCTCCAGTTAAAACCACTATTCTCTAGATAAAAAGAGTTACCCGTGTTCTGTTCAAACTTTCAACAATCTATGTACCACTAAGGCACACAAATGTCCCTGTTGAGTAATCTTTCTCCAAAAGAAAGTACACTATGTTGAAGTTTACAGCAGACAAATACAATCTGAAATTCTCCCTCAAGTCTGGCATTATTGATGGCTACAGGAAGCGTCCTTTAGCTTTCTTGCTAAAACAGATATTCCTACAGCACCACTGGGCCACAAAACTCTCAAACATTCTTTTAAAAATGCATAATATACAAAAATAATCCTTCCTCTTGACATGAGAAACAAACTTAAGGAAAAAATAGATGAGTCTACAAAAAGTTTGCTAATTATGATCAAGTACCTACAGGGATTCAGCTGCTAGGGCTCTTCAGACATTCGCCTGTCCATGTTACACCTTGTGCTTGATAAAAGAAAGTAATGAAAATCCCACTTAGTGGCTTCAATTAGCTTGTACTGAGTACTAGGTTCTATTCTGCATGCCAGAAGATGCCACTCTATTGTCAAATTAGCTTCGAATCCCCTGATGGGGACACCTTCTCAAGTGACACCTATGGTGGGAGAAGTCCCAAGAGACTATAAAGTTCTGTGCTGAATGCAGGTCCTGTGGGGTCGTGGTCTTAAAGTGTTCCCAGGCGTATCTTACCCCTTGCTTCTGCGTTCTCTGGTCCTATTTCCGGTTATCAACCTCAGAACATTTGTTCTATTTCACTCTGGTGGCTTGTTTCTCTAACTCTGGAGATGAGAATCACCAGGAATTTGGATCTCTGTCTCCTGAGGAATGAATAATTCCAGGGATCTCAATGAGGATTATCCCACTTCACCCACACAAAAAGTGGGAGCGTGAGAGTTAGCATGAACTTCGGCATCTCCTCAACAATATGTAAGGTTCTGTCCTGGTTAGAACTGGGTATCTGCAGTGCTTCTACACTCGTTCTCACTGCTTGAATTTTCTCTTCTCCTTGGGCACAGCCTCCTAATTAAAACAACACTAATAGCCCTCCTTAAGTAAGGCAAACAAGAAGCTTTAAAGCACTGGACATAATTAGATATTCAGAGTAGAAATTTAACACCTCTATTTCACATGATTAGATATTAGGAAGAAATGACTAAATCCTGCACATGGTAGAAGTTGAAAGAAGAACAGAGATGACAGCCAGAGTCCCCCAACTATCTGGAAAATGTGGGACTGAATCATTGTCTTCACTTGGCCCCCAGAACTCTGTTTCCTCCTGTTCTGCTTCCTACTTTCCAGACTCTCTCTGTTTGGTGCCATTGGACTTCTAAGCCTTGGCAAAAAGCCCAGGAGTCACCCTGACCCCAGCCAGTTCCTCAACTTTCCATAGTGAGTTCCAAATCTATCTGTTAGCCTGGAACATCCTCCCTGTCCTCATATGACAAATATATTCAATTGGACATCTCGCAGACTTCCGAAAAACGTCATGTCCAGAGCTAAATTAATTGTATTTCTTCCAGAGCTTTTCCCTGTCCTCCTGAGTTCTCCTCACCACCACGTATCATGCATTCCTGCTTCTTACTATCTCTGTGTAGAGATAGGTAATGTTTGTAGTTTCTTGGAGAAAGTATCAGTTCACATGGACAAAGCAAGACCTATCATCATCTTCCTTCTGAGTCGCCACTTCCTGATAGGTCTTGCTTTGCCCACTTCATCTCCTGCAGTAGGCGGTCTGGTGGGTCAGCCATGCCCAGTCCCACTGCAGAACCCTCCCCCTGCTGCTGGGGCTGCTGTGACTTCTCAGATGTCCCCTCTGGCCATTCCTCTTTGTCCAAACCTGCCCCTCTCCTGCACAGCATCTGTGTAAAGGCTGGCGCTCTCATTCCGATTTGCGATAACTCTGATGTACAATCCCAGTTTCAGAGCCCCTTGTGAGGTCAGTTAGGCTTCGAGACTGCATGGTGGCCCAGCTTCTTCCCCTGCCTAATCCTGCCTCCTTCCTTTCTCTCACGGGTCTTGTTGCTAACAACCCTCCCTAATAACCAGCCCACACACTTTGCAGGTCTGCCTCCTGATTTGGTGCATCTTCCCCAGGTAACAAGATTAAGCTTCTTGAAATAGAACTCAGGCCGTGTTACTTCTCTCTGCAAAATGCTCCCGGGGCCTCCTTCATCACCCAGAATGTAAGCCAAGCCTGTGTAATGGCCTGCACCCCACACCAGCTGGCTCCCACTGCTGTCTCCCTTGCTCTCTCACTTCCAGCCACAGTGACCTTCAGGCTGTCCCGGAACATGCTAACCCCACTCCCTGGCCTGCTCTTCCTTCCCATACATCTCTGCTCAAAAGTGACAAAACATCCCTTACTGCCCTACAGCAAATCACAGCCCCACTCTCATGCCCTTCCATACTCTTTTTGCCTCTTCAGCTCATGCTGTTGTTTTCCAGAGCACTGACCAACCTCAAGAGACTGCTTGTTATCTAATTTGCTTCATTAGATTTTAAACTCCCTGAGGGCAAGGATTCATTTTCATCACTGCTATTTTTACAGCCCTAGAGTAACATGTGACACACACACGCTCTCCACAAATATCTGTCCACTGAGCTCCTTGACTGACAATGGTCTTTTTATTTGTGGACATTTCTTAAACTTATTTCCTTCTAATAATTTTGGTAAACTCTGAATTGACTGTCCAGAAAAAAAAAAAACCCACAACCAAGTCAGCCTCATCTTATTTCTTTGTTCCCTTAGAACAGCTACCATAGGTCCTTACTAAGAATCCAAGCACAGAGCTTAAAGAAAATAGCAGACAGAGCCTCTGCCCAGGACTCTGACCTACAGATGCACTCGGGAAGAGACCTCAGAGTGGTTAGAGCCCTGGAATGGCTTTTGGTTTCAGATTTTTCTACCGGATGGCTGAGGCCTCTTAATTTCTCAGGGGCAATTTTCTTAGAGAGCAAGATTCCAGATCACTGTTACCCAAAGCACACCCCTTCAAATACCTGTCTTACAAGTCACAGAGGGCAGCAGATCAAACCACGGGAGAGACAGAGGTTCTTGATATCCCCTGTTTGGAGGAGCCTCACAGGCACGAGACCTTGGGGCTTTGTGTAGCCCACGGTTCCCACATTTATTCAGTCACAGACCTTTCGCTTACATTTGTACGCAGCCCTCACAACGTAAGCTGCTGGAGTGGACAGCCAGAGTATCTTCTTCATGTCACGTCTAGTGAATGTATGAGAATAAGGCTTGGGGCAAGCACAGGGAGAACCCACCAAACCATAAGTGAAATGTTGTGAGTGGTTTTGGCTTAGAAGAAAGCATAGGATGGGCTGGGGACATAGCTCAGTGGCATAAGTGCCTGCCTGGCAAGTGCAAGGTCCTGAGTTTGATCCCCAGTACAAAAAATAAATAAATAAATAAATAAATAAATAAATAGAAAAGAAAAAAAGATAAGAGAAGAAAAGAAAAAAGACAAAGAAGAGAAGAAAGCATATGAGATAGAGATCAACAAATATTCAGTGCAATTGAAAGAAAAGGAAAAAAGAGGTGTGTACACTTCAGGTCTACCAACTGTAAGTCCAGTGTGCCAACAGAAGGTCACAGACGACACCTCAGCAGCACAGGAGGGAGGTGAATGGACTGGAAGACCATCAGGCATTTCCAAAGACACACTACACAGGTGTGTGTGTGGCAAATGGTTGGAAATAAAACACATCATTCAATAAAGCAAAAGAAATGGAAATTCTCGTAGATTCTACAGTGAATCTCTTCTATGCACATCAGAAGGAAAATTAAAATTTTAACACATGATCCACTTCATAAAATCTTATTTTTTAACTGGATAGAGTGAAGTCAAAATCATTGAACAAATCTTGCAATTCTGCACAGGAAAAGAGTATATTTATTTTCAATGTGACTTTGATATAATTTGATTTTTTTAACCTAAAAATAAAAGAGGAAACAATACCTTTCTGTTTTATGTTCTTGATATATTTCCATGCAAAGAACGCCTGGAAAAATCTTTTATCATATCCCGCAGGAAGCATTTTGTCTATATTTCCCACTACAACACTGTGTTCAAAAGTGTTATTAAGGCGGCTCAAACATGAAAGGGTTTAATTGATTATTCTAAGAAGCTCTAAGCTCTTTGCATTCAGGCTCTGCTCTCCGAGTGAGTCTTGAACCCCCCCCCCCAGCCCACAGGCCAGCAAGTCCTAGAAAAGAACCAGGATAAACAGCATTCTCCCACGGGAGTCACGGCTGGACTTTCAGAAATGACTGTACCTCAATTAACTTCTTCTACTCACACATTACACCGGTACGACCAAGTAGAAGAGCAAAGCCGTGCATACCAAGAAAACAGCTGCTACTTATAATGCATGTTTTATATTAACCTTAATCTAGAAATTCTTTTCACTTGTACCTTACTGAAATACGTAGCCCTTCACAGAATTTGGAAGGCAGACGTTTTGTCAGTTTTGTCCCAAGCGACTTAAACTTGATGGGAAGAATTTTTAAAAGGGAGAGAGAGAGAGCAACACAAGACTAGACCAGCTAGGCGTGGTGGTGCACAGTTGCAATCCCAGCACTGAGGAGGCTGAGGCAGGAAGAGAGCTGCATGTTTGAGGACAACCTGGCCTAAAAAGTGAGTTCAAGGCCAAGCAGAACTCCTATCTCAAAAAGATGAGGAGGAGGAGGAGGAAAGAAAAAAGAAAAGAAAGAAAAAGAAAAGAAAAAAAAGAAAAATTGACTCAACAAATTGAGTCATAATACAGTGGAAAGAACACGGGCTTTAGCTCAGTCACTATTCTTCACTGGCCACACAGCCACAGGCTGTGTCTTTATCTCTCTGAGCTTTAGTTATGACCTTAAAATGCTTCATACAAATGGGGCCACTCCTAAGAGTGAAAACGGGAGACACTGTGTTTTTATCTTTTGGTTTTTGTGGGGGTTTTTTTGGTACCAGGGATCGAACTTGTGACCACGTGCTTGCCAGGCAGGCGCTTGTGCTGCTGAGCTAAATCCCCAGCCCAGGAGACACTGCTGTTGATTATGGCAGGACAAGTAAGAAGCGGGATTCTCCTGAGCAAGCTGTGAGGTAATCAGGTCGCTTATTGACTGCAGGGACAGTGGTGTCTCAGTGCTGACTGCAGTCCTTAAAGCCTCCTGCATGACATGGCAGGTAAGAAGTGCGACAAATACATGTTAAATAAGTCCTCACATTCCCCCTTCTCATATGTGGGGATTAGGTATTTATGAGAGATTAAGACTTTTGAGGGGCTTATTGTATTCTTTTTGAGTGCTTTTTCTCCCAGTCAGATTTTACTGGTACATTTTAGGTATATACAATGGCCACATCCTTCGTAGAGAACTCGTGCCTGTATGTGCTACAACTTGTTTCTCTCTCCCTTTTTTCCCTCGTTCCCTACCCTCCTATTTTTTCGAACAGGAAGATAAACGGGCAGCGTGCTACTCCCTGTGGTGGGAATGCTCTCCCACCTGCCGCTCCCCACTTCATTCCTCTACACCAGTCTGAGCTCTCAGAAATTCAGACTCCGCGCTGAACGTCTTAGTTCACGACTCACACCAGACCTGGGAAGGCTTCCCTGACCCCTGGGACTGGGAACCACCTCTGTTCCACACTTTTCTCGGTGCCATTCTCATCTGCATAGTATTTGCAGCCCTAAAATTGTGATTTAGATAGCAAATTCTTCAGTGTCTGGCTCCTCAGTTCAGACACAAACCCAAAGCTGATAGAAAATCTATGTCTTGTTCTCCTCACTGCCTGCAATGCTTGTTACAGCGCTCCCACCGACTAGGGGCTCGTCCGTGCTCACTAAATCAGTGAGTGATTGTGTGCGTTTCCGCTAGGTGTTCAGAGGGCTCGGAGGAGATGGGTGATGTGTGCGTCTCAAGGAGGCAGGGTCTAGGAAGCAGTGAGAGTAATGCAATCATCATACTTTTTCTTCACTCGGAGATGTAGCACACAGAAGTAGCAACCCACGTCAAAAGTCAAAGTGCTGGCTGCTTCAGAAACACGTGAAGGACCCAGATCAAAGGGTGGGAGGGGCTGGATTCATGCATGCATGAAGCTAAGAGCATCTCTGTCCTGGGTCACTCTGGCCCCCCTAGAGAGCCGTGGTCTGCTACCCTGATCCCCTCCCGTAGCCTCCCCCACTCAGGAGCAGGTTTATCTCACTTATAACACATAGAAAAACCACTGAGTAAGTCTTAGGTAATGCTGCTTTTAATTCTTAATATACCTTGTATTTTTCACTAGCCAGCAAAGAGTCATACTGTCCATTAGACAAGTATTTAAAATGAATCTCAAAGATTAAATAATTTGCTTGAAGCAGCACACGATGCAATTAGATTTGAACTCAGGTCTGCCAGGCTAGAAGCCAAGTTCATTCTTTTTCGTACTTGCTTTCCTCTTCTGCCAGCCTTATCCTAAACACACTCACTTACAGAAAAGTGACAAGAAAGACAGTAGAACAGGACACATTGCAATGCGGTGAACGACAAGGGCCTTGTCTCCGGTATGATTTCTATGCCAGGGAAATGAGCCCTGATAAACACTTTTCCCAAGCCTCCAGGGTTCAGAACACTGCTGTGTGCTCTGACTTCCATGTCTCATAGTTGTTGCTCTCTTGTCTCTAAGTCAGTTCTGGCTGTGAAAGCAAGCCTCGGTTATTTTGGGACATAATTTCAGGTGAAAATGAGACACAACCAAAGGGTACAATGATATTGCCTCTGTTATGAGTTGGTAAAGCTACATGATTTAGATATGGATAGTTCAGAACGGGCAGAGGAAAGGAAAGCATTGTTGAATGGTTACATATGGTTGCATAAGTAGTTAGGAACCAATATTCATCTTCAAAACCATCTCAGGTAAAGTGAGAGCCGATGTTTGACACCATTAATGTATTATTTTGGTTAATGAAAATAATGGTGTCTAGAATGAGATTCAGATTCAAATAGCAAATCAGTGGACTTTTAATGATTGATTCTGTGTAACTTGAATGCCGTGACTTTAGTTCTTTTCTCTCATAAAGTGGGAATAACAAAGGTGCTCAAATCTCACGGGACTCTACGTGAGCAGTGAGAGAGGAGACCCTTCAGACTCCTGTTACACAGCCCGGCATTAGTTAAGTACCCCATAAATATTTTTAATTAAGCTCATTGGGACAGTTTAGATTTACGTAATGGTCATGTTAACCCCAGGGTATTTCTGCCTGTACTGACATAGCCTGAGCCTCTCTCTCCCCAATCCCCTCTCCTCCCTCCAACTCATCTTCCCCTCCCTATTTCAAAGCCTTGTTTACATTTTGTCCTTTTAAAAATCACTTTCCCTCTTCTTTTTCTTTCTTTCCCACTTCCCCCATGCTAGCTCATCTTTGCTTTTAAACAATTTCTTCACATTTCACAATGTCTGTCGCATATATTGGTCCTTATTTACTCTTTCATTTTCTCACACCAGACACACACTGTGAGTCCTATTTATTTCACTGAAGAGCGTGGTCTCAAGTTGCATCCATTACCTAGAAATGCCGTAAATGTATCCTTCTTTATGGCAGGGTAGTACTCTATTATATATTTAAAAACCCACATCTTCTTTATCCATTCTTTGGTTTATGGACTTTACCTCTATCTGATAAAAACCATTTATGACAAACCAACAGCCAGCATCATACTAAAGTGTCAAAAATTGAAAGATTTCACTCTAAAATCAGGAACAAGACAAGAAGGTCCACTATCACCACTCCTATTCAGTATAGTTCTTAAAACTTAGCCAGAGCAACCAGACAAGAGAAAGAAATAAATAGAATAAGGATAGGGAAGGAAAAAGTGAAATTATCATTATTTGCAGATGACAAGATACTCTACATAGAAGACCCCAAAACTCCACCAAAAGACTAGTAGAGGGCCAGGGAAATAGCTCAGTGGCACAGCAGCTGCCTGGGGAGTGCAAGGTCATGAGTTCGATTCCAGGTAGCAAAAAAAGAATGCTAAATTTGATAACCAAATTCAGTAGCATAGCTGGATACAAAATCAACACTCAAAAATCAACAGCATTCCTGTATGCCAATAACAAACTCACTGAGAGAGAAAAGAAGAAAACCACACCCTTCACAATATTTTTCTTTCTTTGTAGATTAAATGTATGATTTTTAACAAAAAAAAACCTGATAGCGGTATCACAATATTACGATATTTACTTCTATGAGTTTTTTCTTTCTCTAATGTTTTTATTCCGTAGTAAAACAGAAAGGCAGACTGCTTGCAGCTTGACACTATCCACCTTCATCGCCAGGACCTTGGATAAAGCGCTTCTCCTGCCCACAGCAGCTGAACCTCGCTGGCCTTGGATCGGACTCATCACCGATCAGCAGCTGCCCCAAAGGAATCGCCCCACGGTGCCGCCGGGCCTCCAGTCATGTGGGCTCTGAGAGGCTGACTGAGCACCGGGAGCCCCCGGTGGTCCTTCCAGGGAGGCTGCTTTTTACGCGGAGCACTCACCCTGTTGCACTGCGTCCCTCCCCCCGGGGTGCGCGGGGCTGGGGACCAAGCAGCACCCCTGGAGCCAACTCTGAACGCCCCTCTTCCCATCCCAGGGGCCCTGGTGCTTGGCTTTCAGTGGACTCTGCTCCTGGTAGCTGACTGAATGACTGACCAGAGTTCCCTACCGCAGAGAGAGCAGGCGGTGGGAAGGAAGGGTGCTGTAGTCCAGGGCAGAAGGATAAAAGAAAGAGGGTGGAGATTTAGCTCAGGGGCAAAAGTGCCTGCCTGGCAAGCACGAGGTCATGAGTTTGATCCCCAGTACCGAGAGAGAGAGAGAGAGAGAGAGAGAGAGAGAGAGAGAGAGAGAGAGAGAGAGAGAAAGAACAGGGAGGGAGGGAGGGAGGGAGGAAGGAAGAAAACGGTCTCATTTCTCCCAGCCCTCACTCTGGTCAGGGGCCCCTGGTCCCTGACGGTGTTACTAACCTCCCACGGGGGCTTCTCTGACCACGTCACCTTAGATGTAAGAAAGCTTGCTGGTTTAGACAAGGCGACGTTTCAAAGGTACGGCACTAGAAAGCAAGGTTTCAGGCAACACAAGGAAAATACTGCGTTATTTCCTCGCACACAATGAGGTGTGCAAGAGGAAAATATTTAAGTAAATAGAATAGCTAATGACTGAAAGACATTTTATGTCACAAAAAGGAAATTGAAAAAGTAACTATCTGACCCCAGAAGTGTTCTTTCTTTTACCCAAATTTAACCACAAGTTAAAACAAAGACAATATTAACATTTACAAGCAATGGGCCCTTAATTTCCATAAAGAAACGAAATTACCTAGCTCTTAGAAGTTATGTAAAAGTTAAATTAATGGCATATTCCCAACACAGCCCTACCATCCAAGAAACTCTCCAGAAGGGTTAGTTATCATCCGAGCTGTGTATACAATGCTAATTCCAAAAGCAACTCATGATTTAACATTAAGTATGTGTCTAAAATTAATACATGCCAGGTCCATGACAAGCATGTTCAAATTTCATAAAAATAGTGACTGAATATACTCAAAAATACATTTCTTTAAATATCTGATATCTCTTCATTTCCTGATCAGCTTTTATTATCCACCTTGATTTTCTGCCTTTCTATTTCTACACATACTCAAACTCCATTATGATTTTATGAGTTAAGTTGACATGCGAGCACACCTTCCTTCACGTCTTCCAGTACTGGCTACCATCAGACTCTAAACACTTTCCAAGAAGTCTTTGATTTCTTTAATATATAAGTATGATTTTATTCAAAAAGAAATCTATTGGGGGCCAGGAATACAGCTCAGCAGCACAGCAGCTGCCTGGCAAGTGTGAGGTCCTGAGTTTGATTCCCGGTACCAAAAGTAAAACAAGTCTATCTTCAGTGTTCTGGTGGAAACCTTTGAAAAATCGCTTTCTAGTCAAAAGTACATAGCAGCATCAATAAATTCAGTTACCTGAGAAGGCTTAGGGACACGGAACCGTCTGCAGCAACAACCTCCGGCTTCCAATACACTTGCACAGCTATATATATGTACTTTTTTCTCAAATCAGCATGACTATGTAGGACACGAGGGAGCCTTTAAACTATGTGCAAATAAGTCCAAGAGGTCTAATGACATTCAGTTGAGCAATATGTAGGCATAAAGGAATTCAAGACACAAAAAAGCCATTGTTCTAGTGCAAAGTGCTCAGATGTTTTGCTGTAAAGACAAGAAGGTCTCTTTCTTTCCTGACATATTTACCAAGCTCCATCGTGTATCATTACAATTTCCTCGGTAAGATTACAAATAATAATGTAATAGATTTTCTTTCGAGATTTTAGACTTTATTTAAATTCTTTCAAAAAGTATAGTTATCTTTCCTTTAAAAACTGCCATGGGAAATAATGGGCAATCCTCATTAAACAGGGGTTTTTTTTCTTCTTTTTAGAGAAAAAAGATAATCATTACATAAACAGCATTGTCCATGAAAACGTATCTGAGATTATCTCCTCAGGAAAGATATGTGACCTTTTCCCACTTACTACTTCAAAAATAATCATCACTCGTGTGTCCCCCAGCTCGGCGTGCGTCGTGTGCATGGTGCGTCCCAGGCCCTGGGTGCAAAACGCAGCCCCAGAGCAAACCAGCGAGCTGTTTGGTTTTTGTACTGACCACACTGGAGCTCAGCAGCCGGAGCCTGGCTCAGCCCCAGCCCGGCCCCTGCACGGCCTCGCTGGACACGCAGGTCCTCCCTCTGGCCTCCGCACTGGCCCCTGCTCCGCTGCCTGCGTCCCTCCTGCTGCCCCTCTGCTGTCCTGGGCTCCGAGGGGCCCAGGGCCCAGCCAGGTGCAGGCGCAGGCGCAGGTGCGGGTGCCGGTGCAGGTGCAGGTGCAGGGCCGCCGGCTCCGTGCGTACAGCGCTCGCATGTACGAACCACCTGGAGGCTTCGCGGGACAGAACGATGCATGACAGAGGGGAAGCGTGGGTGCGGGGACAGCTCGGCGCATCACCCCAGCCTCCCACGGGACACGTCCTAAAACCTTCACACCGTCCACACCCAGATGTGAAACAACTCCTCTTCTCTGTAATTTTTTTGCGAATACCTTTAGATTTCAAAATGTCAGATTTTCATTATTTTATCATTTTGTCTCAGTTATGTCCAACATCTGAAAAAATACAGTAATATATTTAAATTAAAATAAAAAATTAAAACGCCTATGTTGCTCGCTAAGTGGAAGGTTATGTTCCCAACCTCTCTGGCAGGAGTCAGTGCTCCCTGACTATGCAGTAGGAGGTGAAAGCCAAAGGAAGGTTCCCTAACAGTGTGGCTTGCCATTCTTCATCTCATCTCCTTTCCTGCCGTGGGGAATTGAGAAGCAATGGCTGGATCCTGAGCAGCTACATTAGCTCCCCATGGCACAGGTTTCACTCTAGAGATGACAGAACTCGAGAAATGACAGGAAGAACCCCACATGGTATCAGGACCAACCCCTGCTGAACTTTTATTTTTAATGTGAGTCTTAGAATTTTCTCTCTTGTACAAAGGTAGATCAGTCTTAAGTGAATTAACAATAACTCAAATTTCTGGCTTCGCCACAGCCCGCAGCCTGGGTCCTAAGTCTGAGCAGCTTCTGCCCGGCCTTACAACGTGGGCTGCTTCTGTTCACCCTGCTTTCTTTGTTCTTCCTCCTCATCTTCACTACCCTAGGTCTGCCCAACCAGGAGTGTGTGGACGAGCCTGAGGCCATATGTGAGTTTTGAGTTGCTCAATTAACTCATGGCAGTCCTCCTGCCTCAGCCTCCGGAGTGTTGGGATTGCAGGCTTGGGCCACCACACCCAGCCCCTCTCTCCTCACATGAACCCGAGGTAGCCTTTCTACTCTGTCCCATCCTATCCCGTGGTCCTCAGGTAGTACTCCCATCTCTTGCGTTATTTATAAAATCATTAATAACCAGGCGTTGCAAGCTGAGTTCTCCGGAAACAGTGGACGATGAGTCAAAGCCCAGGCTTCCAGATATTTCTGAGGAATCAACCCAGGTGACATCAAGGTAGGAGGAGAAACAGGACTAGAAGGTGGACTCAACAGGACCTGGGCAAATGCGGCAGGGAGCCCAGGCTTCCCCTGTGAACACGAGCTGACTGCCCCGTGTTAGGAAACACTGCCGCGAGGACGCGGGTTCCAGCCTGAGCGGCCTGCGCATCTTGCGCTGTGGGCTGTCCAGCGGTCTCAGCGGGTCATCTCTCTGCACATGAGATAGACTCACCATGAGGGAGAGGTGGAGACCACCAGCAACACACCCACAGCTCAACAGGCAGGACCTCCACTGTAAAGGGGTCCATGCACACCCTTGGGTCTACAGTCTGGGCATGCATCTGATGCATCTCTTCACAAAAGAGCAGTTTTAATATTAATCCTACAGCTGATGTTTAAAATGTACTTATGCTGTCCTTCATTAAAGTTTATTCTGGCATAAGAGATGTCATCTATTTGAGGTTTGGGAAGTGGGTTCCTTGCGTTCCGAGAAAGTCATTAAAATGTTTCATTACAAGAGAGAAGCATTTCCAAACCAGTTCCCTTCTGCTCCCTGGAATCAGCATTCACTGCACAGGAGGCTGCAGTTCCTTGCTGTATAGGACACGCCCTTTCCACTTAACTCTGTGAGACCTGCCACCTTGCAAGGTGCTGCTGCAGCCCCCGGCAGGGGCACAGAGCTGCCCGCCTGCCTTGCTGTGTGGAGGGCCCATGCCCTCCGGGAAGGGCTTCCATGGAACATGCCTGCATTCAGTTTGAGGTCTAGACAGCAAGTCCAGTGCAGAAAGACTTGGATGAAGCTCCCACCGTCACAGCTTCCTCATTCCTCCTATGCTCTTCCACGCTAGCTCATCGGGGGTCTGTAGAGACGACAAAAGTTTGCACAGGTCTCATGCAGGTCCCTCTCCCCCTTGTTAAGGGATAGCGAGTGATGTAAGGAAGCAGCCAGTGCTTCTGTGGACTGCGCCTTCCACCCCACCACATTTACTCCCCCATGCATTCTGGTTGCAGGAGGAGCTAGAATAGGGCCGCAGAGGAAAGGAAACCTAGAACTGAAGGAGGCTCTAAAAACACTAGGCATAAATGATAAGTAACATAGTCATCATCCTCAAGGTAATAAAAGAAATGAAAACCAACTCTGACTCTCAGTTAAGACCCATTGTGCTCGCTCCCGTGAGGAGGAGTAGGCTCTGTGTCCCCATGACGCACTAAGTAGTGTCCCCTACATGCATTTCAGCCCAAAAATCAGCAAGATTGAGCATTCAGCCCTAAGGTGAGTTCTCTGGGCAGCCACAGGCTGCAAACCCTCCCACAGCTCTGTCTCAGCGCTACCCAAAATATATCTTTATGATAATCAGGCCACTTTCAGAATCGCTGCCATCTGCTCTGTGGTACAAAGATAGCGGCTTTCTCCTTGATGCCTGGAGGTGCGGATGTGGGGACCGGGACAGGACTGGCTCACACTTCTGGAGGAGTGTCCTCCTCAGCGCTTCCATTTGTAGCTCACCGATTCTCTGCGTGTTGGAAGTGTTTCGTTTCAGATGCTGTTTTCCTCCTCTCTAGGAGCCAGAAGGCCTTGTCAGGAAGTCAACCTTCCAAAGGGACAAACTGCTCTGATCCTGTCAGGGTGGTTTAGTTGCTAGGGAAACCACTTCAAAGGGAGGGACAGATCCTATTTGTGAATCTATGACTGAGAGAAGAAACAGATGCTAAGTTTTCTGAGTGATTCTAATTCACTTTAAGACACATCTGAGATTCCTGGATCCCAGGACTGTAGCATACATGTTTCAGGTCACAAGCAAAGCAAAATCATTCAGCTAATAGGAAATTCTCCTATTGCAACACAAAAATTATGTCTTCTTCTAAATATAAGCAAAACAACATTCACAAAATCAAGGCACAGGGGAAATATTTTCCCAGGATTCTTATGGGATCCAGGATAAAGCCCAAAACTCACTGTGGAGTCTACACAGGTGAAGCCCTCCAGAAAACACTGATGATAACACCATAAGAAAAAGAACCCCCTTAGGGGTACTCTACCAACATTTTCAAGGGAGGTGTCCAAAATGAAATAAAATGCTTATAAAAATATACGAGGCCATTTTGTGCAGAAATAGGCAAGAAGAAGTGCTAGATGTCCTCTCAAAGAAAGGTCCCCATACCTGCCTAGTAGACTGAAAATGTTTAGAACTTGACCCTTTCCATCTTATGCCAAGTTTCAGATGTGTTCCTGAGAATGAATTTTGATACCAGAGTTTAAAAAAAAAAAACCCAGTCAGTAGTGTTAGACATGTGAGCTCTCTAAGGGGGAGTCTCTATAAGAAGAAGAACATTTAAAGCCAGTAGTCAGAGTTGGACACGGTAGCGCAACTCTGTAACCCTAGGTACCGGGGAGGCTGAGACCAGGACTGCAAGTCTGCAGCCTGATCAGTTCAGCAAGCCTGGATCTCAAATGCAGTTCATGGACTGAATTCATTTCATGATTTCGGTCAAAGGGCTCGTGCTTATGTGGGGAAGATGGCCCTGGTCATGTCTGTCATTCCTTGTGGAGTTTGTCAACACAAGCAAAATTTTACCAACAGCAGCAAAATTCTACCAAATGCTTTTGTTCACGCACTGAACAAACAGTGTTTGCAAACAGAGGCGTTCATAAGCTGAGGTGTGACTATAAAATCTTCTTAAAGGATTGCTGATACAGCCCAGCGTTCCCTGGGTTCAATCTTCCAGACCAGAGAGTGGGGGAAATGCCCAGGAGCCAAAGAAATAATTTGAAACTTTTATTATTTGTGCGGTCGGCAGCAGCAGCAGCAGCAGCATCACCATGCTTTCTTATCATCACCAACACTGTCTCTGTTATCTTAATCATCTCCACCATAGTGTGATAGAAACAGCTACTTTTCTTCCAGCATTTACCATGTGCAGGAAAAATATAAGTACTTCATCAGATTACTCTAAGGGGTTGGCAAACTTTGTTCCTAAAAGACCAAATACTAAATGTTTTGTGATCCGTATCATCCCCAACACAGCTATTCAGCTCTGCCACTGAAAGGCAAAAGCAGCTAGAGAAAATGTGTAAGTGGGGAGTACGCATGTGCCCTGGTACCACTTCCGGCCCAGTGTGTCCCAGGGCCAGGAAGAGCGAACACGTGTGCACAGCGGTCGTGGGTCCTGCTTACCTCCTAATGTCCATCAGAGCAATCCAAAAATTCTCCCTGGACAAGCCAGAAATCATTCTGTAAGCTCTAAATCCAAAATGACTCCAACTGAAGCTCCACTTGTGTTTCACAAGGCCTTGTTTTAGTGGCTAAGGAGCTATGTGACGTTAGACAAACCAGATCCCAGGCTCTCCGTGCGTAAAGCACAGCAGGGAGCAGAGATAGATGCCCCCCAGCCAGACAGTGTGACTAGGGCCACTCCTGTGCCTTGTATCAAAAGAAAAAAATGAAGAAGAAAAGTGAAGAATGGAACAGAACAGAATCATATTTAACAGGAAATGTATGAATAAACATTATTTGGAGAGTTTCGGATTTACATGAACATCACACATGATATTTGTGGTTCACAAACGTGAGAGTCACTCAACTAGCTGACCTGTGAGCTCTGTGCGGTTTTAAGATTCAGTGAATAAACTCAGCCTCACTGTAATGACACCACTCAGACCACACTGGTGTGATAGAAGTTGATAGAACTGCAATACTCCTCAGCATCTCCAAGCCTGGCAATTGTTGAGAAACTATGCAAAGCCATTCTGTTACTATTGTTTCATGAATTCTGTGGTAATTATATCTATAATTACAACATTACTAGTCTATTAATTGTAATGACTTGTTCTTTACTGTTGACATATGCCGTTATACCTACATGGAAATAACTTTGGTTGAAAATTTTTTCTGCAAAGCCCAACTGAAATTCAAGTTACTGCTTGCCTATCTATATATAAAATAAGCTCAAATATGCTGTGCATAGCCTGTCATATATAGGACTGTTTTGAAATAATTGAGACTTATAACAAGATATATAAAAAAGGCAACATTTTCCAGTTCTTGCTCCTGTTTAGAGGATATGGAATACTCTTTTTCTAGGCCAGTAATTAGGTTTGCATTGAAATTGCAATCCACCAAGATAAAGAACAGTCCAGCTGAAAGAATGTGGACCTTTCTGTTCTACTCTGGTCCGGACACCCTGGGGGAAACTGCCTCATTCCCAGAAAAGCCAGCACCGGCACATGTGATAAATGGAATGAAAAGGACAGGAGAGACGCCTCAAGAATTTTTTGAAATTGAAACCCGTTCTATTTTTAATTTTCTCTCTCAGGTGTGTAGACCCAGATCCTAGTCAAGTCACGTTGTAAAAAGTGTCTAGGTTGACAAATTATCAGCAGTTCACTCAGCCGCAGTTGCCCTCCGGGAAGCCACCCTGCTGTGCTGTACTCAGAGACACAGCAAGCTCATTTTGGTGTCAGTCACCAAGAGTAGAGAAAGAACTCCGAGAACTGAAGAATTGGAAGTAGAAATCATAAAATTAGTTAAGCACAGACAATGAAACAACTGGGAGAACTGTTAAGTACTCAGGCTGTTTACAAGTTCTCAGAAACAAGTGCAGATATAGCTCCAAGAGATCTCGCGTGGAGGCTGGAGCTGAGAAGAATCCTAGGAGCCCATCCTGGGCATGGGGGTTGAGCTGTTGGACCTGTTCTCAGACAGGAAGGATCACTCCATTCCTCGCTGCCCACTGCAGGACAGGAGGCCAGATTTCAGTGGCAGGAGTATTATCATTTATTTGGAACTCAATTTTTTTCATGCCTTCTTAAAAATTCATTCTTCCTCCTACCTCTTATTAGACAAGGCTGGTCTAAAAGGCTTCCAGGTCAGATTCCTGGAATGAAGTCTCCTCAGTCATCATTTCATCATGTATGAAACTGATGAACTAATAGTTATAAACAAGAATCCCACAAATACTAAGCAGGCAAAGAAGGCAGCGTTCAATTCAAACTTCTCTGAATAGATTTTAGAGGTCTCAGCTATGTAATTTCGCCCTGAAAAGAGATAGGGATTTTAGTTTTCCATATTTAATAAGTTCCTTAAAACCAAAAGATTAAATCAATTCCATAATTTTATGAACAGAATGTGTTCTCAGGAACAAAATCTAGTTTGTGACAATACGAGTACAGAAAATACATGTACAGTTCATGGTGGTTCATCTTTCGCTCAACAACCCCCGGTTTCCATCACAGAAATGGTCCTAATTTCTGGTGACTTTGTCCTCTCAGATCCATTTGGCACTATCTGGGGACATTTTGGGCTGTCACAAAAAGATGTGTGCTCCTGGCATCTAAGGGGTAGAGAACAGAGATGCACAAAATAGCACCCAACATTCTCTGGCCCATAATGTTAGTAGCGCCAAAGTTGAAAAGCCATGTTCTACAATATTTCTCCTGCAAACACATGAAAAGAGGAGTGGACTAATTTTCTAATTTATTCTGTACAGTAGCTGTAATCTTTAGCAAAGTGTGTTGCTCCCCTACATTAATTAACTTCCAATAAGGGACATTCTAATTTCCGGTTAGCAGAATTACAGATGTATCCACCAATACCTGGTTTGAAACTTCAGGATCACTTGAGAACTTTAAAATAATGTGTACCGAAAGTGCAGTGTCCTGTCGGGGGTGCAGGAGTGACCGTCTCACTGTCGCTCATGTGTGTATGAGCATCATCTTCATCTCTGAATACCAGCTCGCTCTGTGCCAAGCATAGGGCCCCTGGCTCTTCCCAGCCAGTCACACGCTGAGATCAACTGTCCAAATGGCTGTGGTGGAGGAAGAAGGATTCGTGTCTAATGGCCAAAGGAAGTCGCTCTGAGTAAAAGCAAAGTGTATCCGACCAGGGGACTCGGAATAAAGTTGAGAGTATGCTGCCTGGTTATGGAGGTATGGCTGCCTTCTCACAGTGGATTGTGTAATCTTTATGTCTAGATTATTCTAACAGAGAATTGATATCTTCAGCTTTACAGTGTGTAACTTTTTACATCTAAAACATGGCTGCACTGCACTGTGACACTCATCTGAGCATTTTCCGCTGTAAGAGTCGTGGGGAGGTTATCACCATTGGAGATGCCAGGTGAATGATTTAAACCTCACAAGCGTCTGACTTACTGTAATAGCAGAGACAAAGACAGAACTGTTGCTTATGTTTCTACATATGTAATGGTACATGAAAAGAACTAAAGAATGAGAAAATATTTAAAGGAGTTGCTATACACAATGGAGTACTACCCTGCTATAAAGAAGGATTAATCAGTCACCTGCAGGAAAATGGATGCTCTGTGAGACCATGATGTTAAATGAAAGAGATCAGATACACGAGCTTAAACGTCACGTGGCTTCTCCCATATGAAGAACCCAGATATAAATAAAGAGCAAAACAAAGGATAGTAGATGTTTCTGAAGAAGGAGAGCAAGAGACGGAAGGGAAAGAGGACGACACAAAGGAATTCAAATGTGTCCTGCACGTGTATAAATTCCCCTCAAGGAACGTAAGCATTTTATGTATTGCAATATGCACTAATAAGAAAATTAGTGAGTCATTCAGCTTATTTTAATTTCTCTTAAAATGATGCTTCCAAGTTAAGGACAAGTTTGTTTAACATGGGGAGTGCAGCTGGGCGTGGTGGCATACCTCTGCGATTCCAGTGCTCTGGGAAGCTGAGGAAGGAGGGCTGCAAGTTCATGCACAGTCTGGGCAACCCAGGTAAGGAGACTCTGACTCAAAAACTAAAACAGAGCTAGGAATATAGGTCGATTGCAAGGACCTAGCTTCTATCCCCAGCACCATAAGAGTGGGGCAGTGTACTGCCAGCAAAGCTGAACAGGAACACTGATTGTGCTGGCGTGGACATCGTGAGGGTCCAACTGCTGTGAGCAGCTGCATTTCAGGGACCAAGACAGAAACCTGAGCCAAGTCCAGGTTCATTCAGGGAATAGACTTATGGCCTAGCAGCATCTGGCCCGCCTAGCAAGGCCTAGCAGTTGCCTGGCAGCAACTTGAACTGCACACCCTGGAAATACGCTCACACACATTCAGTACATGTTTTACTTTAATTAATAAACTCAGTGTTAGGGCTCGCTTCGGATATTGTCCATCCTTCAGCTGTGTTTAGTGTTAGGGGAAGCAGTGTTTTGTTCTCTTCTTTGTTTTGTTTTATTTTGCTTTGAGCATATGCGCTTTCTGTGAGAGGGGCATTCACAGAGCTAGAGGCAGAATGTATGCGATATACAATGGACAATTTCAGGACTGTCCTGAAACTTAGGCCCTGAGGCAAATCTGTCACGCTCAAAACAGAAATACGTGTTCATCTCATTCAGCATCCCACTCAAAGAGAAAGTGCTGGAAGTAAGATTATCCAGTGGCCTGGGAATGTAAACTCATCAAGTAACATAAAATGTCAGGCGACACAAAATTCAAGCTTAGCCGAGGTGATTCCCAGTGGTGTTAATATCCTGAAAGTCTTTTAGCCCTGTGGAGATGTTACTGCTATGGTTGGACTTTTAATAATTAAAGTAATGCAACTCCACTATTTACATAGAGAATCTCTGTAAATCCACATCTTCTGATTCCTGTGTCAATTTATTAAACTAAATCTCATAGAGAAAAAGAGTTTCTTTGAAAAGAAACTTGTACCCTCGTTGCGAGAATACATTGTTTTTCTTAAAAATTCAGCATAAATGTATGTCTAAAATGTGTACTGCCTCTCCTACTCCCAAATTTCACTAAGCAAAATTTAACTTCGTTGTTATGGGCCTGAAAAAAAGTTTAGTTTGGGGAAAAAGTCTTTTAATTAAAAAAAATTACCTATTATTGAATTTTCACTCATGTAAGAATGAACATGCTTATCAAAAACCAGAGAAAATCCCTCACAATGGGTCAGGATCCTCTACTGTGCTGAGGACTCAGGAAGTGACTAAGTGTTGACTGGAAACTTACTAACAGGGCCTGAGTTTGGAGCCTGAGAGTATGGGGTCATTTAAATTGAAGTAGGGGTGTCCGTGAGCACCTGAGGACGGTGGACTCCAAAGTTTATGGAATATGTGCACATCGATAACATAATGTGAGTCTATATTTCTACCGTATGAATATTTTTTATTTGTTGTTTACTGTGAGGCACATTTGCTTTTGCATGAATGATGCAAAATACGCAACTGAGTAGAAATTTTTAAAGTGAGACTAAAGCATATTAATAATTTTCCCCACGCGTCATTGAATGACCCAGCACATCCACTGCAGTCCATGTCACTTATGAGAGTCAAGAACATGGGCTGATTTTTTATAGCTTTTTAAGTTCTCCTGAACTCAGCAGAAACTGGAAAACAGTGTCTAACAAAGTTACGAAGCCAGTCTGCTCTAATATCTGAGCGAAAGATGTGCTTCAGGAGGCATTCTTTGATGTCTCCATAATTAAAAAATAAAGTGGGTGAGAGTGGGTAGCATGTGTGTCATTTTCCTCCATGGACAAGGTCCAGGGATGACATCCCTGCCATTCACCAGGCTCTCTGACTCCCGTCAGCCCTCGCTTCAAGACCGTCTCACCGACCACAGATCTTCAGTGTCTCAGTCTGCCTTCCCTTGCTTCCACGGACTGTGCATGTCATAAACAGCCACCTGCATAGCTCTTGGCCTGGTCTGAAAGACAGGAAGACGAACACCAAGGGCAAAGGCCGTCGTCCCGGATCCTAACATGGTGAGAAGTCAAGCACACATATGCAAAGTCCAGATTCCCGGCTGCACTTCTCTGCAGTCAGCAGAAGCCCAGTCCCCAGGAGTCCAGTCCCGCCACTGTGTGTCCATCCGCCTGTGACCAGGGACCTTCTACCAAGGTGCCATCTCTCAACACTATTCTAACAGCAGTTAAATCTCAACATGCATTTGAGAGCGGACATTCAGGGAGCAAAGAAGGGTAGAAGAGCTCCCTTGCCCATCCCTTGGATTGGCAACTGAGGTCAGAGCTGTATCCCTTCCTGCCAGACACTCAGACATCTGACTTTTGACATATTCAGAAAGTTTGATGCCTTAGAGACCTAGCAGAAGTTTCTTTGTTTTCCTTAGAAAATACAAATCATTTCTTTCAGTACAAAAACCACCCACTGAAACAGAATGTGTGAAGTGTGGACATTTTATTAGCATAAGCACATACACATTTTCTCTCAGAACAAAAACTGAAACGAAATAGCACTATGGCCCATTCTAGACTGGGCAGGGAGCCACTCTGCTCAGTAGGCTTCAGGAATAGCAATCAGGCCAGGCCCAGCAGCCACCCTCCCTGTATGTCAGCAAGCTGACAGGTTTTCAGGCAGAGCAAGAAACTCCTGCAGGAAAGAAATCTAAAAAAAGTATTTTCCTATAAGCATCTGAAAATACATTTTAGTTTTTAATACTTTTTTATTTAAAAAGAAAAAAAAAACAGGAAAAAGGTAGAAATATTACAGAATTTCAAGAAAAGAAGATAAATAGTAAGAAATCACTAGTTGATGTATTACATATTGTTCTTTTAGAAATAGTTATTCAAGTTACAGAATTAAAGCACACAAAGTGGACACTAAAGCAGTGAGAGTGCAAACAGATCTGTTCAACAATCCAACAAGAACCTAGAAATATGGTCATCAATCCCACACACCTAAACATACATGCAGCTATATCTTTTATAGCGCTTCCTATTTCCTCTTTTTTTACAATAGCAATTATACATTTTTAAATTTTTATTTAAAGAGAAGAAAAAAAACAGAAAAAAGGGTAGCAACAATACAGAATTCTAAAAGAAAGAAAGAAAAAGGAGAATGAGAAAAAGCCCTACTAAGAAATCAGTAGTTTACAAATTAAGTACTGTCATCATGGATGTAGTTGTTCAAGTTACAAAGTTAAAGGGTACATAGTAAACATTCAAACAGTCAGACTACGAACAGTTTTGCTCAAAGATTCAGCAATACGGTACTTTTCCTTATCAGTTCAAAAAGTGACAACATCATCCAGCCTAAACCTGTTTTTATTTTTATGTAGACAAAGTAACATTCACATCATAAATGCACCCAGGTGGGCCAGGGCTTGGGTTCTCTTTTTCTCATTGCCATACACACATTTGAGGGCAGATGGTCACCAACAGCTTCTGAAAGTATCTTCATTTATCTGAAATGTCTTCACCTCTTTCATTAGATTCACTTTCATTTGCTTTTATTTTTCCTTCATATGTCCCCCCCCCCGCATCAAATAACATGTCTTAAAAAATATTTTCACTTTTTAAAACCACCCTGCTAGGTTTAGTCATTTAGATATTAGAATGGATTCATTCTTGTTAATAAACAAGGTATATGCTTTTTTATGCTTATGTTATGGTTTGTGTCTGGATGTCCCCCAAAGCCTCAGTCATTCTTGGGGGCAGACTTCTAGAGTTTGTGAATGACTCATGGTTCAATGTGGGGATTATGGGTGTGAGTGCTACACCCACCCTGGAGAGCAGTAGCCTGCATACAATATAGGACAGAGGTTTGGTCTTTCTCTCCTTCCCTTTTTGCTCTTGTTGCTTTTGCTGTCTTCCTCATCATGAAGGGTTGTCCCTCTGTTATTCCACCCTTCCTTTCATCCAACTGGTTATGGACTGAAACCTCTATAAACCCTGAGCTAAATAAACCTTTCTTTCATTAATTTTGGGTGTTGGGTATTTTGTCTCAGCAATGAAAGAAAAGTAACCAAGACATGCTACATACATTTGAAAGCTCTACTTTTCTGCAATCTATGTTCTCAGGGTAGATTTTTATAATAGCTCTTGTCCCTTTTTTCTCACAGCTGCAAGTTGCCTTGAGTTTTAGCATATGGAACATTGGCCACCAGAGACCACTCCTTACTCCTGTCTTCACAAGTATGTTCATTCACTCATCTCTACTCAATATTGACACAGCACTTGTGAGGTGCCAGGCATTGGTCTAGATCCTGGAGACACTCAGTGAAGAAGACACACAAAAACCCTAGTTTCTTAACATGTGTATTCAAGAAGGAGATGGACAATAAAAAGGTTCTATTACATTTTAGAGGCAATGGTACTGGGAGGCCGGGAGTACATGGAAGATTAGGAAGGACATGCCTGACAAAGGAGGTGAGAGGGAAATAGGTTGAAACAGATTGGGCAGAGAAGTTCTTCTGGAAGACAGCTTTTAAGAAGTGGCTTGAGAGCAGTGAGGAAATAAAGCATGCAAGTATCTAGGTAGGAATCCTCCAGGAAGAGGGAGCAGGAAAAGCCAAGATCCACAGACAGGTAATCTTTGGCTTATAGAAGAGCAGGGGTGGAGTGGCTGATGCACATACTCCAAGGGGTGGGGGGAAGAGTAAAAGGATGGAAAACTACTGAGATGGTTATAGCAAAATCATAACATTCTCTCACGCCCCAGTAGCAATAAACATATCCAGCACCCCCACCTTGGTTGCTGTACGTCACGCCACTCCTGAGAGCCAGGATTCCACGTAGAAATGGCTAAGTTCAAGAAGTCAAGCACAAGGTGATAATGAAAATTGCACAGACTCATGACTTAGTGGGGTAAGAAAAGAAAGCCCAAGAACTCAGTTTTGGGCAGGTCAGTTTGGAGAGACTGTTTAGACATCTGGGTGACAGGCTGACTGTGGAGCTATGAGTCTAGAGGTCAAATGTAAGCTCTGAGTTGTAAACACAGGGCTCACCAAGAGACTGGGAGCATTTCCAGCCTTGAAATAAATGACATCACCTAGCCAGTGAGTGCATATGGATGGAGAACAAATGAACGAATATGCAAATTGGTAAATGTGAGGGGACGAGGGCCAAAACATAGGGAGTATTCACAGAAAAGAAGTAATTGTTCAATTTTTCTAAGATTTAGCTTCATGGATCTGAGCTGGGAAGGTCCAGGTTGGTCTTGCATGCCCGGGAGAGAATGCAGAGGGTCTGGAATCAGCCTAAAATTTTCTCCTTCATAATTTACAAGTGAAAAGAGATGTTTTGAATCAGAGGCATTAAAATAAAGCAAGGTGAGGTTTTATAGACTGATAAAACTGCTATGGAGGAAAAAAATAAAACCCTAGAGATGAAGCTAGAACCCTGGGGGCATAAGTAAGAAAATGAACAGGAAGAGATGCCTGTGTGAGGACCTCCCCCGGCACGCAGCCCCTCCTGGCACAGGAACTTTTTGGAGGAACAGATCTGCTGTAGCTGGACTTACAGAACAGCTAGACCTCACCCCTCTCGCCTTGGTGCTTCCGTCTTCTTGCTTCTTTTGTTTACCGGCATCCTAACTATGTAACTGAGAAGCTTGTTGTCTCCAATATCTCCCCTAGGATTTGGACACAACCAAAGATGATGATTGGCTACAATATTGTGATGAAGAGTAAGTTAGAAGCTGGTATGTAGGCAGTGTTTACTGTGTGTAAAGTATTTACTAAGCGTCTTCTCATTGAGTCCTAGAAACTCTATAACATAGATATCATTACTATCCTTATTTAAGAAGCAGGAAATTGGAGGATGTAAGTAGGGACTGAATGCATGGCCTTTACATGGAGATACATTCCCAGCCTGTCTTCACTCAGCAGTGTAACTAATACAAGAGCTAAAACAAAGAGCAAAGTAAAAGATAATGGGAAAGAGGGGATAGATCTTTCACAAATGGGAAAAAGACCAAGATATGGGGGGAGAGGTAGAGAAAGAAAGGGAAGAGATATGAAAGAATTAACACACTAACTCTCCTCTGTGCACATAATCATTATGTACTGTGAACATGAACTAATAAAAAAGAACTTTTAAAAAAGAAAAGAACAGGCCAGTTCCATTCTGTGCTACTTAAAACTCCTCAGCCTTTCATGTTTCCTCACTTGCAAAATGAGAAACACACAGAAGTTCAAGACTGAAAACTCCACACTAAAGGTCAGCTTCTAATTAAAAGAGGGTTTAACTCTAGGAATTGAAGCCAGAGCCTTTTCACAGAAGCTGCCTCCCCAGACCTTATTTATTTACTTCAAAAGACAGTTTCACTAAATCACTAAATTTTCCAGACTTGTGATCCTCCTGTCTCAGCCTCCTATAGTTCTGAGATTCTAGGCATGCACTACCATGCCCAGTTAGTATATGGAAATTGTGGCATTTAAAAATGGTTAAAATCACCTCTCCCAATGTCATGCACCAAGCAAATGATGGCTCTAGTACTCGTATTCGTCTTTCTGCCCCTGCTGCACTGTTTTTACCCATTGGAATGCATTTTTGTTTCTTTGAGACATTCCTCTCAGAGGTGACACTGGACTGATGCCAAGAGTAGAGTGGACAGGTAAGTGGCACCTGCCTGGCCATGTGCCTCAGCTATCCATGGCAGATGAAAAGTGTCCCATGAATGCAATACCTAGTAAAAACAGCTATCTGTGGGATAAACACAGTGGATTTGAAATCAGCTCTATGTACGCCATTGGGCCTTACGAGTGTGTGTTTACTATAAAATCTGGATGATATTTCTAGAGTAACTCTTTCAAGCTGACACTCAAAAAATCACTTCAAGTCTTGCATGTGTAACTTGTAGATAGAAAATAAATGAAGCAGAGAAAATGTTACAGAAATTTATGATGCCTACATTTTGGGAGGTTTCATTCATTATACTCATGTTCCCTTGACTCTGAGATAAAAAGATCTTTAGACTAACCAGGATATATTGGGGATACAAAGCTGGCCACCCCAGGGGAGCAAGCTCAAAAGCTATGGAAATATACTAACTACAGCTATGGAAAAATTCAAGAAGAAGGGAAAGAATTGCCTGAATTTACAAAGTAAAGTGTGCTTTTCTCTTCTTATTAACCCAAGTAGAAAAGGTTCCCAGCTTTTGCACATGTGCCCTTATCTACCCGCTTGAAGGTCTTGAAAAATAATCAAGACACTGGAATGTGTTCACGATGGACTAGATGAACCTTCTCTCCCTGTCTTCTTTCACTCACATCTAGGTAAGGTGATGCTGGTCGCAAAGCAATGCTCTGCGTAGAAGCTGTAGGGACACTCAGTGCCTGTTTATTATTCCATCATCGTAGGTTTGACACATCCAACAGTAAACCCAGCCTTGCACCATGTCGGTATCTTCAGCTATTTCTGTGCATCGTTCTTAGTATTAAGGAATACTATAAGGGATTTTTCGTTGGAAAACAAAAAGCAATAATGAAACTTCCTAAGTAGAGTTCTAGAGTTAGAGGGAGAGAAAGAGATATTCAAGGACAGACCAAGGGAAAAGTTGGAAATCTATCTTGTAGCCACAATGCATAATAAATACATCAAGCAGTTAAAATTACATTATGAAACCTATTTCAAGATCAAATCATTTAAACATGATACTTTTATATTCCCAATTTGTTCTATTTACAATTCTTAATTTAATTTATAATTACATTTTTCTTAAAACATCACAGCTTAAACAATAATCACTTCAAATACATAATGCTCACTTCTACATTTAGTTCACTTAAATTATTTCTCATAATTAAAAATTCCAGTGAGTCAACTTTTCCTGGAGCAATTACAAAGCTGAGCAAGTGGAGTCCATAGCTAATTTAACATCTGTTATCTTCTATCACAAATGGCAACATCCAAAAACATAGCTACTGCAGTATGAAACAAAATACTTTGGTTGATAACTGCTGATGTCAAAGGATGATTGTAAGGAACTGAATTAACAATGCTACAGATCTTGCAGCACATTCAAGTCCAAGGTACCAGCTGCACAACAAATCCAGTGCCACAGGTCAAACTAGATGTCAAGAAAACAGTACTTCTAGCGGGGTCAGTGTCAGCCCACAGACCTTATTGACAAACACTTGCCTGTGTCAGACCCTAAGATTGATGAGCTACAAAAAGAACAAAGCGCTGTACCAATTATAATCCTCCTTCCTCTCTGAGGCCCCTTATAGACTTGGACTGGCAACCGTGATGCAGTTATTATTTCAACCCCATCTGAATATTTTGAACTATCCTGACCTTAGCAGTGATCTATAAAATGTCTTTGAACAGAAACAAAAGGAAGCTCAATTTTAAACCTTCATAAAAGAGCTTAACCTTACCTTGTTGGAAAAACGTCCTCTTAGTAAATATACACACAAGGCGCACACACCTGTACGTGAATGTGTAGACACGTACGTGACTTAAGGATGATGGACACGCTTTCCTGTTGAAAAACTTTAAGTGAAAAACTGAAATTTACAATAGCTTCTATGTTAAATTTAGTGACACTGCTGAGTTAATTCAAGCAATCTTTTGGAAGTCATCTATCTATCAGGAATTGAGGAAATAAAAAGGAAGCACATTTGTCTTCTTGCTCATAATCCAATAAGAAAAAAAGATACAAAAAATTAACACTACACAGTGAGCTAAACGTATTGCTAGGGAAGCATGAAAATGCTATATAAATGCATGGATGAAGAGAAGATACTTCTTATATATAAAATGTAAGTGATTTAAAAGTCAAAAATATATTTAAATACTGCACACTTCATACTTAAAAACAATAAAAAATGAGAAAACTACAATAAGGAGGAAATCCTCACTCTCAAAACGAAAGATATTCAGTCTCACTAGAAATCAGATAAATGCAAATCAAAACCATAAGGAAATATCACCTCCTACCCGCTAAACTGGAAATACCAAATGCTGGCAAAAATGTGGAGCAACAGATAGCGTCACAGAGTGCTAAAGGGAAGGTAAAGCAGAAGATTCATATTGTTGACAGCACCGCGAAGGTGGCGAGGGAGCCCCGGGGTCCAGCATCTCCACTCTAGGTATACACCCAGAGAATTCCTCACCTTACGTGGGAAATCATGTGCATCGGTACCGATGCTTTGCTTTAGAGGAAAAGAAGAAAATCATCTGAATATACACCAACAGAAGAATGGATAAATAAATGTGGACATCCAACTAGGGAAAGAACAAAGCAATGAATTATCTAGAACTATGTGTAATGTCTTACCTGTATATCAGAAACATAATATTGCAAAAGAATAACTATTGTGTTCTTAGGTGTAGTGTATAAAAATTGCAAAAGACACTACATTTAATTTCATAGATGCTTCTGTATGTAGTATGAATGTAAACTGCTCACAAGAATCATAAATACTAAATCTGGCAGAGTGAACTCTGGGCAAAGTTGAAGAGAAGAGGTAGGGACAGGTACACAAGATGTTTCAATTAGTGTCAGAAGTTTACCATTCCTTCTCGTCGTGTGTCTGAAATAGCTTCAAATACTAATAAAAAAGCTCAAAAATGCAACAGGAGCACAGGTAAAAGAGCAATTAGTTCTTACAAATGAATAACGTTGAAACCAAAATAAGTAACACGACTGTGAGTCCTCAGAGGTATTAAAACTCTGGGGACAAGTCAAAATATCTTAAGATTTCTTAATAAACACAAAGATGTGAGCCCAAACACTGCCCTTTAGCTTCCACTGTTCTTTGACTCATTTATTTGCTTGTAACTGACAGTCCCAGCTGAGCACATTTGTTAATATCAAACACTCCAAAGAAGCCTCAAATTCCCTGCTACCTGTGTAGACCCGGAGGGGTCTAGCATGTGAAAGTAGCACCTTCCCTGCGATCTCGTGCCTTCTCAAAACTAAACTGCTTGGCAACAACTCACTTTCAAAGCCAAATCTTTTGTGTAGCACTAAGCAGCCATGATCACACCAGTAGAATTACAAGGAGAGAGCTCTAATCAGTCCATTGCCTCTCAGTGGAGGAATTTGTTGATGAGGTTAGCAGGTGTCTACTGAGCACCTACTGTGGTGCTCAAATGGAGACCAAATGGTGACCAAATGGACAGAGATAAAACAGACATAATCTGCTCCTTGCAGGAAGCTCCCAGAAAAACCAATGAATCAATCAGGGCAGTAGGAGTCATGAATCCGCACGAATTTCCCTAGGGAAAGGAAGAGGGAGGAAGGCTGGCATGAAAAATATAGGAAAACAAATATAACAAGGCTGTGGGCCTAAGTCTGGAAGGGCACGTTAGGTGGAATTACAAAGTCATGCAACTTAGAGCTGGAACACAGCTCACTGGAAGGTTTCTGAGGTCAGAGTGAGGAAAGTATGGAAAAAAGCAGCATGAAAGTAAGAGAAATAATGTTTTTCCCCCACAGAAATGGCTAGTGATGAAGGAATTGTGACCCAAGAGTTAGTCTGGCTCAAGTTTAAAAAAAAAAGGACATATGATATGTTCTATCATGCAGGTGTATAAGATGACCACTTATAATTCTTTAATCTGCCAGCTCCATTGACATGAAATGCATGATGAAATGATTGCAAAGCTAAGAATGCACACACATTCAGAGTTTAATTAGTGAGGTCCGTGGTAGTTGGCATAACTGATGCCGTCTTGAGCCCTGTATTTGACTAGTACCTTGTATTTGACCCAGAAGAGTGCAAAATTACACAGGGCACAATCTCAGGAGAAAAGCAAAATGAGCTGCACCCACAAGGCAAAAATTAACCTGCTCAGCAAAGAAGCAGGGTACAGGTGTCAACCAGAAACTAGTGTAAGATTCTAGCTAAATTGTTTTCGACAGTATATCTTTTTTGTGGCTTTCTGTTTTAAAAGCTCTGTAACTTTCCCGTTCTGAAACAGGGGTCCATGCAAGTGGTCCTGAGCTCAGCTACTAAAATTCCAAATTTATCAATTAGGCTACTTGGATTCCTATATTGAACTTAACATTATCTTCTGTAATGGAGAAGAGGCTTACATGTCCCTGGGATTTTCTTATTAATGTCGAGTTTTTAGAAAATCTGAAGCCAAATGTGGTAGCTCACCCCTGTAATCTCAGCACTCTGGGAGGTGAGGCAGGAAGATTGAACGTTCAAGCACAGCACATTTTAGCAGCTTAGTAAGACTCTGTCTTAAAATGAAAAATAAAAAGGGTTGAGGATGCAGCTCAACACAAAGTCCCTAGAGGTAATCTTTAGTTGCATTTTTTAAAAAAGGACAGAAGGGAGAGGAGGGAGGAAGGAAAGAAAGGAGGGAGGGGAACCCAGGAGAGAAAGAGAGAAACAGAAGAGGAGAGAGGAGAAGGCAGGGGAAGCGAGAGGAGGGGAAGAGAGGAGAAGGAAGAAAAGAAACAAGAAAGAAAAAAGTCTAAGACACACACACAAAGTGCAGGGCAAGGGAAGAGGTAGAACAAAGAATCTACAAGTCTGAGCAATAAAGTGGTGAAAATGTTCAAGCTTTCAGTCTGGATGTAGTAAGGGAAGCAAAGGCCGCCGGGGTAAAGGCATGCCAGAGCTCTAGAATGAGATCTCGAGGAAAGATGATAGTAAATTTGAGATTATAACAGAGTAGTAGACTGTGCTAGCTTTCCATTACCGTGACAAAATACCTGAGAAAAATGATTAAAGCAGAAAAAAGTTGTTTTGGTCCACTGCTTCAAAGATTTCAGCCACAGTCACCTGGCTCTGTAGCTCTTAGGCCCATGGCAAGGCAGCAGCTTCACAGCGGCAGGATGGAGCAGGACCTTGAGGCAGCCAGAACAGAAAAAGAAGAAAGACAGAGGCAGAGACAGAGACAGAGAGACGTCACTGCATGGTTTTCTGCTTCTTTCCCTTCTGCTTTCCAGAGGCTTTTGGGTGATGCCATGCACACTAGAGACTGGACTCCTACCTTCGTTTGCTGTCCTGTGTAAACATTTCCCAGCTATTCCTCAGACAGAGGGCTAATATCTAGAATATATAAAGAACTCAAATAATTTATTAAAAGAGCTAACAAAAAATGGGCAATCAAAATGAATAGACACTTCACAGAAGAGGACAAATGGCCAATAAATACATGAAAATGTTCATTATCACTGGCCATTAAAAAATTTAAATTAAAACAAAACTGAAACTTCATCTCATTCCAGAAAAAATGGCCATCACCAAGAAATCAAATAATAACAAATGCCAGGAAGATTGTGGGGGAAAAGGAAATCTCCATTGTTGATGGGAATGTAAACTAGTACAACCACTATGGAAATCAGTATGCAGACTCCTCAAAAAATGAAACTAGAAATTCCATTTGATCCAGTTATTTTCCTTCTAAGAATCTTCTTGAAAGAGTTTGAGACATGATATTACAATGATATATGCATTGTTTCTAGCAATAAAATCCATGATAGCTAAATCTTGGAAGTGACCTATATGTCCATCAAGAGGTGAATGGATACAGAAAATGAGGTAAAAGAAAAAGATATCAAAAAGAAAAAGAACTTGAATCACTTGTAGAAAAGTGGATGCACCATGAGACCATGTTAAGTGAAATAAAACACACACACACAAGATTAAATAATGCACACTTTATTTTATATGAGAAACTCTAATTATAAATAAAGAGAAAAATAGAAGATAGATATTAGCAAATATGGATATAGATCTCTCTCAAATGGGAAGTGGATCAAGAGCTGAAAGGAGGAGAAAGAAAGGGTAGAAAATGGGATTTTAAAAGTATTAGAAAGCCAGTGGGACACTGATTGGGGGCAATAAGAGACTAAAGAAAAACTAATCACATACTAAAAAGAAACCTGGGGCCCCCTCCCTCTATCCAGAGGGCCTTGGTGGACTATCAAGTACACAGAACAAATCCAAGATAGTGCAAAGAAAAATATATGACTGATAGGTGTCAATGAAAAAAGAGTCAACACAAATGATGTAAAAAAATATTTACAGAAGTCGTAACAGAAAATATATCAAGCATGGGAACAGAATCTGACATATAGATGTGAGGCATATAGAACTCCAAACAGCCATAAGCAAAAGAAATCTACACACAGACTTGTAATAATCAAGATCCCAGAAATTCAGCACAAAAACAGAATATTAGAAGCTGTTAGAGAAAACAAACATCACCTATAAATGAAAGCCCATTAGAATCATGGCCAATTTCTCAACATAAACCCTCAAGTCAAGAAGAGCCTGAAATATTCCAAGTTCTGAAAGAAAACAACTTTCAGTTCATATTGATGTACCCTGCAAAGCTACCTCTCATAAATAATGGAGAAATAAGATATTTCCTTGGCAAACAACAACTGAAGAAATTCATAATCACTAAACCAACCCTACAAAGAATACTGAAAGACATTATACATAAAGACAAAGATGACCACAATTCTAAGAATAACAATGGAGGGAAATCACCAGACAGGACAAGCAATTAAATAGAGGGAAAAAGCAGGGAACAAACAACAGGAAGATAACATGAAAAAGACAATCCAATACACATCAGTTATAACCATCAATGTAAATGGCCTCAATTCACCAATCAAAAGAAACAGACGGTAGACTGGATCAAGAAACAAGTTCAACACTATGCTGTATATAAGAAACACATTTAACTCAGAAAGAAACTCATAGTCTGAAAGTCAAAAGATGCAAAACATACTCCATGTGACAGGAAACCAATAAAAAGTATCTATTCTTTTTGTAGACGATGAGAACTTCAAACCAAAAATAATCAAGAGAGATAAAGAAGGTCACTGCTTACTTGTTAGTGGAGAAATTCAAGAGGAAGAGATAACAATATATATATATATATATATATATATACCAAGTACAGGAGCACACAACTATATAAGACAAGTATTAATACACACAAAAAATCAAATAAGGAATAACACAGTTGTAAGAAGGGACTTTAATACCCCATTGTCTCAAAGAGATAGATCAACTAGACAGAACATCAGTAAAGAAATAACAGAATTGAACCAAACATGTTAACAAATGAATTTAGTAGATGTTTATAAAGTGTTCCACCCCACAATATCAGAATATACATTCTTCTCAGCTGCACACAGGACATTCTCTAAAATAGAACACATAGAACATGCTTAAGTAAATGCAATGGAATTGAAATTATTCCACACAAATTATCTGATCATAGTCAAAGACATTGAAAATTAATGGCAAAAGAAACCACAAAAACTCCATAAACACATGGAAATTAAGAACCCTTCTCTACTGTTGATGGGATAGTAGACTGGTACAAACACTGTGAAAATCAACATAGAGATTTTTCTAAAATCTAGGATTGGAGGTCTCATTTTACCCAGTGTTAAGGATTAAAAACTGGTGGTCAACTTTATACCAGCTGGATTAAATAAGCATGGTGCTGAGTGTTGGTGGCCCACCTGAGGAAAGTTGCCAGCATAAATAAAAACATGGAAAGGAAGAGAACACATTGTGGGTTCTCCTAAAGGTCATTGTTTGGAGCCATTTGTTCTCCTGGAGGAACTTGTCATGGCTAGCTTCCTTGATATTAATTTGGTCAATACCATCAGTGGAACTCAGGACGTTGTCGTTGAGAGTGGCTGTGCTTCACTTTGGGAGAGCTCTGCTCCTTACACTGAGCATCACTTCCTGGCTCCAGAGGAGATGTGTGCTGTTCAGTCTCCAGAAGAAGCTTGTCATACTGGCTTCCTGGCATGTACTCAATAGTTCTCATGTTCAGAGGAGCTCAGGACTTCATTGTTGCTTAGGATGGCAGTGGTAATTTTCAAGGCAGCTCTGGTTCTTATGTTGAGCATTGCTTCTAGGCTCCTACCTCAACCTACCTGCACAGATCTTTCACCCGCTGGCATAGGCTTTTTAGCTTCCACCTCTGACCTTGGGGCCTTCCCAGTGCAGATCCATAAAATAGACAGGCACGAGTCCTTATCGTGGGCTCTAGACCTCCAGCTGGATTCATGGGAGGCAATGTTATGGCTCTAGGTCTTCATCTAGACTCATGGGGACACTGCTACGGGATACAGGCCCTTGGCTGAATATTACGGGTCTTGAGTATTATGGACAGATTTTCCACACATTCTTGTATTTAACTCTAGATGACCATCATAAAATAATATAAATTCTGTGTCCTGTATATAATTGTTCTCCCTGCAATCCTTGACTACAACACTCAGATGTTCCCTTTCTGGGTATTTTCCTAGAAGAAATGAAAACATCATACCACAGTGACATATGTGAACCCAAGTTTATAGCAGCACAGCGTGTAACAGCTAGATCTTGGAAAAACCCAAATGCCCATCAATTGTGGAAGGGATAAAAAAAGATATGGTGACCTTGGACCTACAGGATGGAGGGCAGGCCACTTCCGCACCCACCGTCCCGCCACCCTCGGGTCCCAGACCTTCAGCACAGAGGGCAGGCCACTTCTGCACCTGCTCTCCCACCCTTGGGGACCCTCTACCTACGGGACCAAGTATTGCTGTTGATCTTTGGCTCCTACTCCTCCTCTCAGAACCTTGGACTGCAGTAGATTAACCATGCTGGACTGATGGGAGACTCAGTAACCCCTCATCCAAACAGAGGACTTCAGCAGGCTACCATCAATGTGGTGAGTTTGCCCCTAAAATAGAAGTCTTCTATGGGTAAACAGGAGCAGTGGTGAAGTTCCCTCCAGCTACAGGACCTTGGCAAGCCTGGCAAGAGTATGGTGAGTCCTTCCTCCATACAAAGAATATCAAGTGGGTTTAGGAGTGTGCCAATAAGGCCTCCCCCAACCTGGAGTAAACTAAAAGTGCTTATGAGACACTCAGTGATACAGTAGGGTCCCAGCCAAGACAAATACTGTAGACAGGGAAATATGGTGACCCGGAACAACTTGAAGACACAGTAACAGCAGGAACTAAGGGTGGACTTACATCAATATTCCTCAGCTAGTCAGCCTAGGAAGAATATAGGACTCACCAATAGGCCCTGAAAGAGGAATTCAGGTGGCTGGCCCTCCTCTTCATTGTGGTACCCAGCAACTGGACAAATATCAACCACACAGTAGGACCCTAAGCTACACTCTACTGATAGTTGAGACTAGTGGGATTGAAAGACCAAACATTAGCCCAAAAGGTGAAAATGACAAAGCCAAAAAGCAAAATGCAATCTCAAACATCTAGTCCACCAGGAGCAAGTCCAGGAGACATTGAAATAGAGAATTTTAAAAGTAATACACCAGAAATGTCTGAAAAGATAGCAAGTGAAATAAAGAAAAAAATTCATGAGGCTATAGAGAAAATCAAATTACAAATAGTGTCTCGCATAAAGACAGAATAACCTTAGTAAATGAGTTGCTCAGCATAGGTAGAGAAGAAATAGATATTTTAAAAAGTACAGGAGCATGGGAAACTGATTGAAACCTTAAATGAACAATATAGAAAACAAGCAGAATCCATAAAACAAATTCAGAGATATATCCAAGAAATAAAAAATTCTATTGAAAGCTGTCAAAACTGTTTAAATAAAGCTGAGGATAGAATTTCAGAGCTTGAGGACAGGATTGCAGTTAGCGATCATGAAAGGATAGAACTTTTAAAAATAACAAAGTAGCATGAAATAACAATTCAGTAGCTTCAAGATATTGCCAAGAGAAACAATATAAGACTAATAAGCATCAGTGAAGATATAGGAGCAACATGAATCATGTTGTTAAACTATTCACAGAAGTAATAGCAGAAAATTTCCTAAACATGGGGAAAAATCTGATACACAGAAAGTGAGGCATATAGATATCAGTCACAACCAACATAAATCTATACCCAGACATATAATAATTAAGATCTCAGACATACAGCATAAAAACAAAATACTAAAAGCTTTTAGAGAAAAGACACAACTCACCTGCCAACGAAAGCCCATCAGAATCACAGCAGAGTTATCAGCAGAAATCCTCAAGTTAAGATGAGCTTGGAGTGAAGTATTTCAAGCCCTGAAAGAAAACAACTTTCAGCCCAGACTGATGTACCCAGCAAAACTTTCATTCAAATTTAATGGAGAAACAAGATACTTCCATGACAAAGAACAACTGAAGAAATTCACATCCACTAAACCAACATTAGAAAGAGTACTGAAAGACACACTAGATAGAGATAAAAATGACCACAATCTCCAGATTAACGACAGAAAGAAACCACCAGGCAGGGAAAGCAATTAAACAAGGGGGGAAAGCAGAATATTAACAACAGTAACATAATGTGACAAAGTTGAGCCAGTACATATCAGTCATATCTATCAATGTAAATGTTCTCAATTCACCTATAAAAAGAAATAGATTGACAGAATGGATCAAGAAACAGCATCCCAAAATATGCTGTATACAACAAACACATCTGACTCAAAAGGAAGCTCATAGATTAAAAGTCAAAGGATGGAAAACAGTATTCCATGTAATAGGAACCCAGAAAAAAGCAGGAGTAACTATTCTATTGGCAGACAATGTGAACTTCAAATCTAAAATGATCAAAAGAGATGAAGGTCACTACATACTTGTTAGTGGAAAATTTAAGAGGAAGAACAATTATAAATATATATGCATCAAATAAAGTAGGACCAAACTATATAAGACAAATACTAATGGACATGAAAAACCAAATACACAAGAACACAATTGTAATAGGAGACCTTCACACCCCACTGTCACAAAGAGATAGATCAACTAGACAAAAAGTCAGCAAAGAAATAACAGAACTGAATCATACCTGTGAGTGAATGGATTTAGTGGATGTTTACAGAGTGTTCCACCCAACCACATCAGAATATACATTCTTCTCAGCTGTACATGGGACATTCTCCAAAATAGACTATATATTAAGCATAAAACATTCTTGGGCCAGGATTTAGCTCAGTGGTCCAAGCACTTGCTTGGTAAGTGCAGGTCATGAGTTTGATCTCCAGTACAAAAAAAAAAGAAAAATCTTAAGTAAATGCAAAGGGATTGAAATTACCCATGCATATTATCTGACCAAGGTGAACTGAAATTGGAAATTAATGGCAAAAGAAATTGCAAAACCTGCATAAATACATGGAAACTAAACAACAACCTTCTGAACAATCAATGGGACACAGGTGAAATTAAAGAAATTAAGCAATACCTACAATTCAATGAAAATGTGGATACAACATATCAAAACCTGTGGGATGCAATGAAAGTGGTCGTAAGAGGGAAATATATAGCAATAAATTGTCATATCAAGAAAACACAACAAGCACAAATCAACAACTTAATGCTACATATCAAGCTTCTAGAAAAAGAAGAGCAAATCAAACCCAAAGCATATAGAAGAGAGGAAATTGTAAAGATCAGAGCAGAAATTAATGCAATTGAACCTAAAAAAGTACAAAGAATTAATGAATCAAAGAGCTGGTTTTTTGAGAGAGGATAAACAAAATTGATAAACCTCTAGCCAACCTTATCAAGAAAAAAAAGAAAAAACTCAAATTCATGCAATAAGGGCTGAAAAGAGAGAAATTACTAAATATCCCATGGAAATTCAAAAGATCATAAATGCCTACTTTGAAAATCTCTACTCACATAGGGTCAAAAACACAGAGGAAATAGAAAGATTGCTAGAAACGTATGAACTACCAAAGCTCAACCAAGAAGATACAGCAATTTTGAACAACCCAATATCAGCTATTGAAATTGAAAACATAATTAAAAACTTACTAACAGAGAAAAGCTCAGGTCCTGATGGATTCACAGCTGAGTTCTACAAGAAATTTAGAGAAGACTTGACACCAATACTCCTTAAACTCTTCAGTGAAATTGAAAAGGAAGCAATCCTTCCTAAATCATTCCTGGAGGCAAGTATTACTCTGATACCAAAACCGGAGAAATACCTAACCAAAAAGGAGAACTATAGGCCAATCTCACTAATGAACAGTGATGCAAAGATTCTCAATAAAATACTGGCAAATTGAATGCAGCAAATCATCAAGAAGATTATACATCATGACCAAGTGGGAATTATTCCAGGAATGCAGGGATGGTTTAAAATACACAAATCAATAAATGTAATACACCACATCAACAGAGTCAAAAACAAAAACCACATGGTCATCTCAATAGCAGAAAAAGCTTGTGATAAAGTCTAACACTTGTTCATGATAAAAACCCTACAGAAACTAAAATAGAGGTATCTACCTCAATCTGATATAGGCAATCTATGACAAAACAACAGCCAATATTATACTAAATGAACAAAAACTGAAAGCTTTCACTCTAAAGTCAGGAACAAGACAAAGATTCCACTATCATACTTCCTATTCAATATAGTTCTGGAAATATTAGCCAGAGCAATCAGATAAGAGAAAGAAATAAAGGAATAAAGATAGGAATGGAAGAAGTTAAATTTTCACTATTTACTGATGACATGATACTCTATATAGAAGACCCAAGAAACTTCATTAAAAGACTTCTAGAAGTAATAAACAAATTCAGCAGTGTAGCTGGATACAAAGTCATCACTCAAAAATCAATAGCGTTCCTATACACACAAAAAAAAATCTCACTGAGAAAGGAATTATGGAAACATCACCATTCACAATAACATCTAAAAAAATGAAATACTTAGGAATCAACCTAACCAAAAACGGAAAAGACCTATATGCTTAAAATTATACTATGCTGAAAGAGGAGATTGAAGAGGATATTCGAAAATGGAAGTTATATTCCTTGCTCTTGGTTAGGAAGAACCAATGTTGTGAAAATAGTCATACTCTTAAAACTGTTATACAGACTTAATGCAATCCCAATCAAAGTACCCTTAACATACCTCACAGATCTAGAGAAAAACTCCTAAAATTCATTTGGAAACAGAAGAAACCTAGAATAGCAAAGGCAATTCTGGGCAACAAAGGCAAGGCAGGAGGCATCTCAATTCCTGACTTGAAACTATACTACAAAGCCACAGTGATAAAATCAGCAAGGTACTGGCAAAGAAATAGACCTGAGGACCAATGGAACAGATTAGAAGATGCAAACAGAACTACAAAGACACTCACCAATCTTATATTTGACAAAGGGGCTAAATATGTTCACTGGAAGGATAGCCTCTTTAATAAATAGTGTTGGAAAAATTGGCTTTCCACATGCTGAAGACTGAAACTAGACCCATGCCTGTTATCATACACTAAACTAAAGTCAAAATGGATTAAAAATCTAACTATTAAAACACTAAATCTACTGGAAGATAAGATAGGTAGAAATCTTAGAGATATAGGGGTAGGCAGAGAATTCATGAACAAAATGCAAACTGCATGGGAAATACTTCAAAGAATCAACAACAGGGACTTCATATTATTACAATGTTTTGCACTTCAAAAGAAATCACCAACAATGTGAAAAGAAAACCCACAGAATGGGAAAGAATTTTAACCAGCAATCCCTCAGACAAAGGACTTATATCCAGAACATATAAAGAACTGAAAACATCAAGCTCCCAAATTCAAAGACCCTCTCCAAAAATGGGCATCTGAGATGAACACACAGTTCTCAGATGAAGGTATAGAAATGGCAAATAAATACATGAAAAAATGTTCACCATCACTGGTCATTTGAAAAATGCAAATTAAAACAGCATTGAGATTTCATCTCACTCTGGAAAGAATAGCTGCCATCAAGAAATCAACTAATAACAAATGTTGGCCAGGCTGTGGGGAAAAAGGAACACTGCTCCACTATTGGTGGGAGTGCAGACTGCTGCAGCCATTATGGAAATCAGTATGGAGATTCCTCAAAAAACTAGGATTGGAAGTTCCATTCAATCCATCAAACCCCCTCCTGGGTATTTTCCCAGAATAACTGAAAATTTCATATCACAATATGAATATGTGCACCCATGTTCATAGCAGCACAATTTGTAATAGCTAAATCTTGGAAACAACCCAAATGCCCATCAACCACAGAGTGAATGAAAAAGACATGGTATTTTTATATAATGGAATATTACTCAGCTATAAAAAAGGATGATCTTGAGGCTTTTATAGGTAAATGAAGGCAACTTGAGACCATCTTCACAAGTGAAATAAATAAGACTCACATTTGTAAATGTTACATTGCCCTCTAGTATAAAAAATAAAAACTGAAGGAATAATAAGATCCAAAATGTATAATAGATATTATAATAACGAAAGGGAAGGAAAGTGCTCTGAAGGATATAAGCATATGTATGTTTAAGTGTGTAATATAGATGACCATATTACTAAGTTTTTGTTGTATTATCAAACAGAATGGTTTGTACTGTCATTGTTTGATTGTCCACTTTTTATGCTTTGATTTTGCAACTTGAACAACTATTTCCAAGGTGACAATATGTAATTTATGGACTAGTGATTTCTTAGTGTTATTTTTGTGGAATTCTGTACTATTTCTACCCTTTTTTCTGTTTTGCTTTTTTCCCCTAAAGAAAAGATGTGATGTTTTTATACAATGGAGTATTATTCAGTTATAAAAAAAGGATGAACTCTAGGCTTTTATAGGTAAATGAATGCAACTCGAGACCATACTCATAAGTGAAATAAATCAGACTCATGTGTAAACATTGCACTGTCTCCTGAGCGTAAAAAACTGAAAGAGTAAATGAGACCCAAAATGTACAATGCATATTATGAAGTCAAAAGAGAAAGAAACTTCTCAAAAGGGAAAAACAACTGGGATGCAGGAAAGGAGAAAGGAAGGAAAAGCAAAGGCTATATATATGATAGATTGTCATACTGCCAATCTCTACTAATTCATCAAAAAGAACAGTTTGTGATTTCATTGTTTGACCATTTTTATGTCTGTATCTTGTAATCTGAGCAACTACCTTGAAGACAACAATATGCAATATAGTAACAATTGTTAATCTCCTATCATATTGTTTTGAAATTCTGTATCATTTTTATTCTTTTTGCATTTTAAAATTTAAAAAATAGTAAATAGCATGTGTCATGTGCATGTACCAACTGCACACAAAGAATGTAAACATATACTGAAAACATGTACCAATAAAAATAAATATGCCAAATTAAACGTGAATTTCAGATAAACATCAAAAAAGTTTTAATATAATCATGTCCTATCAAATATTTGGAATTAATATTTTAGCATGTGTACACTCCAAGTATTTTGTACTTGTAACTCTGAACAAGCATTTGAAATTTAAATTTCACTGGGCCTCCTCTATTTTTATTTGCTAAATCTAACAATGCCACTTTCATGATTTGTGCTAAGGGTCTAACAAGTGCTAGAAAAGCACCCAGACATTTGATATTTTAGAAATCCCAATAATTAGGTGAAAATAGAGGAAAATGAATTGATCATAAGTTCCTTTTCAAGCACTGTTAACCCATCCGTAAGAGTCAGAAGAATTAAGAATTAAGAGGCAGCTAGTCTGATACCACAAGAAACCTTCTGCCTGTCAAGAAAGATAAATGGGACCAGCTGAAACACTTCTGCCAAAATGGCAGCAGTGTACGCCTTGTGGGCATACAAGCTATTCAGGTCATCATTCTATTTTTCTGTTAAATTGCAGAGTGAAAGTGAGGACAGCCTGCATCACAGCAGACAGGATTCAAGATAGAGAAAACTGTTCATTTTGACCCACATGTAAGGCTATTTTCTCATCAGTGAAGAAATGATCCATAATCCTGAGTAATAGTTTCAATAATTCAGCTAATGTCTGGTGAGAAAACATATATTCTGAACCATGTATGATGCAGATACATGCCTTTGATTGAGCTTTATCATCTGCTTTTTAAACATCTGTTTGCCTGCAGGTTTCATAAATCATGCATGTCAACACCAGTCTGCACTCCTAAGTTTACACAGCTCGTGATTCCAGGGCACAGTGAAAATGGCTTGTGAAGACATTGTCTCTAACTGCCATAGAAGGTACAGTTTAAAAGCCCCTGCCTTTTGAAATTTTAAAGAAAAATAGTGAGTTTTGCATGCTTTTCAATCAAGATCACACCTTATAATTACTATGAATATTGAATCTCATAGTCTGCTTTTCATACATTTACAGATAATGGTCTAAATCAAGGGGTCTGCATCTAAGGTCCCCAGAGCCACTGTAGCCTATGACCTAATTTGAAACTGAATTCTTACGTGAACACAGCTGCACTGGTTTATCCATACATTATCTTTTGCTACAAAAATAGGTACTTGCAATTGTAGCAAATGAAGGCTGAACTATGGAGTATCTGAATTTATACATAAAAGACTTACCAACCTCTGGCCTAAATACACACATACCGGTAATCAAGCCTACTGATTGCTCAGAGGGGACTGGCTTGGATATATCTGGTATGAGCAAGGGTAGCAGCCTTGTGATTTAGGCTTTGTATAGCAGAGGGAGAGAGAAAGCCTGAAACGGTCAGCATCACAGTGCCCGGCAAAGCAACATGAAGAGTCAGTCTCCTTATTGGAAATAAACAAATTCTCAATGATCTTTCAACTCAATACTTTGATTCTGGTAGAAGTAGGAACTAGGACATAGTTTATACATTTGCTATAAAATCCAATCTGATTGCTTCTTCTTTTATTTTTTGTATCTTTTTTTTTAATAACTAAAAGTCTTTTAAAGTCCCACCCTCACTCCTCCACCTCAGTCTGTTTAACTAACTTAAGTCCAGCCTGGAAATGGTGTCAACTTGTCCCCAAGGTCACATGGAATATTTTCACTTTGCAGAAACAGGAGGCATAGTATTCAGGCTTCGCTCTTGCTGGTGCCCAGGACCCTATGTAAAATTTTACTCCCTGAAGCCTGGAAAAAGCCACCTTGAGTCATCTATTGAGAAGCACCCCATTTCCTACAGGGATCCCAGAGATCATTATAGATACACCTGTTTCAGTAAATGCATGTGCTGTGCTGCATTTCTGCTAATTAAATCCCAGTGCCAGTGCTCTAGATACACTTCCCTCCAACACGAGGTCCAGCTTCCTTTCCAAATCTCAGGTCGAGACTCCTCCTCTATGCAGGCGTGGCTGAAGAAACAGTGACCATCAGCCTGCTGGACCTAGACAGAGCCCAGAGGGGTCAGTCTGGTTGGAACTGGGTCCACACACTCTGCATGGTGTTTGTATTTTCCGTTCAGTGTATGCTAGTCGGACATGACCTTGACAAGTTTACTGGAGGTTGTGGTGGGGTTCCAAGATGGCCAAACCCTGAGCCACCTGGATTTTGAAAACCTTCACTGATTCCAAGAGCTCTGAGTGAAAGAGACCACCCCAGTGGTCACACACAGAGGTAAATACTTCTCAGGCGAGATCAGAGACATACCACTTCTGATTTTTACCAGCCCAGCGCTGTGGCAGGCTAAAACCCAGTGAAATGATTCACTCTAATATTGAACAGCCATCTTCAACAGGATCCAGTTTAACTTCCTGAAGCCCTTTGTACCATTTATAAAAAGAAAATGTATGGTTTTGTAGTGGTGAGATATACTCAGAACCTCTCTCTCCAGTGTGGTGACCTTACAGTCGCAGCTGTGAGTCTTGGGCGCGTGTGGTGAGCGCTGGCCTGACATATCAGGGGTGTAAGGAGACCAGTGGCGAAGCTCTGTAGAGGGAGCAGTTTTGGTTTTGGTCACTTAGTCATAGGGAAAGCTAACTTGGTGGTACCGGGACCCAGGAGGCCATTTGGAATAATGAGGTAACAGCCCTTTGGGAGTGAAATCTGAGGTGACCTTTCAGCTTGTGACCTGGATAGGCTCCCATACATAAGTCACCACTTAGGGGTAAAATAGCACATTCACTTTTTCAAGCTTCCACTGACTAGAAGCATATATGGTGGAATTACTAACACTAGCCATGAATTTTTACAAAGTGGTGTGTTCTCAGCAATGTTGGGAGACATTTTCCACATTCACCAGCTCATAATAGTCTCTCCACTTCTAACTATTGCATAATACTTAGAAGTTGCTTTGAAGAATTTGATCAAATTGATGAAAGTTCCAGTGTGATTATTAAAAGTCAACAAACTGATCGCAAATTTCATCTGGACGCAGAAAACAAAAGCTAGAATAAATAAGCATAATTCACCTCAAAAAGAAATTCAAGAAGAAGACATATGCATTTACCTGATTATCACTCAAGGATTTAGGGCTTTTTCATCAAACAAATAAAGTAGCTGCTCTTTTACAGATGAAGAAGCTAGCAAATTTCAAATTAATGTGTACATGCATGAATTTTGTCCCTAATAATAACTTCTATTTGTTGGCTGCTTTCCATGTAACTGGTGTTTTGTGTCTAGCTTTTGTAATACCTCACAGCCCTGCAGACTCTAATATTTTCCCTCATTTTATAGACAAAAGACTCAATGCCCGCCCAAGAGAGCATAGAGCATATTTGGACTTTGAGGACTGATGTCTCCAGTCTGGCTTTCTTCTTTGCCACCACTCCATATCCTCAGCTGTGTGTGCACTTCACAGTACACCAAAGTTTCTAGTGTGTGCACTAAACCAGAAACACGGTCTTTTTTTGTTTTGTTTTGTTTTTAATCTTTTTGAGACAGGCTCTCACTATGCAGTTTAGGCTGGCCTTGAACTCACTGCATAGCCCAGGTTGGCCTCAAACTCACCATGATCTGCCTGCCTCAGCCTCTCAAGGGCTGGCATTATGCCCAGCAAGAAGACACTCTCTTAATCAGTATAAATTACAATAAACCCTGTCTATTTGTACCACTTCAAAACCTCTGCAACCACAAATGTCAAAATTATCAATATTTTAAGAAAACAGCTAAACTAAGACAGCTGCACTGCAATCAAAAGGCACTTGTTTTTTAAAGTGAAAACATTAAAACCAATAGAAAAAACAGTATATGTTATAGCTTTGATTTCATGTTTCCTCTAGAAAGGAAAAGTAATCCTTTGCCCGTTCACCTCCCAATGCAAGTCTGAAGGCTGCGGTGGTTAGCGACAGAACTCTCCCGTTTCAATTCAGTTCACACATCTGCAGAGGGCAGGCAGGTTCCAGGGCTGAGCAACGGAACTACAATAAAATCAATTACATTTTTCTGATTGTTGCAGCAAGGACATACTGGGAGCCATTTATCAATAGCCCCTTGGAAAAAAACATCAATTTCAAAGTAAAAAGATAACAAACTCAGTTTTTAAAATCCGTTGAAAGCTATTTCCCAAGAAAGTATGGCTCGGAAGCAAAAGAAATGGTAGGAAAGAAAATTGATCATACACAGAAATAAATTTAGGTGGGTTCAGCACAAATAAAAAATGTGAATTCATAAACAGTAGCCCATTTATTGTCAATTTGTATGCATCTGTTTTAAATGGTGGTATTATGCGATTGTAAGCCTGAAAACTATATATATATATATATATATATATATATATATATATATATATAGTTTCAGAATTGCATGTTATTTAGTGTCTTTGCTAGAGAAGTTTAAAATCTCACATTTTCACGAAAATCTGCAATTAAATTACATTTTAAAAATTAGAAAGGTTAACAGTAACTTTAGGCCTTAGAAATGCACATCTCTGGCTCTATCCCTACATTTGCTAATCAAGACCTCTAGGGGAGACAGGAAGGGTGGTGGGAGCCAAGAGTCAGTGTTTTTGTACAGCTTCAGGAAATCTGAAAATTCCAATGTATGTTTAGGATCCATAAACTCAGTGACCTCGTTTAAAAGAAATGGTTAAACACATGCATTTAGGCCTAATTAAAGGAAATTCGGTTGTTGTTTTTCATAAGAATATATTAAACGAATATACTAAAATTCCCAGTCAAATCCACAAAGCCAGTAGAACCTGTAAAACTAGCATGCTGAAATGCTATCTAGGAAGTCTCCACAGAGGCATGAATGTGGAAACCTGAACGCTGATACATAGCAATGGTGGAAGTGTAACAAGTATCTACTGGTTACTGCAAAACGTGCCTGCTTTCCATCCACTTCTGGGCAGCCCGAGAGACAGGAGAGTTTGGAAGCTGGGCAAGGTTGCAGGGGCAGATTGCAAGAGGGGCTTCCCTCTGGCAGGACAAAAGAGTGAAGGCCACCAGGAGACCTCGGGCGGTGCAGACAGCATGGCTGGGGGTGGGGGTGGCAAAAGCCTGCAGGAATTTCATGACTGCTAGCTCCTGTCAGAAGGGACAACCGCAAGAACAGCTCCTCAGCCAGAAGAGGAAAAAAGATGGACTGAAAAGCACCTAATTAGATACTATTAGACATTCATCTAGTGGGCTGGTCACTACTTAGGAAAGACTGAAATGAAGTTTAGTCAACCATCACTTTATAGGCTTCCAAAAAGCAAAAAGCATAGGCAAGGAGGGCAGAATTACTTCTTTTGACACATTCGGACAAAACTTTATGTTTCTACTCTGCTTACTACATCACAAAGGATGTCACAACAGCATCTCAGTGTAAATCATGGTGCCCTTCAAGCAACAGAACCCTGGGAAACCCCAGGACACTCTGACGGACAGGAACAGGCTCCGCCATGGCAGTCTCTTGTTTCCTTTAAACTGCATTCGGCTAGCGAAGGTTGAACCAGCCTTATGCTGAAACAGAAAACACAGACGCTTAAACCATTAGATGTGGAATTCAGTGAGGAGGCTCCTTTATCCTCCGATGACAAGATATGTCTCACAAAATAAACTTTTTTTAACAAACATTTTCATATGAATGTGGTTAGCTGCAAAGAAATTACTTTGGGTTCCAGGAGTGCACTTCAGTGGGAGGGCAGTTGCCTAGCACGTGTGGGCCCTACACTAAATGCATTTATAAATATAAACGTAAAGACGTGTGTTACCATGGGAGTTCAGGGATTTATTTTTCAAAATACTGACATTTCTGTCCTTCGACCTAAAACCAATTTGTAACTTTAAAAAAAGCAAATGGATTTCACTGTCTTAAATTAACACTTTATTTCTTTTTATACTCTAAACAAGTTAATTCACTATGAATTCTGGTTCTTTCTAAAAATAAAAGCAGCTATTGAAAGGTAATGGTATATGGTAGACTCAGAAGAGTAGTACCAGGGTATAAAGAAAACAGAATTTTTCGCCAGGAAATTTCAGAAATTAGCAGAAATTTTTCCCCAGGATATTTCAGAAATTAGCAAATTTCTGTAAACTCAGTGAAGGTAACAACTTTGACAGAGATAGCATCTATGCATATATGATCAGCATGTTCATTAAAATATATACAATTATTACAGCAAACCTTGTATATCCTCATGAAAAGGATACCAGATGGTGCTTGAAATTTCATTATCATAAATTCATAGTTTTGTGTGTAAAACATTTCTCTCTTCCTGAAAATCTTAGTGTCAATATATAGGACAGAAGCAATATATTATCGCCTATATTTTATAGCAGTAACTCTTAACTCTGTCCAAATCACCCAACTTAATTATGGATAAGGGGCTTGTGGATAGAATTCAAAGAATCCAGAATGGGGGAATGTTACATTTTGCTTTCATTGATCAGTATGCCTTCAATTTTCAATGCAATAAGTCAACTCGTATAGAATTTGGAAAGTGATGTTAGCGAGCTTTCTTCTATTACAATAAATGTTGGGTCAACTTAGAAAGAGTAAAGGCTTCTTTTAGCTCCAGTTCTGGAGCTTTCAACCCCTGGTCAGTTGGAGCACTGCTTTTGGGCAGGCAGTGAGGCAGCACATACTGGTGAGGACCATGTGGCAAACCAAAGCCTTCACCTCTTGCCTGACAAGCAAAAGAGACAAGAAGGAAGAGGAGGGTAGGGTCCCATTGTCCCCTTTGAGAGCACATTCTGAATGATGAAGACCTGATAGGCCCCATCTCTTCAAATTTCATCCAGTGCTGCAGGTTGATAGGCCTTTGGGGGCTGTTCCAGATCCAAACCACAGCAATACTATAGAAGTCATTACATTACCAGTGTTGCAGATATAGTATAATTAGCTCTCATTTTTATTTTGGGGATATAATAATTATTGGACCATCTCTAGATCTTTTTGTTATTTAATGCAGAAATCAAAATCATGTGTTGCTGTATCACTTTTTTTAAAAATACCAGTATCAGCCATTCATAGTCTGTGGGGGAAGAGAACAAGAAGTCACCAAGAAGCAAGCCCTCCCTTGAATCAGTACCATGCAGGAGCCATTGCAGGGACAGCCAGATGCCAGCCCCTTCCGGCGTGGGCTGGGAAACAGGAAAAAGCCAACCCTGCACCCCCACCCCACTGTCCACCCTAAGCAACTGGCCGATCTGGAGAAACATAGGCTGTAATGATAGTTATTGAGGTAAAATACAACTTAATGCTTGTAGTGTTTAGTGTTTCACTACTTTGCAGGTCTAAGGCTGGTACTCTGATCATCTACTCAGAGGATAACAATATACAATGTAGCATCCTTAGGAATCTCCTTCTGAAGGTGGTGGCCATTGTTAATTATCTTGTTTTGAAGTCCTGTACTATTTTCATTGTGTTTTTGGGTTGGGTTTTATCCTGTTTTGTTTTGTTTGACTTTATTATATCCAATGGCAGGGGCAGCTTTTTCAAAGATAGGGAGATTTATTATGCTAACCATTTTGGAGTCACTACTGTCTTGTTTTAAAGTCCTTTACTGCATTTATTGTTTTGTTTTTATTGGTTCTATTTTATTCTATCTTGTTCTGTTTTGTTTGATTTTTACTATGTCTGAAGGTATGTGCAGCTATTTTGAAGAAAACAGGAGCATCATGGTAACCATTGTTGATTTTGTATTGAAGTCCTGTGTCACTTACACTGGCTTGTTTTGATTGGCTTTATTCTGTTTTATTTTGCTTGTTTTTTTTCTCTTTAAAATAAAAATTTAAAAAAATACCAGTATAAATGTCAGTATAAATGGTCTTCTTTATTCAATATATTTTATGTTATACTTAGAAAAACAGTATATAGAGAAAGACATAGTCTCCTCAATCTGCTAAAAGATATGTGGCTCAGACAAGAGTAGAAATCTCTGCCTTATATAATGAGTTGATTTGTTATATTTATTTTCTCTTTCACTAGAGAAACAAAAGATTACAAGATATCAGTACAGTAATGGAGACACTGATTTTCTTCTTCTTTTTTTTTTTTTTTTTTTTTTTGGTACCGGGGATTGAACTCATGACCTTGTGCTTAATAGGCAGGCACTTAAATCACTGAGCTAAATCCCCAGCCCCTAGTACAGTAATGGAAAGAGTTCCTCCAAGTGGGAAGGCAAATCTTCCATGAAGTGAGTTTGACATGCCCTGCCTTTTCCAGAAATAATTCAGCAATGTGTTTTCTATACACACATCACATAAGCTGCCAGTGTGGACATCATTAGCTGGATAGAGCTAGCATGTTTCTGTGGACAGATATTGGCAGAGAATCTATGCTTAGAGCAGTCTTGTTGGGCAATTTACAATTATCTAGGATATCAATAATGGTGGAGGTGGGGAAAGAAAGAAATCAAAAATCTGTGACTGTATCAAGCTGTGCTAGGCCCAGAGCAATACTAAGTCATTGAAAAAAAAGAAGGAAAAACAATGAACATGATGAGTGAGCCAGAAAGACTGACTTACTGGATAAATTGAGGGGCTGAGTAAATAATGAAGCAGTCATGCATAGGTTTCAGGAGTGGTCCATCTGTTAAAGCTTTACAAACAGTTCTTTAGTGTATTTTATCCTCAAAAATAACAGAGAGGGGAAAAAACTGAACAAAATGAAGAACTGCTACAATGGATTATATTAGTTACTCTCTGGTCCCTGGGGCAAAATACCTGAAACCCACAGTTTAAGGTGGAGTGATTTATTTGACTCATAGTTTCAAAGGGCTTGGTGTAAAGTCAGCTGGCTCCAGGGCAGAAGTGGAACGGTGGAAAGGCATGACAAAGGACATCTGCTCATCACAAGGCTGCCAGAAAGTAGAGAAAGAAGAAAGGAGCCAGAGACAAGAACACAGCCTTCTATTTCTCACCTCCAATAAACTGCCTCTTTTGACCTGGCCCCAAATCCTAACAGCACATTCATGTATAAACTCATCAGTGCATTAATCACTGGTGACTGCGTGGCTTTGCCACGAGCCAGTCACCTTCCCAAAGCCCTGTTTCTGAACACATGAGACTTCTGAGGGCATTCTAGATATAAACACTAGTCTTGACCCTAAAAAGCTCACGCCCATCTCCTCGGGCAAAATGCATTTAGTTCACCTCACAGAGGCACCAAAGAGTTAACAAAAAAAGCCAAGTACAAAGTCTCCTCTAAGATTCAAGGCAAGCTTTTGGATGTAAATGCCTATAAAAATCATAAAGAACCAAAAAGGAGCTTTATAAAGCTCAAGAAGCCACTTTAGAAATGGTATTTAGGGCTCAGGTTTTTAAATTTTTATTCCTAATGAAAACACAGCATCTCCCATATTTTATAGGAATATTATGAGAAACCATCTCTAACGTCAAGGAATTTTCATGCTTTCTTTATCTGTCCTACGATTCTTAACCATAATCAAACTCCTGAAGCTGTGCTACTTCTCAGTGAAAACAGAAAAGCATGCAATGCAAGCCATTGAATGTTTAATCTCTGAGCTGTGAAATTTCTATAGTAAGAGAAAAGTTTCTTCTAATAATAAGAACTTCTATTCTGAGCTTAGTTGGTGTTTCATAAAAATATAAACTCTTCCAGCCCTCTGGGAATTTGAAGCAAAGCACTGCGACTTTGAACCCATCCTGCACAATTTAGTGACTGAGGAAGAGTCTGTCTCAAAATGAAAAAATAAAATTGGCTGGGAATTTAGTTCAGTGCAAAGCTCTGGGTTCAATCATCTGTCTGTCTGTCTGTCTGTCTGTCAGTCTGTCTGTCTGTCTACCTATCTATCTTCTTATTTATCTATCTACCTATCTATACATATGTATTTATTATGCATCACAAACATATATACTAAAAGTAGTTCATAAATTCACAGGCAGAGGATACTTATCACACATTTATAAAATGCTGGTGAGCAGCAATCTTCGAAAATCCAACCCAACCTCTTACTTTGTACATGTAGGAAACAGAGCTTAATTGATTTGCCAAAGGTTGTTATATAAGTTGCCTTCCCAGCACTGGGACAAAACACTCAACACCTACAACTTTAAAAGAGAGTGATTTGTTTTCACTAACAGTCTCAGTGGTTTAATCCATGTCTAGCTCCAAGGCAGAAACAGCATGGTAGAAGGGAATAGGAGAGAAGAGCTGCTCAGACCATGGAGGCAGAGACAGAAGGATCCAGGGACAAAAACACAACCTTTCATGTCATGCGTCCTAGTGTGCCCACCTTCTCTGACCAGCTCCCAACAGCACACTCAGCTATGAACTCATTGACAGGTTGCTAAACTAACGAGTTTTATACCCCATGATCTAATCACCTTCTGAATGCCCTATTTTGGGGAGACACTTTAGATCAAAACTATAATTTCCACACTGGGCCCCCAAAAGGCTGATGTCCATCTCATTATGGAAAATGAATTTGGTCCATTTGTAAGAGTCAGCAGTCTCAACAGTTTTAAATTATTCAAAAGTCCAGGTACAAAGTCTCCTTTGAGACTCAAGGCAAATTCAGCTGTGACCTTTTTTAAAAGTCAAGAAGAAAATTACATATTTCTACCATACAATAGCATATGGTAAACATTTGAATTCTAAAGGGAGGATTGGTACAAATGAAAGAATCAACCAAAACAAGACTGAAACCCAGCAGGGCTAACATTAAATCCTATATCTCCATGTCCAGCACACTGGGCAGACGGGTCGGGTGTGAACTTCAAAACGCTAGGCTAGTGTAGCTATCACCTTGTTAGTTGGAGCCTCTCTCTAGGGCTGACTTTTCCAATTCCTTTGCTTTCCATATTCCAGGCATTTCCAACTCCTGAAGGTCTCCACTGCACCTTAGCCTCAGTCTCATAGTTTCACATGCCACCTCTAAGAAGCACATCGCCTGGTTTTCCAGGCCTTTCTTTGAAATCTGGGTGGAAGCCTCCATGACTCCACAACTCTTGCAGTGCCTAAAAACCCAGTACCATGTGAATGTTGCCAACACGTGCCAATAGCTCAAGCACTAGCCAGACCCCCTTGGGGCATGGCCACAGTAGCCTCTGAGTGCTTGGACGGCCAAACATGGGGAAGCTTTTTCCTAGATGATCCTGATTAAACAGAGAAACATAGGGCTCTATTCTCAAAGCAAGTTCTTTCAAAGGAACTTACCTTCTCTTATTCTTGAGTGATTTTTGAGAGATGGACTAAATGAATTTTCATGAGATGAATATGAGGCTTTTGGGAGCCAGAGTTTGAGTGTTTTGTTTTATATATAGAATGTCCCCCAAATGTCTCAGGTGTTCAGATGTGAAGCTTTGGGAAGTGATTGAAGCATACAGTGTTATAGTCACCAACGAGTAAAGATTCTAATTCCTGAGATGCACTAGTCAGCCTTCCTGTTGTCTCCCATACTAATTTTCTCAGCAATCACACTCTCTTCCTTTCTGTCCAAGCTGTAAAACTTTCAAGTCTTTTGGATTAGCTTTTTTGTTTATGATCCTTACATAGATTTGGCTGAAAGCAGCCAACACTATCTATGCCACAGTATGAACATGCCCTACTACCAGATTATTTGGTCACTGTTAATATCGACTTCCCATTAAATGTTAGGATATAGACAAATTTAGGTAAATTACTTGTCAATTGAAACATGCATGGCCTCTGATCCAGTTTCCAACTGAGTCCTCATTCCCTTCTGAAACCCAATGAGATTGGGCTTTACTGTTTTAGGTCCAGTCAGTATTCTGGTCTTCCGAGCTCCAGCCAGTATCACCCAGCAATCTATGCTTACGACATTCCAGGGCTTCCTTCTCTCACACGTGTCTCTAAGCTTTTCTAATTCCACCACAAATCACTTCAAAAGGCTTCTGAACAATAGTCACAGAAACAACTGCACTTCTCTGGAACCAACTTTTGGTATTATTCAGCTTTCTTATTGGGACAAAGTACCAAACACCCACAATAAATTTAGAGGAAGAAAGTTTAATTCAACTCATGGTTTGGGAGGATTTAGTCTGTGACTGGCTGGCTCTAAGACAAGGTCATCCCAGCACAAGGACATGGCAAAGCAAAGATTTTTAGTCATGGTGGCAGAGCAGTAAGTTGAGCAGTGACCAGCATTCGAGAGGGAAACAGATATAAAGATTAAGATGACACCTCCATAGTCCTCCCAGACACACCAAAAAGTGTGACAGTTATGCTGAATTGTCACATGGACACAAAGTAAAAAGTTTTTTAAAAAAATCTTTAGTTAAATACATTTGTTGAGTGAGCTAAAAGGAATCACTTTTGAACTTAACCCCTTCACAGTTTTCCAAGCTTTTTTTCCTAATAGCTTTCAAAGAATTACATTGACAAAGCATTATGGTTCCAAAGACACGCATGATGTAGTTGGAACTTATCTTCTGGCTCAGTCTACTATACTTGAAACATAAACATACCTGATTTGAGTTTTTTGGGGAAAGACGTATTTCTTAAATTTTAGGTTATTTTATTTTGAAATTAGAAGTACAATCTTCATTACTAAGCAATTACGAAGGTGGCCAGTTATATACGAGTGTGTGCGTGTGTGTATGAATATAGGTATCTGTTCTGTTTTCTGTAAGTGTCTTCATGAAAAAGATTAACCCACGTATTTGTGAAAGAAAACATTTTTTGAATAGTTTCCAAATTACCTCATGAAGAAACAAATCTATCTTCTGGTTGTAATAAATAAAATAGAAAAAAGTGTACATGAAGTGAACTGATGACCCTGGGTTGCAGACATAGACGTAATGGTCTTAGAACACGTGGGAACCTCGCTGAACGTCAAGTGACAGGGCCACCGACGCATTAGCTGTGGTGAGAAGGCCAGCAAGCCTCCTGCAGGTGATGGTATGAACATAATCTTGTTTTCTTTTCTAGAATGCTGCTTCCTGGCCCCCTACTCCCTACGGATGCCCTGCCTACTCTGAGAGTTGACATTTCCTTCATGACTCCCTGGCAATGCACCTGGAGGAGGTCACCTGGATTAGACAAAGTTAACCACAGAGACGGGCAGTGGAGGACAGTAGGAAAATGCTAGGCCCAGAATTAGACCTGGCTCCAAGTCTGGGCTCTGAGACTTACTAGCTGGTAAAGCTGGACAAACTACCTAGCTTTCTGAGTTTCATGTATCAAATAAAAGTATAATTCCCATTTCCTAAGCCTGTTATGGGAAACAAGGATTTAAAAATACAAGGATTTAAAGTGTTTCAGATTTTGTCTGACAGAAAGTATTCCATTAATTATTTCTTTTGACCAAGTTCAATATTAATATCTAACCTGAGATGAGCTAATGAGAATTTTCTCCTGAATATTTAAACTTGGGGAATAAGTTGTTGACGCCCATCTTTGCTCAACAGCAAGGTGTTAAAATGCAAATTTTCAATCTCTATTCCTGTCCTGTTTCTGACCAGGTGGCGTCCTAGCCTGCATGGGAGATGAAGAAGCTGGCACAAAGAAAACACAGGTGGGTGTACGCGAATTAACTCAGCCACTGCAGCCCCGGCTCCCACTATTCAGGAGCCCGTGTGGCCCTTTCTTGGCTGAGATTTGGATTTCCAGTCTTGGCTTAGATATGTGCACCACTAAATACCGTTCTAGCCTGGACAATATAAAGTCTGCTTCTCCTCATGTATAACCTATCCTGATTACCACAGTGAAGCTCTCCACGGTTCTGTGGCACCTTAGAATTCCTCAGCATCTGCCACTGCATACACACAGGAGAGCTTTTCATGTCCCTGACTTTGTGCTTTTAGTATTGAGACAGAATTTACTTCAGGACATGAGCTCTTCAACCTCAGAGACCCTCAACATGCTTGTTTAGAAGAGCAGTAAAATTTGACCTTGACTTGGAGAAAGCGATCGAATACAGTTGTGAAATATGAATGGAATGAGCTGATGATTCCAAGAAATGAAAGCTATTTCCAAAGAATCTACTACCATCAGGACTTATAGATGCATTTAAAAGTTGATTATGACAACACTAAAAGGAAGAATTGAATAAAGTTGTATCTCTATACTAGCTGTGTTATTTTATTGAACTTGTTGGACATTTAATTAGTAGCAACTATCAAACTATGTCAAAGTCAATTTCTTTCTATCAATTTCAGTACATTTGATTAATTCAGCTAAGAATACAAACAGTATACTAAATTAATCTTAATGTCATGCTAAAGATCAAATGCCAACTCATGAATTTTTAAACTCACTTTGGGCTTCCCATTCATCTCAACCTCCCACTGGCCCAGAAGAGACTATGCCTTGATAAATAAACACCTTTAGTAAACTGCAATGTGTTTGTTTTCCACAGATTGTTAAAATTTCATAAGGTCTCTCAAATATTTTCAAGTGTCAATGCCACTGATAAAGACAGAGAAGTTTATGTAATTCGCTTTGAAGATAAGTTTCATGGACTTATGGTAGAAATAAAAATGAAATTTTAGTCCCCTGGATATAACCCATATTGAATATTTTGGTTTCCAATAAATGATCATTTTATCAAAGCAATCTTTCTCTACTAACTCCCATATTATTTTTGGCTGAAACCTCACTTTATAGTTATCACTCTATTGATTTTTGATCATGTGGTCTCCCTGTTGGACTGGGAGTCTATGAGGGTGCCGGATCCTCCAGGGTGCACGCAAGTCCCCTCTCAAAGACGAGGCAAACTCTAGACAAGGTCAGTCGTTCAAGTCAGAAGTCCACCGGCTACAATTAAAAAGATGATCCAATAGGTAAAGACCATTAAATCTGCAAAAAATTTGACAGGACAGGAAGGGTAAATAACAGGAAAGGCAGAGCGGCAGAGGCTGGTGCTCCTAGGGAGGGTTCTGACGTCTTGTGGGAGAAATATCTGGAGATGCACAGAGTGGGAGGCTCCCAACCCAAACCTGCAGATGCTAAGTTTGACCTTCCTGCAAAATACCAGGCGGCAATCATCTCCTGTAGAGACTTCCTATCCTCATTTAGAATTGATCACAATGCTCACTTACACATTCTCTCTCATATTTTTTTTCAAATGCCTTTATGCAGTTGTCTAAGACTTTTATGATTGGTTTTTCTGGAAAGAAATAATGACTTGGTTAATATTCATGCAGGGTACAAATCCCTTGATCCATTTGGCGGTTTGTTCAAATATGCATCTAAGATCTTCTTCAAAGAATAAGAAAATTTTATAGTCCATTTTTTAAAACTTGAGATGGCTTCAATGTAATAAGACATCGGAATCCTTTATAATTTAGTCTATTGGCAGCAAGAAATATTTAACAGGCATTTATTACAGGCACTGTTAGCATAGATCAATTCATTCTAGCAGCAGAATCATATGATTTGGCATAATTAATTATTCCATTCAGAAGGAATCAAACAACAACAAAGTTCAAAGTTCATTGTTCAAAATGCTTCAAGAGTTAGGGTTGAGAATGATGACCTAAAAAAATTAATAGCTACGTAATCACTTTACATATTACCTTCTTTACTTCCTTCTCCCTTGTGTTACAAACCATGGGTTTTATACTGAAAATGGAGAATCTTAAAATGCTGCTTTGCAACGAGATTAGTTTGCGTTTTCTGTGATTGCTGTTCCATGGCTGGAGTTAGCTATTGTTGTTGTTTTGGGTTTCTTCATTTGTTTGTTTTCTTTTGGTACCAGGAATCAAACTCACAACCCTGTGCTTAGCAGGCAGGCTCTGTGCCACTGAGCTATATCCCCAGCCCTGACTGGTTATTCTTAAGTGAGGCCATTAACAGGAAAATTCTAATGTTTGAACGAAAGACTACTAAAACTCAAAAAAAGAATAATGAGTCTTGGGAACACTGAATATAATTACTTAAGGGCACCCCCACTATGCAGCTGCTTACAAATTCCAGATTCTCCCAAACCTGAAATCAGAAGTTGCCTTGGGACAGTGGTGGCAAACTCTTCTCGGGCTTCAGTGTTGTCATTTGTTGAAATTGAGTCACTCAGATTAGTGTAAATTAACTCTGTTGCCTCAGTCTTGGGTGTTCCTAAATCTCCTTTCCTCACAGAACAAAACAGAAAGAGGGTAGAAATAACACATAATTTAAAAAAAAAATAACCAGTAAGAAATCACTAGTTAATAATTACATATGTCCTCTTAGAAGTAGTTGTTCAAGTTACAAAAGTAAAGCCTACAAAGTGGACATTCAAACAGTGAGAATGCAAACGGTTCTTTTCACCTATCCAACAAAAACTTAGTAATACAGTTATCAATCTTACACTCTTAAACATACATGCAGTTATATCCCTTTGGAGTACTTTTTTTTCCTCTCTTTTTTACAATAACAATTACATATTTTGGGTTTTATTACTCCTATATTTCTTATTACTTTTTACACTAGAGACACACAATGTGATATTTATAAACATGATTTTTATTTATTTCACTAATGAGAATAACCTCAAGTTGTCTCCATTTGCCCATGAAGGCCTGAAGATCATCCTTTTTTATAGCTGAGTAATATTCCATTATATAAAAATACCACATCTTTTTCATCCACTCTGCAGTTGATGGACATTTGGGTTGTTTCCAAGATTTAGCTATTACAAATTGTGCTGCTATGAACATGGGTGTGCATATATCACTGTGATATGACCTTTTCAGTTCTTCTGGGAAAATACCCAGGAGGGGAATAGCTGGATTGAATGGAGCTTCCAATCTTAGTCTTCTGAGAAATCTCCATACTGCTTTCCATAGTGGTTGCACCAGTCTACACTCCACCAAGGAGCAGTGTTCCTTTTTCCCCACAGCCTCACCAACATTTGTTATCAGTTGATTTCTTGATGGCAGCTATTCTTTCTGGACCAGCAATGGTGAACATTTCTTCATGTATTTATTTGTGTATCTTCATTTGAGAACTGTGTGTTCATCTCAGACGCCCATTTTTGGAGAGGGTCTTTGAATTTGGGGAGCTTGATTTTTTCAATTCTTTGCATGTTCTGGATATAAGTCCTTTGTCTGAGGGGTTGTTGCCTAAAATTCTTTCCCACTCTGTGGGTTTTCTTTTCACTCTGTTGGTGATTTCTTTTGAAGTATAGAAACTTTTCAATAATATGAGATCCCAGCTGTTGATTCTTCAAAGTGTTTCCCATGCAGTTTGTGTTTTGTTCATGAATTCTCTGCATATCCCTATGTCTCCAAGACTTCTACCTACCTTGTCTTCCAGTAGATTTACCGTTTCTGTTTTTATATTTAGGTCTTTGATCCATTTAGACTTTAGTTTTGTGCATGGTGATACGCATGGATCTAGTTTCAGTCTTCAGCATGTGGAGAGCCAATTTTTCCAACACCATTTATTAAAGAGGCTATCCTTCTTCCAGTGAACATGTTTAGACCCTTTGCCAAATATGAGGTGGCTGAATGTCTTTGTAGTTGTGCTTGCATCTTTTAATCTGTTCCATTGATCCTCAGGTCTATTTCTTTGCCAGTACCATGCTGATTTTATCACTGTGGCTTTGTAATATAGTTTCAAGTCAGGAATTGTGATGCCTCCTGACTTGCCTTTGTTGCCCAGAATCTCCTTTGCTATTCTAGGTTTCTTCTGTTTCCAAATGAATTTTAGGAGTGTTTTCTCTAGATCTCCTCACAGATCTTTTAAAATAAAACTATAAGCAGAACTTGGCTCACACAGAAGGTGACATGCTCATCTTATAGTCTGAAAAGTTCAAGAAGCTTTGAAGGAGACTTTAAGTCTCAAACTTCTTATATAATCTTCCTCAATGTGCTGGTAACCTAAATATCCATAGCTGGGCATTGATGGTGCTGGGAACAAGAGACAGAGGGGCAAGACTCCAAGCTGCCTTATTTGAGCCATGAGTAGGCAGGGGCTGGTTCAACAAAAACAAACTTCTAAGGTTCCTTTCCCCAGAGTCAAATCACAAGCCCTTGACTACAGATCCTGGGCATCTCCTGGTCAGCCCAACTCTGAGGACTTATGGGAGTTCCACCTACCCAGCAGACAGGTGGGCACAAGTCACCCAGCCCACCTCCCCTTCTCAGCCTTTTACTTTTATTGTTTACATTTTTAAGTCAAATTAATACCTAAAATCTTGAATCATATCTGAATTAATACCAACAATTTTTAATTGTTGGAAAATCAGAACTCATCTATAAACCTCAGACAAGGATGTACCACTTTTTAAGGCAGAGTTAAAGGGAATAGTAATTGGAAGTTCTTGATAAAACAAATTTTGTAATGTAAAGCTGTAAGTGTCCTCTTAACTCTTTGTACTGGTTATTCAGCAAAAAAAATGTGAAGCACACAATGGATTCTCTTAGCACAAATCTCTCCCTACCTTAAGCAGTAAAATTTGGAAGACTTCATTACTGTGTACTGAAGAGTAACACACACACACACACACACACACACACACACATCTTGCTTCCCTAATTCCACCCACCTTATTGAATCATGTCTATTCTTACAAGGTTTAGACTTTTTAGGATATATCTACTTTGAGCAAATCTATTTGCCATAACAATATTTTGTCTGATAAAACCAGACAATTTAAATTTCTTACTGCCTATTTGCAGTACATCAACACTTAAATAAGCAAGAAAATTACTTAGAAGAACAGAGTCAGGTCACAATTGTCAAATGTGTCAGTCATATCTTTATCATATACAGAATATTTCCCTTATATATTATTAAGAAAGAGCAGGCTTCAAATGGAATCACTTCTCCAGTTAATGTTTTCAAGTATGCATATTCCCAGCACACACATATCACAAAAAGAGTATTAGGAATTAAAAGAGAAATAAGTTAATGAGAGAAACCTGGGAAAACTGAACAACCTGGGGTAGAGGGCAGAAAAACTCCTAATCTGACCTGTTTAAATTCTGGTCTTGTAAGGTCATTTATTCATCTTACAAATGTTCACTAAGCACATGGTTTGACCTCTATTCAGAACATACATGAAAAATCTGTCTCACAGGTGCCCTTTTTCCTTGTCTTCATTTTCCAATGACTATGGGTAATTTCCTCGATTACTATTTTTCACTTGAAAAAGCAGCAGAGTAGAAGTAAAAAGTTAAATCGAGGCTCTGAGTCTCAGAGTAGAGCCCTGTGTCTTGGAGAAGGACGCTGCCTGAGCACTTCCTGTTCCTCACCTTCCTGTCCCTTCCAGCCCCTCTCACTCTCTTGGAGACTAGCGTGGAAGAACCCACTTCCCAGGGAGTGCCGCAGATCACAGCTGAGTTTGGAAGAGGGAGGGATTAGCCACCCCTGGAGCAGAGGTGCTGGTGAGGTCTTATGTGACACAGGAGGAGACCTGCCTAGTGTTTAAATAAGGGAACACCTGTTCACCTTACAGGTGCTTTGCAGGCTGTTGGCCAGGCTTCGGTGTACACAGTGATATGGAGAGAGACACTCGGAAAGACCTTTAACATCCCAGACAGGAGTGCAAGGACACAGTAGATGAACTGAATTCGAAGGACACATAGGGCATATTTTATCAGCACTTGAAGACAGAAGTGAGAGATAAAGAAAGCAGAAAACACTGCTTTGCAGATAGAAGGATATCATGAACAGAATTAAAAAGCAAGAGCAGCTTGTTTGAGAGAGGTAGTATGGAAGTGAGGAACACTGCAAAGACCCCACCGAGTTCTAATGTTGAAGATAACTGTTTCTCTGTCTGCTTTGGTACCTTTGCCTCCTCACTCGGAGAGGAAGGATTGGAATTCATGTCTCTGCACAACTTTTGATCACCAATGTGTCTAATGGAAAACCAGGTCAACTGGAAAAGATTTCAAAAATCTCTAAAGAGAAATGTTTAAAATGTGTGGGGTAAAAATAACTACATTTCAAAGTGAAGATTTTTTTTTAAAGGCAGTGGTTTGGAAAATGTATATAACCAGTTCAGGAAAGTAATGGGATTGACCCAAATCCCTGGGCATCCTGGAGCTGTCCCCCAGTGGTGACGTCTCAGCTAACGTTTGCTTTATCTGCTCACCCGTTCAGGAACTTTCCTGTTTAACCCTGTGACACTCTTGTCACTTCCATAACCTTTCACGTCTGCATTGTTAATAATATAAAGCAATTTGCATTCAGTTTTCCATGAGTTCTTCAGTGTGGACTCCCTGAGAATGTGAACAGAACAATCATATTTGTACTCAGACAATAACACAATCTGTAATACATAAATGGCTGCCTTCTATCTGATGCTAATGAAAATGTTTGTATGTTTTACCCTAATCTGGAATTCTGTGAGTTTTTCAAAGTTTGGAGCATGGTGCATCATACAAAGCTCTGAGCACATTGGAAAAGTCATGTTAGTGATTATGTGCTTATTTTGCCCGTGTTATGCTTAGGGAAGAACATATGCTACTGTATTTGTTGTCTAGTGCTGCAAAGACAAAGAGAAACACCAAAACAATACCCAGGTGGAAGCAAGTTTACATTGACAGGCACTGATTGGGATCATTCCCGAAATATTGGGCCCTGAAGTTACAGGGAGGGAGGTTTTCATGGGATTGTAAAGGGGAAGTACACAGGTAGAGTACTTGGCTATCTTTGATGGCATCATAATGATCAACTGTGTATCATATGACCAGTTGTTTCTAGGAAACAGAAGCAACTGAACCGTAACAGGAACTGTTACCTGGGCAACTAAGAAACTGAAGTGTCCTGGGCGGGGGGGTTCTATTAGAGTGCCGCCATGGGTTTATTCACAATGGTAGAGAAAGAAACAAGCTCATGGCTTATGAGACTGACTAGGGACTCTGGACCTAGTTAGGACAGAAATGTGTCCTCTGCTTGGCTGTCACTCAGTTCATTCAGTCATCTCCCTGTGCTCGCCTCCATTTCCTTCCTGAGCCAGCTATTATTTTACTATCCAGTGAAATATTCACAAAGCAAATCGAGTCAGGAAAATTGAAGATTGGTTAACTAAGATGATTAGCAACTGCTTCCACTGTTGGGACACGCCCATCAAAGACTTTGATCCACTTGACATTTTGTAAACTTTCCACCATAGCCACTATGGTTATGCTGTGAAACACACAGGTTTTTAAATACTTTAGCTAAAAACCCAATAAAAGTGGATGTTGTACCTAACCAAGTTTCCCTTGCTCCGCTCTCCCTGGTCACCTCTGACTTCCTCCCAAGGCACCATTGTACAGATAGCACAAATCCCCAACATCTGCAGGGAGTTGTTCTCTCATTGATGCCACGGATTCTCTTTTTCTACCTTTCCTAATTCCCTTCCTGCTGATTTATTGTCCCCATGTAAGCACTTTTTTGTTCCTCGTCACTTTTTTGGCTATAGTGTTACTCTCACAACACTTGATAATAAAAATACTCGCTTTCTGAGTCCCATAGTTTTTCATCTGAAGATACTAAGTACCAGTGATGTAGAAGTATTATCTGAATGGCAGGAAGCACGGGAAATGTGACAGTGGGGTTCGGGTGAGAAAGCCCCTCAGCAATCACACTGCGTAGCTCCAACCCCAACACAGAGCCCCTGGCAGGTGGACAATGAGCACCCTCAAAGTGGGTCACACATTCACCTTTCTCTGGCCCAGCTGGGTGGAAATGATTAGGGATACTGGAATATTGGTTTTTAACAGTCAAAGCCCAAATTATACAACAGGAACATCACTTCTCTACTAAGATTTATATCCCAGTTGAACTTGTTTCAAAGAGTTATTACAATAAATGTGATTCAGGAAAATGTCATTTAAGTGTGAAGCACTTTAGAATTTTGGCAAGAATGCCATGTATTTAAGACACAATATTATCATCTTTAAAAACAGAGTAGATAACTGTAGCTCTCAGCAGCTCTGAAGCTATCTAGATGTTTGGGGGAGACCATTTGAAGCCATGTAAGATGTCTCCAGAGACTTAGTAATTTAATAGGTCATTTCCATTCTTCAGTCCTCTCTCTGTGTTTTAAAGTGAGGGAAATAGCATTATACAAGAGCATTAAATTTATTTATCTTAAGAATCTTTAAAGAGTAGCCTGCCAAGTTCTGTGGAGAAATTCAGGGGGAAATCAAGACACATACAATAAAAGTGAAATCGACTTCATTTTCATTCCATCAAGTTTTAAAATATTTTGAGAACTACGAACGAAACAACTATGGGGAAATGTGAAACTAAATGTTGGCTGGGCTAATCCAGTGATGGATCCATTCATACAGCAAAGCAGTAAGTGACGAGGTGCAGACCCCCACACCTCTCTTCTCTCTCAACCCCATCGCATTTTAATTCGTGCTGCTCACATTCACGCAAGGATTACCTCTTCTCACACGTCATCAGTTTCTCCTCAAGACAGGAATCAAGAGGAAAGGCCAACTGGAATTGGTGGCAGTATTGTGACAGCCTTGTGACAAGGCACACAGGAATGCCTTCGTTTTGCCTGTCACCTCAGCCCCAAGAAGTTCTACCACCGCCACAAGCACCCAGATAGACACAGCAGCATTTCATTAGCGGTCCTGGCATCAGACGCCCCAGTGAAAAGCCTTGATTAAAGTGCTGAATTGATTTCAGGCCTGGAGCGTAATCCTTTACCAAAAAAAAAAGCAAAGCAGGGTCAGTACCTTTGGGTTGAAAGGGTTATAGGAAGAGTAGAAAAAAGAAAGCAAGATCCACAGGGAAAGACCTGTGCATTGTGAATATACTGACTCAAATCAATCCACCCGCCCTTCCTTCCCTCTGTTTTCTCTCTACCTTGAAAACTTGCACCTAACCAAGCTGTCAGCTCTGATTGAGATCTCACCCAAGCTTGTGTTAAAGCTGAATCATCATCGTAACAAGATGAAGTGGTAGGAACTCTTAAAATGTGGTCAGCCCATAAGCAGCTACCCTCAAGTGTGGAGTCACGCTGTCATCATGGCAGTGGATGGTGACCAACCCAGAGTGTGTGTGTGTGTGTGTGTGTGTGTGTGTGTGTGTGTGTGTGTGTCTGCTTTTCTGTTTCGCGTGGTCTTCCTTGCTTTTCCACCATGCTAAGGAGCAGCACAAAGGCTCTCACCACACGCAGTCTCTCTACTGTGGACTTCTCTGCTCCCAGACCCGAGAGCCATGGTAACTTCCATTGTTTACAGTTTCCCAGAATTCTGTGGAATTCTGCTATGACAGAAGAAGCAAAACTCACACATGGCTCTGCCCTTAGCACTTGGCTTCTTTCGTTTGTTACTAAAACCATCCAGTTCAACCACAGAACTTGAAGCTTCAAAGCATGGCAGCAGGGGAAGGTGAGTCAACCTCCCTCCGAATCCCCTTCTACCTTCTTCGGCCTCCCCAGCTAACTGTGAGCTTCAGCAGTTGTCTTTGTGTCAACATTCAGCGTTTTCTTCAGAGTCCTATGTCAATAATGACTTTCAGCACAGGTAGGAAGACCCAGAGCTTGCGCTTCAAGGAGAACAAGGTGGTTTCAGACCCTAACCAAACTCTTTACTGGTCCTGATAAATATTACTTTCTCAGGGGTGATCTTCCTGACCTTTTCAGCCTAAATTAAATGACCCCTGTCTTTGTACTTCTCTTTTGTAATGCTAATTATAGTTACTTGCTTAAAAGCTGCCTTTCCTGACTACCAAAAGCAGCTGGTCACCCGCCCTCCAGGACCCCAGTCCTGGTCAGACAAAAGTGCATAAAACCTTGTCCCAGTGGACTCATTGAATGCCCAGCTGCAGGTGACCATGGCAGTGACCACACATGACCACGTCCAGTGCCTTGGGCCAGAAGCACTTCACTTCTGTGCTTTTCCACAGTGTCCCTGGTACCTTATAGTCTGGCACCTACAAAATGCTTAATAACCATCAAAATGCATTTTGGTTCTTAAAATGTTGAATCCTGAATGTAAGAGAGAGATTGAATTGAATTTGGATCTTTTGATTAATTTGCCAAGTTAAGTTTTCTACATTTCTTCTCTTTCAGCTTCCCTTAACACACACACGTACATACACACACCTCTATAAATAGGGTCAATTATTTTGTCTTAATCTTGTGATTCAAAATTATTTGTTGAGTGCCATAAATTAGCCATACAATGAGAATTTCAGAAGGAAAGTGAAGGAATCTATGCAAGTTAGCACAATGTGTGGCTACAGTCAGAAGTTCTTCCCCTGTTAAGTGTGTCATTAATAGCACTGCTGAACCTTTAGTCCCTCTTTTACCTCCCTGCCCCAAAAGGTTTGTAAAGATCCCCTACATTAACTCCGGAAAACTGGAGCACTAATTAACTGAATAGATTTCACACTGTATCTTGGAACCCTTATTTTACTGCCTTCAAGAAACAAATTTCAGAACTGGGCATGGTGACACATATCTGTAATTCCAGCCCTTAGGAGGCTGAAGCAGGAGGATCATCGTGTGTTTAAGGCCGGGCTGGGCTGCATAGTGAGTTCAAGTCCAGCCTGAACTATATAGTGAGACCCTGTCTCCAATAAATAAATAAATCAATGTAACCAACTTCAATCCAACAGTTAAAAAAGAGAAGAAATTCTTGCAGGAACAGAACAACACAGGGCAGTCTGTACTCTTTCATTTCCTAGGAATGCAGGGATGCCAAAGTGCAAGTATTTAGTTAATGTATTAGCCATGATGGACAAAAGAATATAACAGAATTCCTAGGACCAATTTCTGTTGTGGATTCGTTCTGATTTTTATGAAAATCTCAGGACTAGTTTGTCTTCTACCGCAGTTGCCACCACTGAACTTAGAAACCCTCAGCGTGGACTCCTCGATTACAACTCAGCCCCCCATGTATCCCATGGGACAGCCAGGTACAACAGCAGGGTGAAGCCTGAAGGTGAAATTTAGTTGTCAACTTCATTGACTGGGGAGCTGCCCAGGGGATGAGTCAAACGCAGTTCTGGGTGCGCCCAGTTGAGCACGGAGGCAGGACCCCTTCTGCTCTGCCACTCCTCCCCTGCTGTTAATGGGCTCCACAACAGTGCCTTTCTCCTCCTACCCCTGCCATGCACGAGGAGGCTGAACTGTTCTGCGTGAGCCCAAGGCTCTGTAGGCATAAGTGCCCTCTCTGGCCATGATTAGCTCCGCATGTCCTCGTGCAAATCATTTCATTGCTTAGTACCTCATTTCTTGATCCAAAACCTTAGCATAGAAATAATATCAAAATGTTATGGATTATCCTGAAGAGTAAATGAGCGGATACAAATAAGTCACTTAGAACCATAAATATTAACCCCTGTGCTCTCAGGCAATGTCCTTCCATGTTCTCCGTATTCATTTTCCCATTTATAAATCACATGCAAAAATGACCCTACTACCTCAGAACATCATAAAATATCACAAGAGAGATGTAAGAATGGTTAAGAACATAAGGAGTTCTATGCAAATACCAGGAGTAAATCAAATTAATACTGCGAGTTACTAAGCAAATTGTTTCCTTTATTCATTTCTTCTGCACTTTTAAGAGAAATGTTTCAGCACATGGAAGCTAGGAATTGTACATCAATGCAAACGATAGCTAGCTGTAGAAACAAAGGCACTCTTGCTGGTAAACTCTAAGGTCCCTTCTGAGAAGAGTTTAGCATTTTTTTACATACAGAAGACTGGGGCTTTTTCAGTGTCACAGGGAGAACTCGAAACAGTCTACATAAAATACAAAAGCATTTTGTCAGCAGCAGCAGAAGTACCCACTGCTGAATCTCCAACTGCTTGAAGCAAGTGTTCTTTAGTGCCTCAATTCCGGGCAGTCTACGGGAGGTGTGGGAGCAGAGCGACCTCCAACATAGGGCCCAAGCCGAGTCTCCCTGAGAACAGGGAGGGAAGATAGAAGAGATGAGCTAAAGCCCCTATGAATCACTCCCCAAGGTCTGCTTGACCTTTCACATTCAAGCTGCAGTACAGTGTGTCCTGCTTTGGTTCTCCAGTGAAATCTTGCAGTTTCTCAAACGTGGCCAGCCCAGAGCCAAAACTCAAAGATGCAGAAGGCTTGCTCTAAGGTCGAGGAAGGAGGAAGGATTGCCCATCTGGGCAACAACGGATGAGTCTTGGTCCAAACCCTGGATTAGTTTCCTTAAGGACGGCAGAGGGGAGATTACCAACAAGCATGGCAGTGTCCGCTGTATGAGGACTCTAACAGTAATTTAGGCCAGTATCTTTCAGATTAAGACGCCGTGGGGTTGGAGGTGTGAGTCAGTGGTGCGAACACTTGCCTAACATGTGTGAAGCCCTGGGTGCAAGCCACAGTGTGGCAAGAAATGCAATTTTTCTTATTACAAAAGTGGCCTATGGTTGCTGTAAAAAACAAGTTTGAAAATAATAAACATATGTAAATATATAAAATATAAGAATCACTTTGTCTCAGGACTAGGACACAACTCAAGTAACACTGAGCCTCAGATGTTTAAGCTCCATTAGAACAAGGATCTCACCTGTAAATGAGCAAGCATGATTTCTGCTCTGGGAGCTTATCAGAAACCGCTCTCAGGTCTTCACTTCCAATACTGCCTTCTCAGGCAGACCCGGATCACCCTATTTGAAATTCCCTTCCAGTCCTCTCCATTTGATATTTTCATATTACTGATTTTATATATATAATTTATTTGTGTATCACATGCATTCAGGTAAGTGTCAGATAAGTGATTAGCTGGTTCCATATTATATTTTTCTTTGTTTATTATCTCTCTCCTCTCACTAAAATGTTGAGTTACTATGATAGACCCAGAATTTTAGCAATACCTAAAGCAATGAAAGCCATTAACAGTTGCTCAATTAATTAATTAGTAAAGGATTGAATAAAAATACATTGCAATGTATTTTCCCCTAATAATTACAAATCACGTATACAGTAAGTGGGAGCTGGGTAAATAGATTATGATTTTCCATAAAATGAAATAGGCATCTTTATGGTTGATAGTATTTGAAATAGCCCCTCCATTTTTAAAAGTTTAAAGAGTTATAAAGAATAGAATGATATAATCCAATTTTACATAGTAAGTGTATACACAGACATATGCTTGTATATCCATATTGATACACAGTTGTGGTTATGTATGTGGGTTGTGTCACATGCTGAGGATATACAGAGGGAAAAAGATGTGGTCATGAGACAGTTATATAAACGGATAAAGATAATACAATTTAATAAGCATAGTAAGACTACGTGCATTCCTTTGGTTTAGGAGCTCACTGGTCCCTTAATTAGAGAGTAAAATAAAAGATAAGTAACAGGAAGTAGAGAGTTCTTTCTCAAATGGGAAGGAATCAAGCGATGGAGTAAGGGAAGGGAAGACACAAGACTGGAGAGATGTGGTGTGTGTACACCAAGTCCACACAAGGTATGTGGACAGTAGATTCCACAGATGTGTCCTGATAAAAACAAACAGATGGACAAGTAGAAGAGGGCTAAGGAAACATGCCCACAGTGGTCTCACTGGAGAGAAGGCTGTGTGGTACACGCCAACTGCTGGCCGAGCCATGGGGGCAAACGCCTTGTCAGTGCCCATGGCGACGTGCTCTACTGACCGTCCAAAGGCAGAGATACAATTCTCACGGTATTCACAATCACAGCGCGATCTGACAAGTGAAACTTGGCCGTGACTGCTTGGATCATTTAATCTAGCCCTGAGTGTGGACGGAAACTGTGGAAATCTAGAGAATTGCCCAGCAGTATGTTTCTGCTCTCAGTGCATTCCTTCAAAGGACACTGAAGTCTCCAGAACAGCTATTTTTTTCTTTTGATCTCCGTCCTTAATAACCAAGGAAAGTGGAGACGCAGAAACAGAATCTGCCACAACATTCTGTTTGTCGTCAGTACAATGTGGCATTTGCAAACCGAGCCAGAATCTTCCACCTTCGCAGGGTGTGGCACAGCCAAGAATAGCTGCAGAACTCAACTCTAAGCTGCCTGCCGGGAAAAATGCTAACCTCTCTGTGTGACTCACCAGAGGATGTGCATTCCTGTGAGCCGCGCAGCAAGGGAAGAGAGAGGGCCTTTGAATACATTGCTATGAGTGCTAAGAACTCCCTCTTCAGTCTTGTGGGAGAAAAAAAAATCAAACTTAGAGATAAGCAACATTCCTCAGCGTCCTTATGAGGGAGGGCACGTGGGCAAGTCCAGTGCTGCTCACATACAAAGTCAGATGGTTCCCTGCTCAGAAAATATAAACTCTGAATTAAGCTTTGGTTGTAAGCAGAAGCACAGGCTTAGATAACAGAACCGAAGTTTAAACAGCCAGGAAGTGCTTTTGTACTCCTCATTTCAAGGCATTCCTGTATTATTTATTATATTAGCCACTAATGCTCTTTCACTGGACAAATAGCTCAGAATGTCCAGATGGACACAATTCTCAGGTACACACTGAAAAATCTGGAGATAAAATTAAAATAATAACAGAATGGGAAATTATTTGCTAAACACTATGAGAAGTCCTTTCCATACATTTCTAATTTAATTTTCCTAATAGCATAACACAATATTATTCTGACTGAATTAAGCTCTGTTACTGGCTCATAATCACAAAAGTAGTAATCACGATAGCTTTCTGCAGTGAGGCGGAATTTCATTTCACAAGCACCTGCCCTGGTAAATCAAAGAATTAATATCATGTTGTTTGAACTTTATGAGATATTGCACAAATGCCTGTTTATAGTAAGGAAAACTACCCATTCAGACTTCATACAGCATCTGGCTAGCATGAGAATTAGAAGAAAAGAAAGATAATTTCTCCAAACCATGAAAGAATAATGTTCATGGTTTCCATTTGAGGGCTGTATTTGTTCTGTTCATTTTATTTTATTTTGTTTTATGGTACTGGGAATTAACCCAGAGCTTTCACACTGTGCAACATCCCCATCCTAACTATTTATCATCTGTCTGCCTGTCTGTCTATCACCTATTTTAAAACTTTAAGACACAGTACTGCTAAATTACCCAAGCTGATTCCAAATTTGTGATGCTCCTGCCTCAGTCTCCCAAGCGCTATTATTACAGATGTGCGCCACAGTCTCCCAAGTGCTAGAATTACAGATGTGCGCCACTATGCACAGCCTCACATGGGATGACCACTGTGAATGTTGTACATCCACTCAAAGACTCAACTAACAATTCCTCAACCCACACACCCCCCTCTTACCATACCACATAGTGCTACCTCATACCACATCCTAACACACTGAGCCACACCACACCACACTAACCCACACCATAACACACTAACCCACACCATACCAATCCACACCGTACCACACCACAGCATAACACACTAACCCACACCATACCAATCCACACCGTACCACACCACAGCATAACCCACTAACCCACACCATACCAATCCACACCATACCACACCACAGCACACCGCAAAACACTATACCATGCCATTTCATACCACACCTTACCTGCTACCAAGGGATCTAAACAGGCAGTTCAGAGTCCCCACCTATAACATCCAGACACACATACAGCTGTCTCCATACATCTTCTCCATTGCACTCCACAAGGCTGAGCAAGAGGCCACCACAGACAAGACCAGAGGTGCAAGGAAAGTCCTGAGATGGACTCAGAACCTTGAGTACGTAATTGTGTCACCTACACTCAGCTGTTGCCTGATGTTCATCTACCTTTGACCTTCCCAGTTATATCAACTAATAAATTTCCTTTTATTGAAAGCCATTTGAGTTGGACTTTTGCTATCAGCAAATAAAAATTATAAAATTATTGGCATAATGTGAATCCATAGTAAGTGCTCTAAATTTGAGCAATGCATGTAACTCAATAATTGTTTTTAAAAATTATAGACTTTTTGGTGAGATAAGAGCATACAGATTCTTCTATTACTGGTCCCTCATTTTCTACAGACATTGAGACCCAGGGAGATTGAGTTTCTCACAGTCAAGGAGTGATCAGAACTGTTCTTTATTTACATATGTAAGATCACAACCTAGATGTTCTTTCTCCTGTACCTTGTGGCAGTTAACCTTACATCTTGTTTTTTTTTTATTTTAAAGAGAATAAAACAGAAAAATAAAATGAAACAAAACAAAACCCACAATAGTTACGTTATTGCATATTGCTCTCCTCTAAATAGTTGCTCAGACTACTAGATTTAGGTTTGCAAAGGTAATCAAACAATGCAGATGTTAGGTTATTTCTGTACTTCAGTTGTTATTATCCCAGCCTGTGTTTCTCCAAATCTCCACCATTTATGGGAGTGGGGCTGGGGGTTCTTTCTCCCAGCCCACAGGCTGGCTGTCTCAGGAGGGTGCTGTGTAGATTCCTTCCTGTTTCCCCCTACCCAGCAAGGCCATCCACGGCATTAATCTTGATGGTCAGCATGACTGGATTAAGACATTCCTTGAGAGGTGATCGGACCGTGAAGACACCAACTTCACCAAACTGAAATTGTCAATGTGTTCTGAGTTGAATGGGTGAATTAGGAATGGGTTATTAGGAGGTGAGGTGTTGCTGGAACAAGTAGTTCATAGGGGAATGACTTTGGGGTCTGTATCTCCCTGGTCCATTCTTCTCTGCCACTCTTCACCTGAGCCATGCTTCCCTGACACCAGGAAGTAAGCCATCTTATTGCACTGCACTCTTCCATCATGATATTTCTGCCTTGGAGCCAGTAGACCATGGACTGAAGCTTCTGAAACCATCAGCCAGAAATGAACTTCTCCTTTAAGTTCTGGTGTCAGACATTTTGTGACAGCAGTGGAAAAGCTAATATACAGGTCATATTCTGTAGGAAACAATCTACATCAGAATTCATTAAGGCCTAGGAGACAGTACCTATCTTCTTATGGTAAAAAAAAAAGTAAAATTGAAAAGTCTGCTTTAAAGCTGAGTTTGCAGGTATATTTGTGTTGGGATTTTGTACTTTTTTGAAACAAATTAAGATAATAGCAAACTAAGTTTTTTTGCACTTTGATTATTATTATCCATTACCTGCCCTTGTGTTGCAATGAAAAAGAAAACAGCTCAGTACTGAAATGGCTTATTTAAGTTATAATTACTAAACAATTCAATTCAAAGCATGTGAATTGGTCTCAAGTAGCATGGAGCGCAGCGCCTCCGGTTGCAAGGCTGACTGCAGTGTAGCTCTTCCAATGCCTGCACCAGGTAGACGGCACTGAGTGCAGCAGGCCCCCAGGATGGGGAGTCTCGTTTCTTGCTGAAGGATGAGGGGTGTATTGGTAAAAAGTGAACTGTGAACTGGCTTTTCCAAAGGGTTGGATTTCAAAAGCTTGAGATGGGAATGTAGTGAAGAGAAGAGAGACATCCCAGGTAGTAACCCCAGGTGAGGGCAGGTCAGAGCAGGTTTTGTAAACACACAGCTCAGGGACCCACAGAATTTGAGGGAAAGAAAGGTAAGTGCATAAACAGGGGAGTGTCTGGTGAGGACTCTCAGGACATGATCTCACTGTCTTCAGTGGGCTTTCAGAAGTGCCAAAATCTTAGCCAGAATCTTTAGGCGAACAATGCAGTGATACCAATAAGCCTTGTTAAGATCTATGTAAAAACGCACTCCCCTAAAACTTCTTTAACAATTGGGACAAAACAGATTTCTCTTTCACTGGTTTGTATTTCAACATTAAAAACTTTGAATCTGACTACAAGAGGGGTCCAGTTAACATTTTTATATTAAGAAAAATAAAAAACAAACAAAAAGCCCAAATTACAAACAACCAAAATGCCAGTAGAAGACTGTCAGATAAATTATAATGTCCAAGCTATAGGATACTATCCAGACTAATTACATTGCAAAAGAATATTTAATACCACAGTAATGCTCGAATATGCTGTCAAGTGGAAGGAAAAGCCCCTAAACACTAGGTACAGAATTAATCTGGTGCATAAAGCAAGACTATCCTTTGAGACATTAACCATGACGAGGCAGAATATACTGCAGGTGTTCTGAAATTCTCCCCTTTGCTTATTTGTACCTTAAACCTTGGCTCAGAAAGTGGATGTTATTCTTGTAGAGTAAAAACATATCAATGTACCTATGTATGCACTAGACTTAATTCTCTACCTCTGAAAAAGTAAATTTAAACTAGACATTGGGCTTTAGATGCAAAATGGAAAAGAAAATAAACCAATGAATGAATGAATGAATGAATGCTTACTTTTCCTGAGGCTGGAGATCCCATGTGAAAAACTCTCTCTATTTGCCAAGCAACGTAATCAAATTCCTTAGTCAAATTCAAATTCTTTTGTTTAATTCTGAGACAATCTGAAACCATCATCAACATTTCAATCACGGTAACTGCAATGTTGACCTTTAGCCTAATAAAATTTCACACAGTGTACTTTTTAAGTAATCAAAGAAAAGGATTACACTCTGATTTCTTTTGGATACTCCAAAACAATTTACTGAGTGCTTCACTGATTCCACAAATAATTTACACTACATTATTGTGTTGGTTACTTTCTCTCATGCTGAGACAAAATACCTGATGCCCAAAATTAAGGAAGGAGAAGTTTATTTAGCTCATAGTTATGGAAGTTTCAGTCCATAATCAGCTGGCTCCAAGGCAAAGAGGCATGGTGGAGGAAACACTTCATGGTTGCAGAAAACAGCAAAAGCAACAAGAGCAAAAAGGCAGGAGCTAGAGAGCAAGACTCTTTCCTGGCTTATATTGTATGAAGGCTACTCCCCGGGGCACTTGTAGCACAGCAATCATTCCAGCACTTGGCCATGAATCCATCGTACACTCGAGAAGCCTGCCCCCATGACCTCATGAGACTTTGTGAGGACATCTAGACACAAACCATAAGTGTTATTAATTTTAATTATATAATAAAATATCTCAATTTGTGTAATTTTCACTAATGCAGATAAGGCAGGGCTTGGAGTTAGAGTGAGTGGTGGTATTCAGCAGAGCACTAAAGAGCATGTCACAGGGTCAAAAAGTCCTGTATGTGCACACCCTGTGTCTTAATCACATCTCAGCCTCTCATCCTGAGCAACTGAAGTGTGTCTCTGTTTACTCCCCTTTGCTAACACTTATCTTTTGAGTCATGAGCAAAACAGATTCCACCAGCACTAACCCAAGGAGCACCAGGATCCTGCATTTAACAGTGAGCTGGCATTAAGCAACACCAAGATCTATAAACCATGGATTCCCCATGGTTTTCTTCAATGAAGAAAAATGCTTCCTCAAAAAGGGACATCAACCACACTCACATGCAGTTACTGTGTAACGGAGACGGCACAGCTAACACAGTGGGTAGACAAGTTAATAAGAGTCCCTGGGGCCGTGACCCACGTGTGGCACGATGTACGTTCTGGGGAAAATGCTGCATCTCTGCAGCCTGGACAAAGGGAGAACAAGGAGGACCTTTCCCTCACAGCCTTGGCCAATCATCTGAGGCAGCTTAGCACAGGGACTGCTGCATAGCGAACCCTTCACACTGCCTACATTTTCTCCTTGTCCTTGGTATTAGTTTTCATTATCTGGTTTCTGCACCCACACTCACTCAGAACTGCTCCGCAGAAGTTCCAGGGACAGGCAGTCCGCGCTTGGGCAGATCTCAAACCTTATCTGTCTCAGAGCTGCTCCTGAGCCCCTGCCCTTTGGCTCCACCTCCCTGCCTGCCTGTGCCCTGCCCGCCTCCCCGCCTGCTCGCTTGCTGTCAGATTTTTCACTTCACTTTCACATGCAAGCATTCTTCCTCCATCCCACATCTATTGTTCTAGCTTCAGCTTCAGCCTGATATTTCTACTTCTCTGCTGAGATGTGTTCATGAAGTTAAACAAGCAGAGACCCAAGCTAAATGCATGTCCTCCCACCTGTCCCCAAACCACACAACACGCTCCTCCTGCACGAAGAGCAGAACTGCCCTCCTGCTTCCAGACCCGCACTGTCCACCCCTTACCTCCGTCTCTTCCTGTAGCCAGTGATGTGTCCAAACCCACACTTTCTGCTTCTGTCATGTCATCTATTTTCCACCCACTGACCATTTCTCTTGCTCAATTCGCCAGCATTTGTCTCAAGCAGCTTCTGGTCTACATGCCACATAACTTTGACACTGATTGAGAATCCCAACTCCAGAGAAACCATTCAAGGATCGTGGAAGTCTCCACACTGAACAGCTGTCACGCGACAAGCTCTGTGTCCAACTTCAAGTGCCATCAGCTCACTGTGAGCGCTGTATTTTCAAACGTCAGAGTCCTGTGAGTTGGATATGGTTAGATAATTTGCCTTTTTGTTTTTAGCTTAATACAAACCACTTTTAAATTTTCAGTCATTTGTTATTAGCCAGATTAGCTCCATTTTAGTTAATTTCCAAGTGTTAACACAGAGTTAGCCTTGGCAGCAACAGAAAGAATGTCTGAATAGCTAGATGAGACCGCAAGGGACAAGATCGCTCCCTAATGCTGACTCACCTGTGTGATAATGATTGCATTTGAAGAAACTGGCCAAGAATGATAATTCTGACAGCTTGTCAGAGTGGAATAAGGAACACAGTTATAATATCAAATAATAGTGGACTACAAATAAAGAATAGTCATATTTCAAACCATGAAATATTACATATGCGTCATCAGTATGCTTAAAGATTATACAAAATATCATCATAGAGCAAGGTAAAAGACAAGGTTAGGAATGTGCACACAGAATGATTCCATTTCACTATGTAAGGGACAAACGCTAAGGTCAGCCAGGTAGTCTTAGAGAATTGAGACCTTGGGACATTTTTTAAACTGTGTTTTTATATGTTCTGCAATAAAAATGTGTGAAATTACAGGAAGAAAAAGTTTCCCTAAAACTAAAAATAATAGTCTCCCTCCCTGAGCCTTAGGAATATCCTTTCTTCATAAACATTTACATTTCATGTAAATTAGGTTATTTGATGTTTGCAGAAAACATTCCAACAATCTTTCAGGAAGAGGAGACACTTGCTTCTGAAAACACCAGCATGGAGGGGAATGGAGCCCGATGGAGCCCCAAGAGACTGGCTAGTCAGAGGAAGAGGATGATAGAAATACCAGCCTCCCCCAATAAGCTTCCCAGAGAGAGCTCACACCAGAACTGAAATGCAGCTAAACGAAGTGCAGAGCTGGAGGTCACTGCCAAATACGCTGTTACTCTCCGTATCCGTGACAGCTCTACCTACATCCCAGAACAGGGCCTGAGGGCTCGCGGGGAACTCGAATTCATATTTTTGTTACTAGCTTCTTCCTTGAGAAGTTCAAAGCTTTCAAAATTTTGTCTTGCACAATATCCCACCATCAGTCATAAATCTCTAATGAGGGATGTATTATTTGACAGTTTGAAGCCAAGTTTAAAATAACTATGTTTAAATAGAACATTCTAAAATAAATTTTTAAAAAACCAAAATTCCCCATGTCGGCTCTCTCAGCCTATTCCCTATTACGCCCCATTCAGTATGAATTTTACTCTGCTTTTACTTAGTGTATGTTAGCGGTAATGCATATCTGCAGTGTGAGAGGAAAAACTTCTAGGGAAGCTTTCCAAGTAAGCATCCTGGGTCCTGGAGTTCTTTCCATTTGTCTGCCCTTCCTTTTGCTTTGACTCATGCGACTCATGTGACATTAATTTCTGCGGCACCCTTTTCCGTCCATCCACGCCTTGTGACAAGGTCCATGGGTGGAGGAGAGCGCTTCTCCAGGAAAAGGACACCGCACATGGGAATTGGGCGCAAGGATCTTGGAATGTTTTGTGCTGATAATTGTAATTTGTGTAGTTCACATGTGTATGTTTTTATGTGATGCTCAATATGGAGTCGAGGGTGGAGACTCCACGGGGGTTGCTGGAGGCCCTCTAGATAACCCCTTTGTGAGGACTGGTTGTGGGGTTTTGCCTTCTGTGAGTAGTGTGAGAGAGTTTATGCAAAAGCTTTGGGTGAAAGAGCTCATAGAGGAGGATTTACAAAATTCCTGTGAGACAACTGCCCTGAGACACTGGACAGGCAGCCAAAGACGGGCAACTAGGACACATATGTTATGCCACCGGCCACCTAAGACAGGCACAGGACCTATTGCTGTCCTGCAGGCCCATGACGGGTAAGGCCTGGTTGGGTTCATATGAAGAGTCCTTGACCTAAGACAGGCGCTGTCCTTGCAGGGACTGCCATACTCCCATAAGTGATAAGGGAAACAATGTAGGGAGCGGCACAATAGCCTCACACATCTCTCCCTCCTGCAGGCATTCAAGTGCATTGGCTTACATTTCCCAAGCTAACTAAGTAACAAGATTGAGATGTTAATTGATACCTATTGCCCTGAGCCTGGGGCGCTCCCTGCTTGGGGTTGAGGTTAATTAATACCTATTGCTTGGGATTGTCTCTGCCTGGCCCTGGGCCTGGGGCAC
>PVLA01004195.1:99327-176215 GCA_004027455.1 Hydrochoerus hydrochaeris | reverse complement strand
CGAGGGTGTGTCATTGTGATGAGGAAATGGAATAACCACAGCCTAGGTATGAAGTTGGAGTGGGCAGTCCCCAGGAGGGAGGTCAGTGTGCAGTTATGGAAATCAGAGAGCTCTAGTGGGTCCTAGATACACCTTACTTTTTGGGCTACTGGGGATGGAACCCAGGGCTTTGTACATGTTAAGCAAATGCTCCACAGTGTGTACTCCCAGTCCTGGTTACAAAGGTGCAGAGAGCTCTGAATGTGCTTGGCGTGAAGGAAGGTAGAGAGGAAGACAGGGCCTCTGTGTATTGCTTCTCAGTCTGACGCTGAGCCGGCCTGAGCAGGGCAGAATCATCACTGACACTACACACAGGGCTGCTGAGAGACTTCAATGTCTATGTCCTGTTGGGGAATGACGGCCCATTTCCTCAGGCCTTTGTGCCCATCCCTGCCTCTGCTACAGTTCCTCCCAGAGTTCTGCTGTTTCTCCAAGCAAGTACTGATCTACAGAACCTCCATTTATTCCATAATTTTCTTCTACAACTTCCAGTGTTATTCTCTCTTTCATGTGGATAAGAAAAATAGTAGGAGACTTTCCTCACACCAGTGGTTAGTGGCTTGCACTGGCATTTTGACTGAATTCTAGAAGTATTTCTGTATGATATGTGCCAATAAATGGACTGAGAAATCAGAATTAAGGTCAGGTTAGTTGGTCAAGATCCTTTAGTGGGTGGTTGGTAAAATTGGTGTCAAATTCAGATTACAGTTTCAACACTACTTTTTGTGCCAAGGAAGGTGATCCAGTGTTAGAGCATTTAGGTCCCTTCCCTTGTCCACAGAGCCCTCCTTCCAGACATGTTCAGAAGAACAGAGTCCTTTATCTCTCCACAGCATAAAAAGCTGTCCCTGAGCAAAGGAAATAGTTTGGTTTGGGGATCACTTTTACTATGACTTTTCTCTATTTCTAGCTGTGAGACTCTGAGAAAGTTACTTAACCTCTCTTAGTTTCCATGATCTTATGTAAAAGGGATCAGAGATGTAAGGTCATTTTGAAATTTAGAGCAAATAGCATGTGCAGCATAACTGGGACTGTCCCTAGCAAGTGTGTGCTGATATTGACAAGCATTATTGGAAGGCAATTTTCTGCACATCCCTTAAGTCTGAGATCACCTGGGATCACCTGGGTGCTGAGAGGTATGGATATGTGATGCAGTGGATTAGGCAGAGCAGTTGAGCTGTGTCCTAAACTGATCATTCCTGAAATCTGGGCATATAGAGGAGTCAGATAATCCTTGTTCATCTCAGTTCCTCTGTTGGTAAAGTGAGAGTTAAACGGTGACCCCTGTTTCATTTGTCTCCTGCCTAGAGTATCTTGAGAATGAAGGAGCCAATGCCTGAGCCAGAGTTTTAGGGACAGAATGAGTTAGTGTTACACAGAATGGCAACAAGACCTGTCCCATCCCGGAACAACGATTGCTGTGATGCTAGTACTGCATGAAGGCCATGGTGGTGCTCCAGACCACACTTGAGCTGGTGGGTCCAGCCCCTCCTGCTGGCATGGGGCTTGCTTGCATTTTTGAGCCCTCACCATAGGTGGATGAGATCAGCTAAATCTTGATTTTTCAAAACAATATCAATCCCTGTATTTGTTTTCTTTAGAGACAACACATTTCTGTTGTCTTTTAAGGACAGCTGGAGCTGCTGAAGCCATGGCTATCACTTCCCTCTCTTTCCTTACTCAATATGAAGGCAGAATCCCGCTTGTTGGCTTTGCCTGCTCTTTCCAGAATTTCCAGGAAGAAGGAAAAGTGAAATCCATACTGCTGGGCTGCTCGAGGTGGGCAGGAGCTGGGCTGTCTGCACATGGCACTCCATTTCATCCTCACAGCACAATTACTTGATGGCTGTATTGTCAACTCAGAGGGGTGAGGAAACAGACTCAGAGAACTTGAATAACTCTTTCGAGAGAATGAGCACAAGAGTTGGTAAGTAGCAATGTCAGGATTTAAATTATGCATTTGTTCCTGCCTCTATGCTTTGTGTCTGTATTTATCCCAAAGATCTTTCTATCCCTGGACCAGCCATGAGCCTGAATAACTCCAGTTCATGGAGTCTTGGAACTAACTTTAAATTGTCTCATAAAATGTCTTATTGGGTAGCTTATGTATGGTACTTGTGTTATTTTCAGACAAGGGTGAGTTTGGGTTGGTTTTTCCAAACAGATAAGATCCTTAGAGATAGAATTTCTTTATTTTTTAAACGTATATGAGTTATGCATCTACTATTTGCTAGATGCCATTGTAAGGACAGACTACAGCAATGCACAGAATAGGTACGTACTGTTATGCTTTGGATCTTGAATGTCCCCTAAAGGCCAAGTGCTAAGTGTTTGGAGCTACTGGGAGGTGGTGGAGCCTTCAGGAGGTGGGGTCTAGTGGATGGAGTTAGGTCACTGGGTGTGCCTTTGTGGGGGATTTTGAGACTGTGGCCCCTTCTCCTTCTCCTCTTCATCCTCCTCTTTCTTTCCTTCCTATTCCTCCTTTTTCCTTCTTTCCATTTCTGCTCTTCCCTACCTCTCTGGCTCTCCCCCACTCCTTCCAAGATGCTATGAGGTGTGCATCTTTTCTTTCTTTTTTTCTCTTTTTTTTGGTATTGGGGATTGAACTCATGACCTCACATTTGCCAAGCAGGTACTTATGCTGCTAAGCTAAACCCCTGGCCTAGGTGTGTACCTTTTCTTGACCAAATGGTCCTACCATGATCATCTGCTCACTATGGGCCCTAAGCAATGGCAGCAAGTTACCATGGACTGAAATCTCTGCAATCCCGAGCTTAAATATGTATTGCTACCTTTAATTTGTCTCTCTTAGATTTTGTCACAATGTTGGAAAGCTGACTAACAAGGGAATGTTCTGATACTATCTTGGAAGTTATACCAGAGAGGAAAGCAGGAGGGGAAATTAACCACAAACCTACTAAGTAACTAACTAACTAGCTAACTAGCACCTATACTTTGCCAGGTGGCAAAAAGTCCCATGGAGGAATATAAAACAAGAAAAGAATGGGAGGCATCTCTGGGGGAGGGGTTTAAAATTATAAATGGGATGTCTATTTGACAAAGATAAAATAGCTGTATATGCCTGGGTTTTTTTCTGATTCTTCTGTTCTGCTCTATGGAGCTTCATTTCTGGCTTTGTACCAGTACCATGCTGTTTTAATTAGGGTAACTTTATGATACAACTTTGAGTCTGGAATTGCAATGCTACCTGCTTTGCTTTTGTTATTCAGGATTGGTTTTATTATTCTGGATCTCTTCCTATTCCATATAAATTTTAGCATTCTTTTTTCTAGTTCTGTGAGAAGTGATATTGGTGTTCTGTTTGGAATTGCATTAAATCTGTATATCAGTTTTAGAAGTATAGTTATTTTGATTATGTTGGTTCTGCCTGACCAGAAACAGGAAAATTTTCCATTTTCTGATGTCCTCCACAATTTACTTTTTCAGTCTGATGTAATTTTCATTGTATTTTGTTGAAAAGAAAGATTTATGATATTACCTGTTTCTTTTTGTAAGAATATTTTTAGTTTATGTCTTATATTCTGAGTAAATACCCTGAAGATGATACATAGTGTAATAACCATGGTTATTACTTATTATTTGATAACAAAATTTTGTTTTTTCATAAAAAACCAAAAATGCTTTTATAAGTCCAAAAAATATGAAAGGATGTTCAGAAATCTCATTGCAAGGTGACCTTTGAAAAAAACGGGATGGAGATAAGGGACAAGCAACAGAGAACACAGGATCCCAGGAGACACAATGTTAAGTGAAATGAGCTAGGCAGAGAAAGGCAAGTTCTGACTTTTCTCACTTAAACATAGATTCTAAAAAATGGAAATCAGAGAATCAGAGAGTTAGAACCTTGGCTATCACGGGCTAAGTCTGGTTCTTGGAATTGTTGGTCAAAGGATACAAACCTGAAGTTAAGAAGAGTCAGTTCTGGAGCTTGATTGTGCAGGTGGTGACTTCAGTAGTATATAATATACTTGAAAATTGCTAATAGAGTAGGTTTTAAATATTTTTATCACAACATGTGAGTAAGTGGAGGGATGACTTTGCAAAACTAGTATGATTTAGTCATTTTACCATGTATACATACATAAAACATCACATTACACACTAGAAACATAGACTCTTTCATTTATCAATTTAAGACATCTTCAAAAGGTAGATAAGACCGGATCAATCTAGGAAGAGCACTCTAGGTGGAGGAATGGCAAGCACACAAGTCGTGAGTTAGGAGGTGCTTGTCTGTTTTCTGAGTGGCGAGGAAACCTATGGGACCGCTGTGAGCTGGGTGAGTGAAGTGGTAAGGCTGGAGAGGCCATGGGCTCTCCATGGGCTGGTCACGAGAGTGTGTGTGGGTGGAAAGGGTCACCCTGTGAAATTTTCCCTGTATCATGAACACAAGAAAGAGTCAGAGGATGACTCTGAGCCCAGAGCTGCCGTGGCCTGGATCACCTCACGTTAAGAGTGTTTCTCTGGCTGCATTGCAGGGAAAGCCAGAAGGAGGAGAAAGTGAGAAGCAAGGGAGCTGCTGCCTACCAGCAAGTCATGCAGCATGGTCTTCCTCACACTCCTTTGTATTCCTGTCTTCCTGTGCTAAGGCTCACAGAAGAGTGCACGGCAAATTGTAGGTGTGCAATAAAGTTGTTTTGCAAACATTAAGCAAATGTGATGGTGTGACACAGTGGCTAGAGAGTATGGGTTCTAGGAATCAAGTCTTGACTCTACTACTGTGTGTGACCTGGGTCAGGTGACTTTAATGTCTCTGTGCCTCTGCTTCCCCATCTGTAAACGGAAATAGCAACAGCCATGATCCAATGTAATTTTATTAAGGATTGCATGAAATGACAGGTGTGAAGTGTTCACAAGAGGCCTGGTCCACAGTTAGGATTCAATAAATGTCAGAAATTATGAACACAAGAACAGACTGTGTACATTTTTGAAGAAATAAGGAGAATATTGAGAGAAAAAAATACTGGAATCTTGGTGATTTATTTGGAAATAGAAGAAATCCTTTTGCTGTATTTATAATCAGCAGTGCATTTTGGTCTACCATGATGTTCCTTCCCCCATACATGACTGGATTTGGTTTTGGTACTGTGAGTTTTACCAGTGTGCCTTGGTCCAATCCAGCAGGAGCTGCAAGGTGTGGTCTAGCCACCTGCCCCAGTTTCTCTCCATGGAAGAGCAGTGTTCTTTCTTTCTGATCAAGCTTCATGGCAGCCACATTTAAAGTTTATTGCTAATATTATTAGTTTCTAATCAGAGCTGACTGCAATTATTACCTAACGGTTATTGCTTTGCACTTCCAACCAGATGTCAGAAATAATGAGCCTATAAAACTGCTATTAATTTAGACTGAATGACAATTTTAGGCCCTCAGCACTCAAGGCTAGGGGCCTCGTAAAAGCAGAGTACAAATAATTCGAGTGTTCACAAGTAATGACAAAAATGGTGAGGATATGAATTAATAGGTAAATATTCCTAATTTATAAAAGAAACACAAGACTTGGAATATCAGCATTTCTCCTGCACTTTCCCAGGATAGATAAAACCTTAGGGGATCCTGGTCTGCAGGATTTGGGCAGAACAGTTGAGGAAGCCTGCTTTGCCTATGAAAGAGATACAAAATTGCCACTGATTTGTTTGTCATTGTCTTGTTTGGCTCTGTGAGAACATGGGGCCAGGTTGATGGTACCAGAAAGAAGGTTATTTCTCCTGGCATTAAGAGAAGCTCAGCACATGTGTTTTGCTATGAGGCTCTGGTGCTTTCCAGAAAGTCATCTCTGAAGACTTTCAATACACATTTGCATTAGTGCAGATTTAGCATGTCCACCACTGGTCTCTGTTGAAGGTTTGCTTGACAGCCTGTGTGCTATGGGAGGTGGTGCAGCCTTTAAGAGCTGAGGCCGCATGGGAGGAAGTTAGTTCCCTGGGGCCATGGCCTTGAAGGGAATATTGAAGCTTCAGCATCTCCTCTTCCTCTCTTTGTAGGCTCTGGCACTGAGGTCAGTGGTTTGTTCCATCGTGGACTTCTTTCATGATACGCTGTCTCTCCAAAAGAAAACCACGGGCTATTGTTATGTATTTGTCTTTTTTGTTTCTTGTTTTTGTAGTAATTTGTTTTCTTTTGTTTTGTTTCCCCCTCTAATATAGAAAGGATAGGTGTACATGTAGAGGCTTATATATGCCTAGAACTTCTCCTAAAGAGTTCACAACAATCGATTATGTTATGCCTGATGAAATGAACAGTTACTTTGAAGAAAAAGCAACATTATGATATCCATTGCTGATTTTCTATCATCATGCAGTGAAATCCAGTAATGATTTTATTCTTTGTTTAGAGTGGTTTTAGTCTGTTTTGTATTATTTAATTTCAACATATATGAAGATGTGGTCAGTTATTTTGAAGAGAACAAGAGACATTATGGTAGCCATTGTTGATTTTCTTATTGTCTGGTTTTGAAGGCTTGTAATGTCTTCATTATTCTGTTTTGATCAGCTTTATACTATTTCATGTTGTATGAATTCTTTGGGTGCGAGGAAAATAAGAGACATTATGGTAGCCAGTGTTGATCCCCATTGTCTTGCTTTGGAATCTGTGTCACTTACATTGTTTTCTTCTGATCTGCTTTGTTCTGTTTTGTTTTACCCTCTTTAAAAAAAAAAAGATGAAAAACCCTCAGGACCAACTAATGATGGAATCAAATTTCCAAAATTGTGAACCAAAATAAAACTTTCTTCTTTTCAGTGTATTATTACAATTGTTGTATCAAAGTAACAGAAGTCAAGCATCCACACTATTGTAGGTAATTATTCTTCTACTAGTACATATCCTCTGTTGTCATGTAGTCCATTCAGAGTGGGATGCTTGTGTTCACATCCTGCTGTGTCCCTCTATGAACAAATCAAACCCTGTTCTGTCCCTCTGTTTGTCTTTGTGAATCTCAGCTGCCTTGTCTCTTAAGGTGTCCACGTTAATAGTATCTATCTCATAGGATTGCCACTGACTGGGTGGAAAAACAACAAATAAAAGGGGCGGCAAAGTGCCCTTCCACCAACGAATGGACAAAACCAATGATGCAAAAGCTCTCTTTTGCCTTCACCTTGCCCATCCATGGCATCATTTAGGTACCTATTTACCAAAGAAGAAGATGGTGTTAATCACTTTTCTGTGCTCCAAAAGTATACCTAAGATAACTTTGTTTTTAGTTTTTTAATTAAATATACATTTTAGATATACATAGTCATCACATTCATCATAGGGAATTTGTACCCATACATGATATATTTTGGTTCCTCTTTTTCTCCCAGTCCCCTCTCCTCCCTTCAACTCTTCTTCCCCATCCTCTTTAAAAGAGGAAAGTTTTAGTTTGTCTCACAACTTTAAATTTCACTTACTTGGCTCTGTCATTTTGCATTGGTGGCAGTACAGGGCATCATGGTGGGAGTATGTGGTGGAGGAAAGCTGCCCTGAGCGTGAGCTTGAAAGTGGAGGAAGGAGGGGAGGAGGGGGAGGGGAAAAGTGAAGAGAGAAATAAGAAGAAGGGGAGGGGAGGAGAGAAAGAAGCAAGGAGCTGTTCCCCTCAAGGGCACACCTCCAGTCACCTGATTCCCCTCCAGAGTTCCCACTGCCTCTCAGTGCTGTGGGCTGGGAACCCGGCGTCAGCACAGGAGAGTTTGGGAAGCACTTCCAGACTAAAGCAAGGGAAAGACTCCATTGCTTTCCTTCTCCCACTCACATACATAAATGTGACTGTGTTTTCTTTCACTTTGTTCCACCATTTTGAAGACAAAAAAACATTGTTCTAACACACACTGTGGTTGTTTTAGTGCACATGTGGCTGTGTAGAGGGACAGTCTCCATCAATGCTGCAGAACCCTTGGTGTCTGGTGGCTGCCACAGAGAAAGGATTCCCTGAATGCAGGGATGGGGGCGTGAAGGCTGGAGAAAGACATCAGGTAGTGCCTGTCCCTGAGATATCATGCTCCATTTCCCAGTTGATGGAAGCTGGGTAGAAATGGTAGAAATCCCTTCTCACCTTCCTCAGATCTGTCTATAACCTCCCTGCCCATCATACAGGGCCAGGAACTCTTCTTTGACTGACGGAAGGCAGGATGCAGAAGATGCACCGGCATCCTTGGAGGTCATGGGAAGCCAAGCCATGGGTCAGAACAACCCTCATCCTGAATCACTGAGACTAGAAGAGGTCACTAAGTGGGGACAAGAGCACAGATCATCAAGGTTGGGTGGCTGTTTGCTATAGCAAGGAGGCTTCCCTGACTGACAAAGACAGATGAGACTTTGTAATGTCTATGAATAAATGGAAGGTGCTTGCAGGCAAAGTGAGTGAAACGAACCTTGATGGATTCTGATATGTGAGAAGCCCCTGGATGTCATCTGGAACCCAAAGAGAGAGAGGATTGAAAGATGGCATGCTGGGAAGACTGGGGGAGGATGGCCTATGGAAGATGGGGAGACTGGGCTGGGGGAAAATGATGGCGAGTTCAGGCTTGCTGCCTTGGTTACACAGGAGGAAGTAGGAGCCACAGGAGAATGTTAAGCACGACCTCTGATGGGCATGTTAGGGGTGAAAGGCCACCAAGGGAGGGCTGTAAAGATGAGCATGGGACTCTTCTAGCACATATGGATAAAGAGGCTTTGGGAAATACCCAGGGGAGACAGCATGAGCACTGGACTAGGCAAGAGGGAAGAAATCAGGGTGAACTGATAAAAGAATCAGCTAAGAGGGAAGAATCAGGGACTCAGTTTTTTTTTCTTAAATACATAAATGGTCCCAACATACAAGTGTTCAACTAAAATCACACCCTGACTGCAATCTTATCTTTCATTTTCAGTATGATCTTCCATAATTTAAGTGAGATATTCAACACTTCATTATGGATCAGTTTTCATGTTGGATGAATTTTCATTCTTAGCATGTATAAGATAGACTCTGCTAGGCTATGATGTTTGGTCTGCTAAATGTATTAAGTGCATTTTAAAATTAGGATATTTCCAATTTAAAATTAATTTATTGCAATGCATTTTCCCAAAATCCCAAAGCAATTTGAAGAACATCTGTACATATTTTGAGTGTACACTATGATGCTTTGATGTACTTCTACATAGTAGAACAACTGATAGTCATATAATTAACATATCCACCACCTTCTGTGGATACCGCTTTGTGGTAAGAACACCTAAAATTTATTCTCTTAGCAATTTTCAGTACACAAATTGTTATTATTAACAGCAATCTTTATGCTGCACTGAAGTCGCTGGATGTTTTCATCTTCCCTTACTGCAAGTTTGTCTCCTTTGCCTAACAACCCCACATTTCTTCTTGGGTGGTCTTGGATGACCTGGATTGGGTTATTCCTCCGTGGTCTTCTTGTGTCTCCTCAGTGTGGATGCAGTGACACACTGGCTGCCACGAGTGTTGAGTTTGGTCCTTGTTTTCTTAGTTTAGCTTCCTTATGCAGCCTCAAGCTTGGGCAGACAGTGTGATGTCCTGCCTTGACCTGCTGTTGTTGGGCAAATGGTGGATATGTTCCCACCTCTGCTTCCCTCAGTGTCTCTGGATGTCAGGGCTTGTAACCTCCTCACACACAAGTGCGACATAGGTATTAAATAATCCTTTTATATGTGCCTGTTAATGAATTCACCACAAGTCTAGAAGGGAGGAAGTTATTTTAAATTGATTCTAACAGAGTTTGAACATGCTCGACACTGCCAACTTTTCTTTCAGTGCTCTGGTTCAAACATGGTGTGGTAATTGAGTTGCCTGCTTGGCTGATGATTCTTGCTGATGTAAAAGTAGGATTCAGTATTAATATTTCTTGATGGTTTTTCTGGAACCAATAGTTTTCTCCTCCTTCTCCCTATATGATTTTGTTACATTTGCATTTCTAATCATGTCTGAAATTTATGGAGTGTCTTTTTCCTTCTGTAAATAGCACAGGCATTTTGTTATGATGCTGCATTTCTCCTCGGGGTTTGTAACAGATTTGCTCTCTTGCCCACCTCCTGAAAAGCATGCTTATTATCTAATAAGAGAAGATTATCTTTGCTGACCTTTCTGGGGTAATGAAGGCTTTTCATTTGTTTTCTTGCACAGCTGGGCCGGGGTGGTTGTTTGACCAGTCAGCCTTGTGCAGCTGCCATCCAGCCCACTTCTGACCATGGCCCCTCTGCACCCAGGTGATGTTCCTCTCCAGCCAGGTCATGGGTGAGCCCATCTGTGCTTCAAAGATGTCTGCCTGTGAGCACTCAGAGACTCTGGGGTGCTTGTAGGTGGGAGTTTCTTGGCTTAAATCTGGGCACAATAGTGCTACTTGTGTTGATGAGCACTCTCATTACTCTCCCTGCATTCTGCATTTATTGTTGCTCAGTGATTTTTTTTTATTTAAAGAGAAAAAAAAACCAGAAAAAGAATACAAATATTACAGAATTTCAAGAAAAGAAGATAAACAGTAAGAAATCACTAGTTGATAAAATACATATTGTTCTTTTAGAAATAGCTTTTCAAGTTACAAAATTAAAGCACACAAAGTGGACACTCAAGCAGTGAGAGTCCAACAAGAACCTAGAAATATGGTCATCAATCCCACACACCTAAACATACATGCAGCTATATATTTTATAGTGCTTCCTATTCCCTGTTTTTTACAATAGCAATTATACATTTTAAAAATTTTATTTAAAGAGAAGAAAAAAAAGCAAAACAGAAAAAAGGGTAGCAACAATACAGAATTCTAAAAGAAAAAAAGAAAAAGAAAGAAAAAAAGAAAAATGAGAAAAAAAACCTACTAAGAAATCACTAATTTATAAATTACATATTGTCATCTTGGATGTAACTGTTCAAGTTAAAAAGTTAAAGGGTACATAATAGGCATTCAAATAGTCAAACTACAAACAGTTCTGCACAAAGACCCAACAAAGATTCAGCAATATGGTCATCTATTTTACATACTCAAACATACATACAAACAAACATATATCCCTTAGAGCACTTTCTTTTCCTCTCTTTTTTACAATAGCAATTACACATTTTGGTTTTATTACTCTTGTAGTTCTTACTTAATTTTACTCTGAAGACACAATATGATATTTATAAATATGATTCTTATTTATTTTACTACTGAGCATAGTCTCAAGTTGTCTCCATTTGCCTATGAAGGCCTCAAGGTCATCTTTTTTTATAGCTGAGTAATATTCCATTGTATAAAAATGTTACATCTTTTTCACCCACTCTGCAGTAGCAGGGAATCTTGGTTGTTTCCAGGATTTAGCTATCACAAATTGTGCAGCTATGAACATGGGTGCACATATATCACTGTGATATGAACTTTTCAGTTCTTCTGGGAAAATACTCAGGAGGGGAACAGCTGGATTGAATGGGGCTTCCAGTTCTAGTCTTTTGAGAATTCTCCATATGGATTTCCATAATGGTTGCACCGTCAACATTCCCACCAATGGTGGAGCAGTGTTCCTTTTTCCCCGCAGCCTCACCAACATTTTTTATCAGTTGATTTCTTGATGGCAGCTATTCTTTCTGGAGTGAGGGGGAATCTCAGTGTTGTTTTAATTTGCATTTCTCGAATGACCAGTGATGGTGAACATTTCTTCATGTATTTATTTGCCATTTGTATATCTTTCTCGGAGAACTGTGTGTTCATCTCAGATACCCATTTTTGGAGAGGGTCTTTGAATTTGGGGGGCTTGATGTTTTTCAATTCTTTATATGTTCTGGACACAAGTCCTTTGCCTGAGGGGTTGCTGGCTAAAATTGTTTCCCACTCTGTGGGTTTTCTTTTCACTCTGTTGGTGATTTTGCTTGAAGTGCAGAAACTTTTCAGTAATATGAGATCCCAGTTGTTGATTCTTTGAAGTGTTTCCCGTGCAGTTTGCGTTTGGTTCATGAATTCTCTGCCTACCCCTATGTCTCCAAGACTTCTACCTCCCTTGTCTTCCAGTAGATTTAGTGTTTCTGTTTTAATATTGAGGTCTTTGATCCATTTAGACTTTAGTTTTGTGCATGGTGCTAGGCTTGGATCTAGTTTCAGTCTTTGGCATGTAGAGAGCCGATTTTCCCAACACCATTTATTAAAGAGGCTATCCTTCTTCCAGTGGACATATTTAGCCCCTTTGTCAAATATCAGGGGGCTGAGTGTCTTTTTAGTTGTGCTCGCATCTTCTAATCTGTTCCATTGATGCTCAGGTCTATTTCTTTGCCAGTACCAAGCTGATTTGTTCACTGTGGCTTTATAGTACTGCTTCAAGTGAGGAATTGAGATGCCTTTTGCCTTGCTTTTGTTGCCTAGAATTGCCTTTGCTATTCTAGGTTTCTTCTGTTTCCAAATGAATTTTAGGAGTGTTTAATCTAGATCTGTGAGGTATGTCAATGGTATTTTGATTGGGATTACATTAAATCTGTATAACAGTTTTGGGAGTATGGCCATTTTAACAATGTTGGTTCTTCCTAACCAAGAGCAAGGAATATCCTTCCATTTTCTAATATCCTCTTCAATCACCTTTTTCAGCATAGTATAATTTTTAGCAAATAGGTCTTTTACATTTTTAGTTAGGTCGATTCCTAAGTATTTCATTGTTTTAGATGTTATTGTAAAGGGTGATATTTCCATAATTTCTCTCTCAGTGAGTTTTTTGTTTGTGTACAAGAACGCTATTGATTTTTGAGCTTTGACTTTGTATCCAGCTACACTGTTGAAGTTGTTTATTACCTCTTAGTAGTCTTTTAATGGAGATTTTTGGGTCTTCTATATAGAATATCATACCATCTGCAAATAGTGATAATTTAACTTCTTCCTTTCCTATCTTTATTCCTTTTATTTCTCTCTCTTGTCTGATTGCCCTGGCTAGTGTTTCCAGAACTATGTTGAAAAGGAGTGGTGATAGTGGACATCCCTGTCTTGTTCCTGATTTTAAAGTGAAAGTTTTCAGTTTTTGTCCATTTAGTATAATGTTAGCTGTTGGTTTGTCATAGATGGCCTTTATAAGGTTGAGGTAGACACCGTGTATTCCGAGTTTCTGAAGGGTTTTTTTATCATGAACATGTGTTGGACTTTGTCAAAAGCTTTTTCTGCATGTATTGAGATGACCATGTGGTTTTTGTTTCTGGCTCTGCTGATGTGGTGTATTACATTTATTGATTTGCATATGTTAAACTATCCCTGCATTCCTGGAATGAACCCCACTTGGTCATGCTTTATAATCTTCTTGATGATTTGCTTCATTGTGTTTGCCAGTATTTTGTTGAGAATCTTTGCATCAATGTTCATTAGTGAGATTGGCCTATAGTTCTCTTTTTTGGTTGGATCTTTCTCTGGTTTTAATATCAGAGTAATACATGCCTCCAGGAATGATTTTGGGAGGTCTGCTTCCTTTTCAAGTTCATTGAAGAGTTTAAGGAGTATTGGCATCAAATCTCTGAATTTCTTGTAGAATTCATCTGTGCATCCATCAGGACTTGGGCTTTTCTTGGTTGGTAAGTTTTTAATTACATTTTCAACAGTAGCTGATATTGGGTTGTTTAAAATTGCTGTATCTTCTTGGTTGAGCTCTGGTAGCTCATATGTTTCTAGAAATCTTTCCATTTTCTCTGTGTTTTCCACTCTGTGTGAGTAGAGATTTTCAAAGTAGGTATTCATGATCTTTTGAATTTCCATGGGACCTGTAGTAATTTCTCACTTTTCAGTTCTTATTGCATGAATTTGGGTTTTTTTCTTTCTTTCTCTTGATAAGGTTAGCTAGGGGTTTGTCAATTTTGTTTATTCTCTCAAAAAAACCCCCAGCTTTTTGATTCATTAATTCTTTCTATTGTTTTTTTAGTTTCAATTGCATTGATTTCTGCTCTAATCTTTAAAATTTCCTCTTTTTTTTTTTGGTAATGGGGATTGAACTCATGACTTTTTGCTTGCTAGGCAGGCACTTAAGCCCCTGAGCTAAATCCCCAGCTATTTCCTCTCTTCTATGAGCTTTGGGTTTAACTTGCTCTTCTTTTTCTAGACACTTGAGATGGAGCATTAAGTTGTTTATTTGTGCTCATTCTGTATTCTTGATATGACAGTTTATTGCTATATATTTTCCTCTTATGACCACTTTCATCACATCCCATATATTACAGTATGTTGTGTCTGTATTTTCATTGAATTGTAGGTATTGTTTTATTTCTTCTTTAATTTCATCTGTAGCTCACTGGTTGTTCAAAAGGCTGTTAATTTCCATGCATATATGCAGGTTTTACAATTTCTTTTGCCATTAATTTCCAATTTCAGAGCACTATGGTCAAACATTATGCATGGTATGACTTCAATACCTTTGCATTTACTTAAGAATGTTTTATGGGATAATATATGGTCAATTTGGAGAATGTCCCATGTGCAGCTGAGAAGAATGTGTATTCTGATGTGGTTGGGTGGAACACTCTGTAAACATCTACTAAGTCCAATTGCTCACAGGTATGATTCAGTTCTGTTCTTTCTTTGCTGACTTTTTTGTCTAGTTGATCTATCTCTTTGTGATAATGGGCTGTTAAGATCTCCTGTTATAATTGTGTTCTTTTGTATTTGGTTTTTCATGTCCATTATTATATGTCTTATATAGTTGGGTGCTCCTATATTTGGTGCATATATATTTTTAATTGTTAATTCTTCCTCTTGAATTTTACCACTAACAAGTATGTAGTGACCTTCTCTATCTCTTTTAATCATTTTAGGTTTAAAATTCATGTTTTATGCAAATAGACTAGCTACCCCTGCTTTTTTTCTGGGTTCCTGTTGCATGGAATACTGTTTTCCATCCTTTGACTTTAATCTATGAGTTTCCTTTTGGGTCAGATGTGTTTCTTGTATACAGCATATTGTGGGATCCTGTTTCTTGATCCATTTTGGCAATCTATTTCTTTTTATAAGTGAATTGAGGCCATTTATATTTATGGATATCACTGATATGTACTGGTTCGACTTTGCCATGTTATGTTTCAGTTGTTTCTTTCTGCTCTTCCCCTTATTTAATTGCTTATCCTACCTGGTGATTTCTTTATGTTGTTGTTTTGGGGATTGTGATCATTTTTATCTCTGTCTAGTATGTCTTTCAGTACTCTTTCTAGGGTTGGTTTTGTGGACATGAATTTCTTCAGTTGTTCTTTGTCATGGAAGTATCTTGTTTCTCCATTAAATTTGAATGAAAGTTTTGCTGGGTACATCAGTCTGGGTGGAAGGTTGTTTTCTTAGGGCTTGAAATACCTCACTCCAAGATCTTCTTGACTTGAGGGTTTGTGCTGAAAAGTCTGCCATGATTCTAATGGGCTTTCCTTGATAGGTGAGTTGTGTCTTTTCTCTGACAGCTTTTAATATTCTGTTTTTATGATGTATGTCTGAGACCCTAATTATTATGTGTCTGGGTGTGGATTTATGTTGATTGTGACTGTTTGGTGTTCTATATGCCTCACTTATCTTCATATCAGATTCTTCCCCCATGTTTGGGAAATTTTCTGCTATTATTTCTGTAAATACTTTATGTATGTCATTTGCTTGGACTCCTGTATCTTCGCTAATGCCCATTATTTTTATATTGTGGCTCTTGGCATCATCATGAAGACTCTGGATTGTCATTTCATGCTGCTTTGTTATTTTTAAAAGTTCTATCCTTTCCCGATCACTAATTATGATCCTGTCCTCAAGGTCCAAAATCCTATCCTCAACTTCTTTTGGCAGTTTTGCATGCTTTCAATAGAATTTTTTGTTTCTTGGATGTCTCTTTGAGTTTGTTTCATGAATTCTGCTTGTTTTCTGTATTGTTCAAAGTTTCAATCAGTTTCCTATGCTCATGTACTTTTTTCTCTAGTTCTTCTTTAGCTGCATTCAACAACTCCTTTACTAAAGTTGTTATTTCTATCTTTACATGGGCGAGTACTTCTAATTTGATTTCCTCTATAGCCTGATGCAATTTTTTTTTTATTTCTCTTGCTATCTTTTCAGAGATTCCCAGTATGTTACTTTTGGGGTCTTCTATTTCAATGTCTCCTGTACTTGCTTCTGGTGAACTATATATTTGAGATTGCATTTTGCTTTTTTTTTTTTTTTGTCGTTTTCACTCTGCCTGGTGTTTTCTATGTGTAGGAGGGGATCACACACACTCTTTTCAGACTCACCAAGGTCTATAGTTAGTTGGAGGGGGTTTTACTACTGGCCCTATTTATCCCCTGTACAACTCTATTTTAAGGGCATACTTACCACACTGATACAGTTAATCCATTGTAGTCCAAGGTTTGTCTCTTGGAAGCAATGTTCCAAACTTTTTCACACTAACTGGAGCCTGGTGAGGTCTTCTGATGTTCCAGGTGGGAGGGCGGGCCCAGCAGAAGCAGTCCAGGGCAGTTTTCAGTCTGGGGCGTGCTTCCAAGATGTTCCAGTTGGCAGGGTTCACTCACAGGGGAGGTTCCAGGCAGCTTCTGCCTGATGTAGGCTTCTGCTATTTTCCTGGTGGCAGGGAGGGCCCTCAGGGGAGGTTCAGGCAGTTTATGCCTGATGCAGGCTTCTGCTATATTCCCAGTTGCTCAGTGATCTTATTAGTCAGCTAGGAATGGCTCCTGATTCACTAACCTATAAGATCTCAACTCCTCAGAAGGAAAGAAGATTCCTTAAAATGCTTTCAGTGCTTACCTCTTTGGCCCAATCTCCAGGTTGTCTGTGATGGAAAAATAGCTCCTGTCCCCCCAAGCTGCTATAATTCCCTGAAGACACATTTCAGTGGTGCCTTTGTATGTAGCTTCATCTCCCTGAAGATGCAATTATATAATCCCCAGTCCCCCCAGGTGCTGAATTCTGAGAAATTGCCTCTTTTGGAAGCAGTGTGGGCCTTTCTCTCTCTTCCAGGTCCTTTCTGTGTGCTTTTCTTGCTCTCTTAGTCCCTTGAGTGGGGATCTTTCTTACTTTTCTACTGCTACCACATAGGCCAGGGCTAGGTTCTGGGCCAAGACATGTTAAGTGCCCTCTTTTCCCATGTGTGCTGGTAACACAACTGAATGGTGAGTACTTCCATGAGTATGACACTGTGAGGAGGGAGACACTTTGCTTCTGTTTCACACATGATTCACCTGAGGCACGAAGAGGGTAAGAATTTGTCTGTGGTGCCTTGGAGTGTAAGTGGAGGAGACAGGAGAAGGGGCAGGCTTTTCCTGCTCCAAATGATCTGGTCTTAACCATGCTTCTCTGTCCTGTCTCTGCATGGTGGTAGGCCCTTGTCCTCCCTGCTAGCTTTCTTGCCACTCTCACGGTGATCTGATGTTGTAAGAGAGGATGGAAATCCCTGAGGAGTCGGAAGATACAGCCTGGGTGTGCTGGGCTCAGGTCCTTCCCTCACCCCTATAGATTTTCTGTCTTTCTCTGTTCTGCTCGGGGCCTCAGCAGCTGAATCCTGTGGCTCCTCAAACTGGACAGCTGACATAGGTTTGGGCCAGATGTTGCTGACCTCTGATCCAGATCCATAACCATGGTTGTCAAATGTGACTGCACAAGGGAGGCCCCTGAAAGATTGTGAAAGCATGTGGAAATATTTCCCCAGAGCTTCTGATTCTGAAGAGTGGCAATGCGGCCTGGAATTTGCCCCTAGAGGGTTCCTGCATGTTGCTGCAGCTGGTCTGGGAACCTCATCTGAGAACTGTCCACCTTGAAGTAGCATCAGTAAATGTTGCCCTGGGGTCCAGGGACTCTGCTCCCTCCCGGTGTCTTTGTAGGCCTTCTGGGTACTTTCCCCCTTCTTCACGCTGCCCAGCTCACTGCCATTCATCCTTCTCTAGGCTTTCTGCAGGAAAACCTTCTGTGTGCACTTGGTTAGATGAAATCTTACTGACACTATAAACATTTTCATTTTCCAGAAATTTCTAGAAGAATGTACCTGTGTCATTTTCACTTACTGCTCTTGCAGAAGAACATTTATCCTTGTACTGATTTCATAAGCTTCCCTAAAGAGTTTCCTCCATGTATGGTTCTATGGGAAGGAAAAGCAGGCAGTGTCACTGGGGATTTGATGGCTTCCCTAGCAGCATGGGCTCAGTGGATATAGGGAGTGAGCTATGCAGCCTTTCATTTGGCTACCAACAAAGTATGTTTGTGTGTACAAGGAGTGGGAGGAATAGGTTTGGTTGTGGCAGGTAAAGGTAGAGACCAGGTCATAGGCTCCTGATCACAGCCTGAATAATCACTGGAATTCTGGGAATGATGTGGCACAATTTAAAGACAGGAAAAGCACTTCTGTGGTGAGTTACATGAACTAGCCAGGGAGCATATAAGGGAAGGGAAAGAAGAGGCCCCAGTTAGGCCCTTACTAGTGAATGAGTGTAAATGCTAGGATAATTTCAGATCAGCCCTGTGATGGCACATAAATCTTGGGTGAATTTGTGAGATAGGAGCACTCCTGCTGGTGGCTTTGTTCCTTCCCCTGGGAAGTGACCTTCTTGTTCTGTGAGAGGTTTATCCCTAAGACCCCCATTGATGGCTTTGTTTCACAAATTAAAATTATCAAGGAAGTAATTACTAAGAGAGAGCTTTCAAGTGAAGGAGACCATTGTGGCTCTAAGCTGTTTCCTCTGAAGCCAACATTTTTCTGGGACATTTATCCAACACTTTCAGAGCTCTCACCAATAGGGCCACATTTACAGAAAGGTCAGACTTCTTAAAGGTCAATTGTTACCCTTAAGGAATGTGTGAAACAAACTGGGTGGCTGCATATTTAATAAATGTTTGGTACAAGGTTTCCCAGAAGCACAATTCTTAGTAATTTGATTTAAACAAAGAATGGCCTAGAAACAAATTGCCTTCAGCCATTCTGACTGGAGGACGGTGAATAGCCATCCAGGCCTGTGGTCTACAGAGAATTATTGTGCTTCTGAAATGTCTTCCTCCCCATATGCCACTAAAAAGAACCTAGACAGGAATCTGCCACTAAAAAGACTCTTATACAGGAATCTAACCACTGTAAATCCTTGATCTTTGCACTATGGGGCTGAGTAGGACCTGGGCTCTCCCTAGCTTGGCCACCTTTCCTTGTCTACTGTGTCACTTGTGGTACTCTCCTTCACCTCCAGTGGTTAACCAGTCAACTCCCTGAGGGTAGTTATTTCTCCCTCCCACCCCCTTCTGCCCCCTGGTAGCCAAAGTGCTTTTCCTGCATGCCTTGCAGGTGCATTGATGCAATTTATCCCAACCAAATTGATGTCTCTGTTTCCGCCATTGACTCTTGCCCTCCACTGAGCTCTTTCTTCCTCCCTGTGCCTTTCCATCTCCTGAGCCTGAATTTTCAGGGTTTTTTTGTTGTTGTTATTCATTCTCTTTCCAAGACCCTGTCCACCTGGATGTCAAGTCCCATCGATTTTTCTCTTATGTTCTATCTCAGGACTGTCTCTTTTCATTGTAGAGGACACCACACTAGTCAGAACCTCTCTCTTGAGTCACATAACTTTGCAATTGCTTTTGTTGGGGCTCATCTATTACCCACTGACACAAGACACATTTTTTTGAAGGTACATTGTGATCTTGTAAATCTCATGATATAATAATTTCTGCTTTCTTATGGTCTATGGACTGTGCTATAGTTTGAATATTTTTGTCCCCTCCAAATCTCATGTTGAAACTTAACACCCCAGTGCAACCATATTGGGGGGTGTTTAGTTCATGGTTGATCCACTGCAGTGGGCAGATTAACACCACTGTAAGGGGTTTTATGGAGAAAGTTTGCTGTTTCTTGGTCTCCTGTCTTTCCACATTTCTGTGATGATGCAGGAATCTAACAGTGACTTTGAGGCTTCTTTTACTAAAAGCACTAATTCTACATTTGGGGCTGCAGACACTTCATGGGATAAAATTTAGGCATTTGTCCCTTCATTTTGTATTGGTTTTCTTTCTATCTTAAGCTTCAGGTCAGACTCCTTCCCAGGTCTACAAACAGATAAATCTTTTAGTCATTTAAAGATTCATCAGGTGCCTATAATCCTCACACTGTGGGAAGAAGAAGCAAGAAAATAGCAAGTTCAAGCCCAACCCAGGAAACTTAGTGACTTAGTAAAAACTTGTTTTAAAATAAAAACAAAAAGGTTGAGGGGAGTTGGTACTGGGGATGTAGCTCAGTGTGAAGGTTCTGGGATCAGCGCTACAAAGAAAGCAGTGGAGTGGGGAGCTTCATCCAAAGCTGATCATCCTCCCCCTCTCCTTCAAGGTGAAAGGCACCAAGACAAGACTAATTAAGATATTTTTAAGATTTGTAGACACATTGTGATCAACAGATTGTCAACCACCAGTTTTCACACCCTCAGCCATGTGCTTCTGCCATGCTGTGTTGCTTTGCAGTAAGCTATGGACTGAGTCAAAATATGCCTTCCCATCTTTAAGGTGATGGTGTCAGTGTCACAGTGATAAAGAAAGTGACTGCGATACCTATAGTCATCTTGGAGTCCAGAAATAAATCTGAATAATGAGCATCCTGTGACAAAACTAGTCCTCTGAAATAGCAATTTTCTTATCACAGACAAGTCTCTGCCTAAGAGATCCTGAGATAATGATCACTTGCCCACAGCTGGGCCAAGTTTGCTTCACTATGTATATTTCTTCTATCCCATCTGTGTTCCTTCTCTTTTGTAATCACAAAGCTCTTGTTAACTTCCTAAAGACAGGGTTGAGAAAATTTGATTTCCCACTCTTTCCTGGGTTGGTTGTACTGAATAAATCACATTCTTATTTCATTATTTCCTATATTTTATTTTTATTTTGTTGTATTTTATTTTTCATTTTTATTTTATTGAAAAAATAAATTTCATAACAATACAGTGGTTAATAACAGTGTTAATACACTGTGTATTGTTATCTTCAATATAGTTGCTCAGAATACAAGATATTGGCATGCAATACTCCTTAAACTCTTCAATGAAATTGAAAGAGAAGCAGTCCTCTCTAACTCATTCTTGGAGGCAAGTATCACTCTGATACCAAAAATCAGAGAAAGACCCAACCAGAAAGGAGAACTCTAGACCAATCCCACTAATGAACATTGATGCAAAGATTTTCAATAAAATATTGGCAAATAGAATGCATCAAGTCATTAAGAAGATTATAAACCCTGACCAAGTGGGATTTATTCCAGGAATGCAGGGATGGTTCAACATACACAAATCAATAAATGTAATAAACCACATCCACAGAGCCAAAAATAAAAAATCACATGATCTTCTCAATAGATGCAGAAAAAGCTTTTGATAAAGTCCAATACCTGTTCTTGACAAAAATTCTCCAGAAACTTGGAATAGACAGTATGTACCTCAATCTCATAAAGGTCATTTATGACAAAGCAACAGCCAACATCCTGCTAAATGGACAAAAACTGAAAACCTTCACTCTAAAATCAGGAACAAAACAAGGATGTCCACTATCACCACTCCTATTCAATGTAGTTCTAAAAATATTAGCCAGAGCAATCAGACAAGAGGGAGAAATAAAAGGAATCAAATAGGAAACAAAAGAAGTTAAATTATCATTATTTGCAGACAACATGATACTCTCCATAGAAGACCCAAAAAACTCCATTGAAAGACTACTAGAGGTAATAAATTCAGCAGCATAGCTGTATACAAAATCAACACTCAAAAATCAATAGCATTCCTGTACACAAACAAAAAACTCCGTAAGAGAGAAATTATTGAAATATCACCTTCCACAATAGCATCTAAAAAATGAGATACTTAGCAATCAACCTAATCAAGAATGTAAAAGATTTATATGCTGAAAATTATACTACTCTAAAAAAGGAGATTGAAGAGGATATTAGAAAATGGAAGGCTATTCCTTGTTCTTGGTTAGGAAGAACCAACTTTGTGAAAATGACCATACTCCCAAAACTGTTATACATATTCTATGTAATCCCAATCAAAATACCATTAATATACCTCACAGATCTAGAGAAAATATTTCTAAAATTCATCTGTAAACAGAAGAAACCTAGGATAGCAAAGGCGACTCTGAGCAACAAAGACAAGGCAGGAAGCATCTTATTTCCTGGCTTGAAACTGTAATACAAAGCCACAGTAAAAAAATCAGCATGGTACTGGCAAAGAAATAGACCTGAGGATCAATGAAATAGATTAGAAGATACAAACACTACTACAAAGACAGCCATCTTATATTTGACAAAGGTGCTAAATATGTTCACTGGAAAAAAGATAGCCTCTTTAATAAATGCTGTTGGAAAAATTGGCTCTCCACATGCCAAAGATTGAAAATAGACCCATACCTATCACCATCCACTAAACTAAAGTCAAAATGGATCAAGGATCTAAATACTAAAACAGAAACACTAAATCTAGTGGAGGACAAGGAAAGTAGAAATTTTGAAGACACAGGGGTAGAATTCATGAATAAAATTCAAACCACATGGGAAATAGTTCAAAGAATCAACAAGTGGGATCTCATATTACTAAAACATTTCAAAAGAAATCACTAACAAAGTCAAAAGAAAATCCACAGAATGGGGAAGAATTTTAGCCAACAATCCCTCAGACAAAGGACTTATATCCAGAACACATAAAGAATTGAAAAACATCAAACCCCCAAATTCAAAGATCCTCTCCAAAAATGGGCATCTGAGATGAACATATAGTTCTTAGATGAAGATATACAAATGGCAAATAAATATGTGAAGAAATGTTCACTATCACTGGTCAGTCAAGAAATGCAAATTGAACAGCACTGAGATTTTATCTTACCCCAGAAAGAATGGCCACCTTCAAGAAAACAACTGATAACAAATGTTGGCAAGGATGCTCCTCTGTTGGTGGGAGTGAAGACTGGTGCAACCAGTATAGAAATCAGTATGGAGATTCTTCAAAACCTAGGACTGGAAGTTCCATTCAATGCAGCTATTCCCCTCCTACGTATTTTCCCAGAAAAATTGAAAAGGTCATGTCACAGTGATACATGTGTACCCATGTTCACAGCAGCACAATTTGTGATAGCTAAATCTTGGAAACAAGCAAAATGTTTATCAACTGCAGAGTGGTTGAAAAAAATGTGGCATTTTTATACAATGGAATATTACTCAGCATAAAAAAGGATGATCTTGAGGCCTTTATTGGTAAATGGAGGCAATTTGAGAATATTCTCATAAGTGAAATAAACAAGACTCACATTAGTAAATATCACATTATCTCTCTAGTGTAAAAAATAATAAAAACTGACAGAGTAATGATATCCAAAAAGTATAATAGATATTGTAAAAGTGAAAGGGAAGGAAAGTATTTTAAAGGGTATAACACTATGTATAGTGTTTAAGATAGGTGACCATATTACTGAATTTCTGTTGGATCATTGAACAGAAGGGTTTGCACTGTTAATGTTTCAGTGTCGAGCCACTTTTTGTGCTTTGATTTTATGACTTTGGCAACTATTTTCAAGATGACAATGTGTAACGTACCAACTAGCAATTTTATCATGTTAATTGTTTTTGTATTCTGTATTGTTCTACCTTTTTTCTGTTTTTCTATTTTGTTCTATTAATTTTCTTTTCTTTCTTTCTTTAAAAAAGATGACAATATGTAACATAACAACCATTGTTAAATCTCTTTCTATTTTGAAAGCCTATATTGTTATTGCTTTGGGTTTGTTGTTGTTTGTCTCTTTTGCTTTTTGTTTTTCTTTTCTTTTTTTTTCTTTTTAAAATAAAAAATTAATAAAAAAGATATGGGCATAAAAATTCTGTGAACAATATTGGCACAAAAATACCTTTTCTGTTAACTAAGATAAATGAGTAGTATAACTATCTTATATTTTGGTTTTTGGTTTGTTTTTCTCTTCCTTCTTTCCCTTTTTCCTCACCACTTCCTATTTCGTTTTGAATAATTTCAGCCCATTTCACGATACCTATTCTACATTTTGGTCCTTGTTTACCCTCTCAGTTTCTCACAATAGGGAGACAATGATGTTTACACATGTGAGTTTGATTTATTTCACTTAAGGTTATGGCTTCAAGTTGCATTCATTGACATATAAAAGATTCAAGTGTGTCCTACTTTATGGCTGAGTAGTACTTTGTTCTAAAGAAAAACCCACATCTTTTTGCTCATTCATTGGTTGATGAGCATTTGGGTTGTTTCCAAAATTTTGGTATTAAAAATTTTTCTGCTATAAACAAGGGTGCACATATATCATTATGATATATTTTTAATTTTAAGAGGATAACCAGAAGGGGAATAGCTAGGTCAAATGGGACCTCCAATCCTAGTTTTTTGAGGAATTTTCACCTTGATATCCACAGTGGTTGCACCAGTCCACATTCCTACCAATAATGATGAAGGATTCCTTCTTGCCCAGAGCCCCTCCAGCATTTGTTATTGGTTGATTTCGTGAAGATAGTCATTCTTTCTGGGTTGAGACAGAATCTCAGTTTTAATTTGCATTTCTCAAATTAAATGTTGAACTTTTTTATACATTTATTTGTTGTTCATATTTCTTCATCTAAGAAGTGGATATTTATCTCAAATACCTGGTTTTGAATTGGGTCTTTGAATTTTGAGGGCCTGATTTTTTTTAATTCTTTAAATGTTCTAGATATCAGTCCTTGTATGAGGGAAAAGTGAATAAATTTTTTTCCCAGTCTGTGGGTTGTATTTTTATTCTGTTGGCAATTTCTTCTGCTGTGCAAAGGATTTTTAATAGTATGAGATCCCAGTTGCAGATTTTTTGTATTGTTTCTCATGTGATTAGAATTTTCTTCAAGGTATCTTTGCCTAAACCTATGACTTCAAGGGTTCTGCCTGTTCTCTCTTGCAACAGATTTAGTGTTTCTGTTTTAATATTTAGATTTTTATTCACTCCAGCTTTAGTTTAGTGCATGGTGATAGCCATGGGCCTAGTTTTAGTCTTTGGCATGTGGAAAGCCAATTATTCCAGCAAGATTTATTAAAGACACTTCCAGAGAACATGTCTGGCTCCTTTGTCAAGGGAAGGTGTCTGAGTGTGCTTGGAATTGTTTCTGCATCTTCTAAAATGTTTATTGATCTTCAAGTCTGTTTTTTTTTCTTGCCAGCACCATTCTATTTTATCATAGTAACTTTGTAGCATAATTTTAAGTCAGGGATTGTGATGCTCCATGCCTTGCCTTTGTTGCCAAGAATTGTTTTTGCTAATTTAGTTCTTCTGGTTCCAAATGAATTTTAGGAATGTTTTCTCTAGTTCTGTGAGGTGCTAATGATATTTTAATTGGGACTATATTAAATAGATAGTGTTTATTTCAATCTAATAAAGCCATCTAGGATGGACCAACAGCTAATATTATCCTAAATGGACAGAAACTGAAAGCTTTCACTCTAAAATCAGTAACAAGACAAGGATGTCCATTACAATCACTCCTATTCAATATAGCTCAGGAAACATTAACCAGAGCAATTAGACAATAGAAAAAAATAAAAGAAATAAGGATAAACAAGGAAGAAGTTAAATCATTATTTGAGGATGACAGGACACTCTACATAGAAGAGCCTCAAAACACCAAACAACTCCTAGATGTAATAACCTAAGTCAGTAGAGTAACTGGATACAAAGTTAACACTCAAAAATCAATAACATTCCTGTACACAAACAGCAAACTCATTAAGAGAGAAATTAGGGAAAGCACACCTTCACAATAATCTCCAAAATGAAATACTTAGGTATCAGTCTAACAAAGAGGTAAAAGACCGCTGCATTGAAAACTGAGTATTCTAGAAAACGAGATAGAAGAAGATATCAGAAGATGGAAAGATATGCCCTTGCTTATGGTTAGGAAAAACCAACAAAGTGACAATGGCTATACTTCTGTTTCATTTTTATTGTAACTCCCTGATGTCAGGTGCCCTCTCTGGCTGAAGTCTCTGGTAACAGCAAGAAGTTCCTTGTCAGAGCAAGGTCCCAGCACCATACACAAGGGACATGCTCTGGCTAGCTGCATGCTCCACAGGCTCTGAACTCCTCCTAGCCAGAGGCAAGGTCCAGGTGATGCCGCACTTAGGGCTATGCTCCTTCTAGCTGCCTGGGTCTCGGAGGTTCTGAACTCCACCCAGCCAAGCATAAGACCCTGGCACTGCACTCCAGGGGTGTATCCTCACTAGCTGCACAGAGGATTTGAAAAGTGCTTAGCCCAGTGACCCAACACAATCATCAGAGGAGGTTCTGAACTCCACCCAGCCAAGCATAAGACCCTGGCACTGCACTCCAGGGGTGTATCCTCACTAGCTGCACAGAGGATTTGAAAAGTGCCTAGCCCAGTGACCCAACACAATCATCAGAGGAATGCCTGGCCAGCCTCACTGGTCACAGAGGTACTAAGCCCAGCCCAGCCCAGAGCCCCAGAGCTGCCCATCAGGGAGGGGTCTTGGAGAATTTGAGCTTCACCCATCAGAGCACAAGGCCCCAGCTCCATAGTTCAGTGGTGAGGCCCAACTAACCACATGGTGGGTCCCAGAGGTTCTGAATTCCTTCCAGCCAGGAGCAAGTCCCTGGCCCCATATGCTGGGGATGCATTCTCACTAGCTGCACTCTCCAGAGGTTCTGAACTCCTTCCAGCCAGAGGCAAGGTCCAGGCAGTGCCATACTTGGGGTCATGCTCTGCCTAGCTACCTGGGTCCTTGAGGTTTTGAATTCCACTCAGCCAGGCACTAGGCCCTGGTGACACACTGGGGGTGTGTCCCTACTAGCCACTTGGGTACCAAATGTTCTCAACTCCACTCAACCAGGTTCTAGGTCCCAGAAACACACTCCTGAAGTGTGTCCCTGATAGCAGCAACAGGATCCAACCTCTAGGCAGCCCTGCATCCCGGAGCAACCCAGTGCAGTACATCAGGGGAACACCCAGCCAGTCTCACAGGCCACAGAGCACAGGGATCTGGCACCATAGGTCAGAGGTGTGCCCTGGCTAGCCACATGGATATCAGAGGACTGAAATTCTTCCCAGTGCAATGTTCCAGTGCAATCCATCATGAGGGTGCCTGACCAGCTACATGAGTCCCAGAGGAAAATGACAAAACAAAAGAGCAAGAGGCAGTCTCAGTCCTCCAGTCCACTGAGAACAAACCCAAGAGACACTAAAATGGAAGACACTGGAAACTGCACAACTGAGCTTTCTGAAATGATAACAAGTGAATTAAAGAAACAACTCCATGAAGTTATAGAGGCAATCAGGTCAGAAATAACCTCTTGGGTTAAAAATGAAATGACAAACATGATGAAAGAAATGCTGTGTGTATCTAAAGAAGATCTAAATAAAAAATAGAAGAACAGAAGAAAATGATGGAAACCTTGAATGAATAGTATAAGACAGAATTAGAATGCATGAAAGAGATTCAAAGAGATATTCAACAAATTAAAAAATCCTTTGAAAGTTGGCAAAACTGCTAGAATGAAGCTGAAGATAGACTTTCAGACCTTGAAGACAGTATGGAAGATTATGACAAGAAAAAAAAATCTCTTAAAAATAACAAGGGACCAAGAAACAATAATTCAACAGCTGCAAGATGATGCAAAGAGAAACAATATAAGATTGATAGGTGTCAATGAAAAAGTAGGAGTCAACACAAATGACCTGAGAAGATTATTTACAGAAAATTTTCCAAACATGGGAAGAGAATCTGATATACAGATAAGTAAGGCATACAGAAACCTAAGTAACCATAACCAAAATAAATCTTCACCTAAACATATGATAATTAGGATATCAGAAATTCGGCACAAGAACAGAATACTAAAATCTGTCAGAGAAAAGAAACAGATCACCAATGAAGGAAAGCCTATCAGAATCACAGCAGACTTCTCAACACAAACCTTCAATTCAAGAAAATATCTTTCAACCTAGATTGATGTATGTTACAAAACTATCTTTGAAAATAGATGGAGAAATAAGATACTTCCATGACAAAGAACAACTGAAGAAATTCATGGGCACCAAAGCAACACTACAAAGAGAACTGAAAGAGACTCTAGAAAGAGCCAAAGATAACTACAATCTCAAGAACAACAACAAAAGGAAACCACTAAGCAGGGCAAACAATTAAACAAAAAAAGTAGAAAACCAACAACAGAAGATAACATGACAGTGATAAGTCAGTACTTACTAGTTATATCCATCAATATAAATGGTCTCAACTCACCAATAAAAAGAAACAGCTGGCATAGTGGATCCAGAAACAAAATCTAACAATATGCTGTGTACAAGAAACATATTTAATTCAAAAAGAAATTCATAGACTAGAAGTCAAAGGATGGAAAATAATACTCCATGCAATAGGAACCCAGAAAAAAGCAAGGGTAGCTATTTTGTTTGCAGACAATGTGAATTTCAAACTGACAATGATCAAAAGAGATAAAGGAGGTCATTACACACTTATTAGGGGAAAACTTGAAGAAGAGATTATAATTATATATTTGCACCAAATAGGGGAGCACTCAGCTATGTAAAACAAATTTTAATAGACATGAAAAAACAGAGTGGACCTCCTGCAGACCACCCTCCCTGCCAGTTCTTAATGGAGCTGATCCAGACAGGGATCACCAGAGTGGGGACAAAAGGGTTGGACAACAGCATAAACCTGTGGCTGCAATAGATGTTTGCCCCTTGGAGAATGACAGATTTCTTTTTTACCCTCATGCTTTTTGGACAGATCTGTCACCAGCCTTTGCTAAAATGACAAAAGCAGAATGCCTATATCCAAAAAAAATGGAATTTTACTGGGATGGAAAATCTAGAGGCCCTATAGCTTCACTTACTGTTGGGTAACTAAAAATATCATTAATTGTGGAGGTCACACAGCTGGGTAATGGTTTGTGTCCTAGTAGCTTTGCTGTAGAGAATACCTCTTGCTTGGGGGTTATGGTAACATTTAAGTTGCTTTGCAGAAGCTGGAAAGCTACTTTTGAGGAAAACACTAACTCTTCACTTGAACTCACAGGTTTCTCATAGGTGACTAAATTGGGATAAAAGGTTTGGTGTCTCTGGCTGTCCCTTTAACTGTCTTAACACTTGGGTCAGATTCTGCTCAGCATAGAGATGTGTTGATCATTTAAAAAAGACTGCAGTAGAGGGTTAATCCAAGACTCTAATAGAGGGTTGATTTGGCTTGGAATTGATACATGTTTTTCTTTTCTTGCTCTCTCCCCATTTTTTTTGCCCCCAGTCTTGTGTGCATCATTAATGGCTGCAATAGCCTGAGTATCTAATGTCCCTCTCTCTACCCCAAGGCCCAGACCATCCCACAGGTCAGACATTTTGCACAGTGTGATGGCATCAGTTACAGGAGCAGCTCAGCAATTCCTAGGACCAGGTGAGTGTAATTACCAGGTGGTCATAATAAAAAAACCATTTTGGGTCAGGGATGTAGCTCAGTGGTGCAGCACCTGTCTGGCAAGCACGAGGCCCTGAGTTCGGTTTCCGGTACCATAAAAAGAAACAATTTTGTTTTGATTTATGCCCCAAGCTAATGTATATTACCAGGTTTTATCTCACTCCAGGAAATCACAAGATGTGTTGTTCTCTTTGTTCTGTGAGCAGCTTGGTTTCTCCCCATCAAAGCTAACTCCTTTTGGCTGAAGCCTTTCCAAAACATCTTTCCTGGATGTGTTCTTGGCAACACTTGGCTTAGTCTCTCTCCTTCTTCTTATCTATAACTCAGAAGCGCCCATCTAATATCAGAGCCTTGAGGACAGGGTGCCCTTCACACTCCAGATGATATAACCATCAGCACGCAACACCAGCTTAGGAGAGTAGGGCACATCCAACTCCAGCTAGTGAGAAAAAGCTACAGGCCTGCCGGGAACTATGGGTCCCTACCCCTGCCTCACTGTGTCTGAGAGCAGGACATGGGGTCAGAGAAGTTTATTTCCGAGCCTAAGGATCTAATCTCTGGTTTCTCTCCTAGACTTTGGACCTGGATAGGACCTGGGATGTCTTTAATTGTTTCATTTCTCCTTTCACTTCATTTTCTCCTTTTCCGAATGAGAATATCTATCTTGAACCCTTGTCGATATAAAGATAACAAATCTGCTTTAGAGGAAATAAGAAAATAGTTTATGTTGATCCACATTTGATTAACTATGGTCTGGGAAACTGGGTTAAAGTTACCCTGAGTGACATGTTCCACCACGGAAGAGGTTGCATGAACTTTTATAGCCATAGCACACGGTTATAAATCAATACATTCATCATATATATCGTATGGGCAGTGGATAAGCCACAGCAAAGTGGGGGAATTTTCCTTCTAGGTATCAGATGTCATTTTATTTCATTTTCTGCTTTAGGATTGGTGGAGGTTAGAGAAGCTGAATAATGCATTTAGAGTAGTTTCCTAATAGTCAAAAGAATGGTAGATCAGATACAAAGGTTAAAAATAAATGCTATTTTTCTAAAAATCTCAAGGTAACCAGAACATGATGATTATCTGCCTGCAACATTTAGTTGCAATATTTTGTTGTTGAGAACACTCATGATGCTCTACTCAGCTAACTTCAAGCAGTCTATAGAATCTTTAAATAAGATGTGTGTCTGCTTTAGAGAATGTCAGCTTCAGTCCTGTCCTACCATTGTATTTCAGAAGCATAACTTGTTCAATTTTATAGGCTCTCAGCTGGAGAGAAGTTTGCCATAGGGTGAATTGTGCCTTGAGTCTCACCCACACCTGAATTAGATGAGATGCTGTATATTATTAGAGTTTTGAATTGCTGCTAGAACACCTCGAGATTTGGTAGGGGGCTATTGGGATAGGATGGGTGGATTTTGCATGTGAGAAGGACATAATTCAGTGGTCTGAGTGTTTTTGTTTCCTTCAAATCTCATGTTGAAATTTAATCTCTAATGTAATAATATTGGGAGGTGGGGCTTTCTGGCAGATGTTTGGGTCATGAAGGCTCCACGCTCTGCTCATGAATAAGATTAATACTATTTAAAGGCTTGGCGGAGGAAGTTTGATTTCTCCTGCTCTCTTGCCCTTCTACCTTCTGCCTGGTGATGATACAGCAAGAAGTGCCTCACCCCTCACGAGGTGACAGTGCCAGGATCTTGGGCTTCCCACTTTTGAGAACTATGAGAAAACAAATTTCTGCTCTGTGTAGAACACCAAAGACACTAAGACAGAATGAAATCCAGAGTTTCAGTATTCACCGTATTTGTCTTAATTGCTTACTACCTTTTATCTTTAATAACTTTCATCATCTTGAAGTAGTTACCTGTGTTTGCCAACCTTACAGTTTTCCTTGTTGCATCTGTGACTCTGCTGCTGCTGCTTTCTCTGCCTTTAAGCATCAGACCAACCTCTGTCCTTAGGCTGCCCCCTGGTCACTCCAGCCCGGGCCCTTCCCTGGTCATCACTTCTCGTAGGTTGTGTGGCTCTGTGGATACTTGTATCCACAGGTTGTTAATCCTATTGGAATGTGTCATATTAACTATGCAGCTCCAAAGACAAACTTTCTGAACTTGTTTTATTTTTAATCTAGAATGGGAACACTTACTCATCTGTAACAGGTATCAGTGGATAGTGACTATTCAAATGAAATGGTTATTAGGACAAAAAAATGTAACAGAGCATGTGGCCCATATCAATGAATGCTCAGCCTTTGTCCAAAGAAGAGGCAGCCATTTCTAAAGGCAGAAAGAAAAAAAGGGAGGAGAGGAAGAAAAAAGGAACAAGGAAAGAAGACAAGAAGGGAAGGGATAGGACAGAAAGGATGGAAGCCATTTTTCTAGAACTTTCTTAACTGTGCCTTTCCTACAGTCAGTCTCTAAGCCTTTATTCATACTCTGAAAGTCTATCATGTCCTGAGTCCCTTCTGCTTCCCTCCCTCAGTCAAATTCTCCACACATCTCCACCTCCTTGGGTGATCTCGTGGGAGGAAATAACAGCATCCTATTGTATCAGTGTGGTGCCTTAGAAGAAGAAAAAGAAAGGGACATTTATTCCCAGCTTTTTCTTGAATGATAACCCAGGCTGGCTGTGTCCTGGATGAAGTTTGCCCCATTCTCATAGCCCTGTTTTCTCTTTTGAGGACCACTGTCTCCTCCTCCCTCAGGCTAAGTTCTCCTGGAGGTGACTCAGGCTGAGTTGTGTGTGGGTTTTGTATTCTCTGTCCACAACCTGTAACCACTTTAGGGAACCCTCTTGACATTCCACATTGATTTTTCCTTTCAAGGTGTGGAGAAACATACTTCATAAACATCTTATGGATCAGATCTGAGGCAAAAGATGTAACACACAGAAGACTCTACGTCAAATTCCAAGAGTAGACACTTCTGCTAGAGGTCAGAGCAGTAGTGCTTTGGCTTTTGGGTTAAAGGTTGGCAGGAATTTTCAAAGATTTTGGAAATGTTCAGTACCAGGTACATAGGCCAGTGGAAGCTGGGAGTGTTTTTAGCATTCTGAATTTTTCCTAGCTGTGTTTCTCAGTAGTTACCCTATATCTGTTCTTACGGCTGTGACTGTCATCGCACTGATATTCAGGTTAATCTGGTCTCAAAATGCTCTCCAGGTAACTTTCTGAGTGTCATGTGCTGATTGACTTCATGAATAACCCTGGGTGTCTTGGTGGAGGGTCACCACTGAATGCCTGAATGCCAGATTTGAGTGTACCCCATTTGGCCTGCTTGCTGTTCACTGACTTCCTTAAATTGGGTCCCAACAGATGACAGTGAAATCTGTTTAGTAAGCAACAGTTTAGAAGGCCCAATAGAGTGCCTTCTTTTCCACTCTTTTTTTAAAAACTTTCTTCACCTATCAAAAAGACAGGATATTTTTTACTTTCATATGACTTTCTGAAATTCTAGTAAAAAATTCCTGCTTTACTCGTTGTAGAAAAGTATTTCAGTCTCTTCTGAGGCTCCAATGTGGGTGAGCTCTGCCGAGATTGATGAGGAAAAAACAATGGGCACCATCCAATTGTGGCTGCTGGGTGGTCCCACCCAGGCAGACACTGGGTCCTCCTGAAGGGACCTGTGTCTGCAGCGCTTCCTGGGTAGGAGTGTGTCTTCTACACATGGATTCTATGAGTGAGGCACTCTTGGTCCCCGGAAGTCATCAGGCCCAACTGCCATGATTGCAAACAGAGCTGCAGGAGGGCATGGAGAGATTTGTTATCTGAGTCAGGGCTCAGCACATGTCTGTGGCTCTGACCTTTAGAAATCAGGACTTTTGGGAAACTAATCATACTAATTACCTCTTCCTCATTCTTTGATTTCAGTTTTTGGAGGCTTAACATGGAATTCATTTTGGTACAGTTTTCCCCAAAATATCTATCAAGAGCTGAGGGCGAAGCAACTCCACTTCACAAAATCTTTGGGGGATTTTCTATTTTCTTGACCTCTCTCCAGAATATGTGGGCACTGATGAATGCTGTGGGGTAGCTGTGCAGGTGATCACACATGGACCAGGGAAGGAATAGGCTGTTGTATCTCTCAGGAGCCTCTGAATTACTCTGAAGTTCTTTAATGGTTGCTGTTGGGAATCACATAGTTACCTCTGTCTGCTGTCTCTCCATGAGCTCTGGAAATCTTGGGTTTCCAGACTGCCAGGTTTGTTTCCTAATGGTAGCAGGTGGCCACTACCTTCTGCCTAACTTGACAAGTACTGGAGACAGAAAGTCTCAGTCTTTCTGAACAGGCTCAGTAGCTATCTTTTTCTGTGGTTATTTTGTTCAGTTTGCTCCAGTTAAATTTCATCTTCCCAGCTACTGTCATGAGGGGTTGGCATAGAGCTTACTGCAAAAGTCTCAATAACTCTTCTCCTTCTTTGGACTGGGATCTCAGAAGCCTACCACGGACCAGGACACTGTCTGAATTTCTGCATGTCTGTTTGAGGGCTGTTGGATATGCCAGCTTGGAAACAGAGATTTATGACTTTAGACCTTGTGTAATTTCTGATTCTAGAGATTTTTCATGTGATTTTTCTGTTCATCAGCATTGCTTCTCCCCATCTGAGGTCTGCCCTCCTTGGGACCCTTCAGTGGTGCCTTCAGCTGCAGTTCCAAATCCTCCCCTTTGATCTGGCTCTGCCTTTCTATGAATGCTCTATTTTGACTCACATCCATGTAACTGTGGCCATTTATTCCCATCTTGCTTGGTAGTGACCCAGAGCAGGAGAACAGCAGGAAAAGCAGGAGAAAATCCCTTCTCAGTGATCTCAAGCAGAGGTAATGGGGTCCTTTACATTTTTTTTGGATTGACACATGAAGCTAAATTTCTACCATTTCAAGTTTCATTTGGTTAGATGGTTAGGAATTTGTTTCTTGTCTTGCACGGCCCTGGCTAGGGTACATAGAATGACCTGTCTGTTTTGAGCTCGACATTCACCTTGACCTGGATACTACTCCTCATATTTTCTTGTTAATTATATCATCTGCCAGGCACCAACATGGCCTATGCAAGAACTGCCACCTTTTATCTCTGAGATGTATGATACAGGCCTGGCAGTCACAATGAATGACTTTGAATTAATTCTAGGGTGATAATTCATACAGACTGCATTTGCACTGAGTCTAGTTTCTTGGCTTCAAGACCCTAGGCCAGTGTGAAATGTTGGAAAGAACTCAATAGGGCTGATTTGGATCCTGAATATTTAGATAAACATGGCTCAAATCTTCATTTTCATGGACTGTGGGAACTTAGATGTTTTCCATACAATTTTTGTGAATTCTAAACTTGTGTGCTCAGAGTCCTCATATCGTCTCCTTTGCTTACCTGTGGCACATTTCTGCCTATTCACAGATTTCCTCCAATTATTTTACTGAAACCAAATTTAGGTTTTGACATTTCTGTACTTTTTGTTTGTTTTGTCTCTTTTTGTTTTTAGCAGCAAATAGCTGCTGCATGCCAATTTCCATATTTTCCATCTCTCAATTATGACAAAATTTCCTCCCTTTTCATTGGTAAGTAATTCTAAATTGGAATTTGCAGGATTCACAAATATTATTTCAAGGGCTAAAGATATAGCTCAGTGGCACAGTGCCTGCCTGTCAAGTAGGAGTTCCTGAGTTTGATTTCTGGTGCAAGTATATATATATATTTCAGACTCAGTTGCAGGCAATATTTTCAGCATGAATTAATTTGAGTTCATAAGCAAGGAGGTAAATTATTTAGCATTATTTGGCTTAGCAGATGCAGTCTAAAAATGGATAAGTGAGAAAAATGAGAGTTAAAGTACTTATTTCTGTATTCACATATGTTTTCACAAAAATGTTTGGCTTTTTCCCCTCCACTTTTCAAACTTATTTTTTATTAAAATAATTGCATTCCTATCATTGAGTTTTCACTGTATTAATACTGTAAGCAAGATTTATAATATGCATTAACCAAACAGTATACTCTAACTTGCACTTGAGAGTTTTTTTAGTTTAAAATTTTAGCTATTTTTAATCACCACTTACTGCAAGCCTGGCTGTAGTATTGAGACATAAATATATTTCATGCACATGTCTTAATTCTAGGGGTTAGATTGCTTTCTAGGCAATGTTCTTTCTAAACATTCAGCCTTTTGGAAATCTGGACATACTTCTTCATAGCAATTTCTGCAGAATAATATTTTAAGTACTAAACCTTAATAATAATAATAACAGTAATATGTCATATATACTTCCTTGATTCTTTTTGTGAGATTTAAAATCAAACTTTTGTAATAGTTTTCTGTTCTTATACTAGACAGCAGAAAAGTCCCTCCATAGTTTTATGATTAAAGTAATTTCCCACCACAATTTAAAATCATAGTCTACTTTTGTTTTATGGTGTATTGTCTGCCACCTTTATTTTTATTTATGGGGGCATTTTTAAAACCTAAGACTCCCATGCCACTTCATCTTCTGTTTTACTCGCTTATTCCGTACACATTCTTAGTTTTCTCCATTCTTCACAAATGTAATTTTTCATGCCCGTATAATGATCTATCTGTATGTTACACTATCAAAATTTTCATTTTCCTGCAGATGCCTACAAGTACATGCACATGGGGCTGCTTTAACTTTTTGGATTGAGGGGAGCTCTACCCTGGTTCTTTGATTATAAATTACTCATCAGCCCAGTGTCCTTACTGGCAGAAGTAACCTCTCAGAGCAGTGCGGTGGGGATCACATATTTCATTACTTGAAAAGCTTCTGGATCAGTGCCTGGCACAGACTAAGCCCTCAATAAACGTCATTTGTTCTTTTTTCATTCTTGCTCTTATCTTTGCAGTTGTCTATATTGGAAATTGCCACCTAGTCCCCCAGGATGCTTGCCTGTCTATGCAAGTTGTGCAACATATATCTTTAATTCTTTTCACTCTTGGCTTTATGGAGAATCCTTTGGAAATTCTCTACTTTTTGATGTAAGTGTCTTTTCAGGTAGAGTAAAATAAAATATATTTGTGTGGAGGCCAGCTGGCCATCTTGCATTAATTACAGGAGCAACAATAGCATTTCCTAAGAAGGCAGCTGTTGTTTGTAAAAATTTAGGTGACAAGTGAAGTATGGAATATGTTTTGTTTAGAAACAAGCAATTTTATTTCTTCGTAGGTAGGTGCAAGTAAGAAGCAGCCAAAATGTAAAAAGTTTTGTGTGGAACTGTATGGAAGCTTGTGTCTGTCTGTTCCATTGTATAGAATCACAAAGACTTCATTGTCTAGAAGCCAATCCAGTAGACCCTGAATGCATTGGTCTTCAATTAATTTACTACCAGCTAGTATCCCCATAGCTAGTTATATTGCTTACTAGGCACAATCAGACAATTACAAAGTTTGACAAATTGAAATTGTGTTCTCCATGTTTCCATCTTTTAGTCATCAAATGGAGAGAAAGACTACCTGCTAAGCTCCACAGGGTTGAATAGCACTTTGAAATGTAAGTATGACTATATATATCCATACATATATATATACATATATATAGTTTCAGAAATGAATGATCTATTTTAAAAGTACAAAAGTCCATGAAAAAAATTTGTTACAGTCTAAGTGGTATTCTCCCAAATGGGTATGTAGAAGTGCTAGCTATAAAGAAACAGGTCATTCCAAATTTAACTAGTTAAGATGAGGTCATGTTGGAGGGGACCGAGTTCTGCTTGCACGCGACTATACATACAGAGAGAACACTCTGTGGTGATGAAGATAGAGCTTGTCATGATGTTTCTACAAGCCAAGCAGTGCCAATGAGTGCCAGAAAACACCAGCAGCAAGGCAAGCATGGGGCAGATGCTCTCTCATAGTCCTGAGAAGGATGCAATCTTGCTGACACTTTGAAACTTTGACTTGGACCTTCTGCAACTGTGAGATGGTAGAGTTTTTGTCTTTTAAATCACTCAGTCTATAGTAGAGGGTCAAGCAAACTAACATAGATTTTGATAACAGAGAATGCCCAAATACATGGAAATGGTTTGGGATTTGGTGAAGGGTACCATTCAGAAGGCTATTGAGGTATTAAGTGACAGAGGCCTGAGTTGCCTTTGGGAGACTATTGGTAGATATATTATGGGGAAGGTTGCTTCTGTTGAGGATGCAAGTGGAACATGTTTCTAGAAACTGAAGGAAAAGCGATCTCTGCTACCATCTGGCAGATGACTTGTGTGAATTGTGTTCTATTTTTTGAAAGTAGAACTTGAAAGGAATGAATTAGCTGAGGAGATTCCTAAGCAATGTGTTGGAGGTATGATTTGGTTTCTTTGTGCTGCTTAGAGTAAAATGCAAGAAGAAAGAAGAAAAGAAGGAACCAAATTGAAGAAGGAACAGCTTAGGAGAAAGAAATCAACTCCTGATGAATATTCTCAGCTTCTCCAGATGGTGTGCTCTGGAAACACGGCCAAATGTGGCTGGACAATGATTTGCTAAAAAGAGTAGCTTGTGAATCCAGTGAACCATTTCAGAAGAAATTCTTCCAGCTTGAAGTGAAGTGATAGAGAAGGGATGAATGGAAGAATAGCTGCTGGACTTTGGGGTTCGACAGGTAGGAGATGGGCTCAGAAAGCTGTCTGCCTGCAAACATGCATCATCCTTCAAAACACAAAAAGAAAGAATGATCTTAGAGGTAGTTTGGGGACAGTTCAGAGAGAGTCACCACTAACATCCTGGGCCAGAAGCCAGAAGGCCCTGGCCTTCGTCTCTTGAGTTTTGTTGCTGTGACCTACAAAGTCCATGCCAGTGTGGTGAAAGTCAGCCTTGGGTCTGAACTCTGTTCCCTTTGCATTGAGTGCCTCAGTTTCATTCTCAGCTGGCTGCATGGGTTTTGTAATTGATTCTCATTTGACTGGGGAGTCAGTTCATTAATGCTCATTCCTCTTCCCTCTGTTTTTCTGTTTCTGGTTTGTGTTGTGCTAACAGTGCTGATGGTCACAAATAGGAAAATCACAGGTTAAGATACAGGTGTAAACAGTGTAAGCTTGTTGTTTGAGTCAGCTTCACAGACTGATGACAGCAGTTCTCGTTGGACATCTCTCCATTTGGATAAATGTTGCTGTGACTAGTAGAATGAATGAAATTCTCTGCCCATCATTAATGTTTGTCTTATGTGTTTGTCTGGGATCAGATAAAGAGCTCTTCTTGGCTCTGTTTGGATGCTGAGAGTGCACATGATCAGATCTGCATCTGAGGAAGACAATCATCATACTGGGGACACAGACATGAAATATATAAGGATCATATTGTTATTGATCATTGTCCACTCTTGGAAGGTTGTCTAAGCTTGAATCCTGGCCTCTTTCTAAGAAAAATCCCTACTTCTGGTATACACTCTCACTAGAGTCCTAATCCTTATACTTATCTTGAAATTATTTAATTCGTCAAGGATAATTTGGTTTCAGTGACAACTCAAGGAAGACTTGATTGGAATAAGATTTTTAATTTGAGAAATGTCTCAATAAAGGAAATAATATTTCTCAGTCTTCATGGGCAACAGAGTTTGCTTGATATACAAAGGGCTCCAGACAAAATTCTGCTTCAGAAATTCTTCACTAAGAGTATTTGGCCAAAAGTTCATGAGTAAAATCATTAAATTAAGCAATAAGAAATTTGACTCACTTCTCTAGAAAATCTTCCTCTCTATTGTCTTCCAGCTGTTTCCCTGTATCTACTCTCTCCTTTTCCTTAACTTCCTCATCTCTATCAACTTCTCCTCTTCATGTTGTCTCGACTCCTTATCTTTTGTCAGTGATTCTCCTAAAACTCCACAATGATAGCTGCTTCTAAAGTCTTACCTCTTCCATGAGCCAGGTATGCAGGTAAATGTAGAATTTACACCTTGAAGCTGAGTTGAATTAGGGATTTTTCTACACGTAGATTAGATTAACAATTTCTATATAAGAGTTCATACTTATTTTGGATGTATATAAACAGGGAAAATCTTATTTGTATCAGCTTGTATACATGTTACTTAGATCTTATGCACTAAATTCTAGGTGTGAAAGTTGATTCCAATAACCTAAAGGGTACCTGAAGAACATCTTGTTTTATAAGAAACCCAAAGGCAAGGGGTCAGAAAGTAGGACACATTTTCTTCAATAAAATTGATTGGGTTGCATTTTAATCATCCAATTATATAAAATTTTCAGAATAGACTAGAAAATGCCTTCTGACAGCACTGAAGAGTTAAAATGCCTTCTGACAGCACTGATGTAGCCCACCCCCTTCATTTCATCCTTAGATTTGAACCTGAAATTAGACAACTAATTCTGAAAAAGAAATTAGAATGAAGATAGCTTCTTTATTTGAACTATACCTGGAAGATCATTTTGAAAATGTTTTTGAGTAAAATTGAAGTAGGATAAAATAGAAAATTATCAGAGTGGATCACATATGAGGTTGGTACACTTCTCAAACAACTGATTGTCACAAGGATACTTAAAGATACTGTAAACAGAAGGGAACAAGATCATAGCAACTTGCAATGAAATGAAGTGACAAAGAAAAATCCTTCAGTTCAGATGAGTGATTGTTCTTCATAGAAGGAAAAATATACCCAGTCTTGCTTTGCCTTTGAAATTTTGAAATGAAATAACTATAAATACAGCTGGTCAGTCTTATCAATTCCTAGTAGACCTATCTGCTACTTGTTCCTCTTAAACCTACTCACTATTGGTCAGCTTCTACCTCAGAGTAAACACACTGCACAGTTGGTGGAAATTTCAAATAATTGACTGCCTTTTCCATGCCACCTCTCTTGTGATAACACTTGGCCACTAGACTGAAGGACATCTCTTGCTGTTCTGTGATTCCAGCCCTGTAAAATGACTATGGAGATGTCTGGTCTTCAGGTGGAATTTTCACATGCACTCCAGAGAGATTATTATTTGAGGTTTCAGAGGATTCCTTTCTTTATAATAAGTGGTTTCTCAGCGGGATACACCTGTGACTTCTCCATTATGCTTGATGCACACCCTGGTAAAAATCTTGACACCATACCTAATACTCCATAGGCTAAACATTTCACTAAAATAAAAAGAAAATAATGGTACCAAAACTTACTGAAGTTTAAACAGATTCTACCAAGCTATTACAAGTATTCTCCTAATTATCCTTTGAGAACAGAAACAAACAAAAACTGACTCAAGCTTAGAACTGAAAAGTGTCCATCAAAAAGTTTTTTTATACTCTGGTATAACTTATAATACTTTCATATTGCTAGTAAGGGTACCAAGCAGACAAGGATATTTACTTGTTCAGAACAGCAAGACTGCTACCATGTTATCCTTCTCTTTGCAAGAGTATTTAGGTGACATATTATTAATGTTATCAATTCTATTTCAAGAACTTTCTACCCTGTAGCATATCTTTGTTTTGCCTTTTTTCAGTGTGACTCTACTACATGATGGTCAGTAACCTTTTGCTTTCACCTGAAGGACAGAAATACACTTTTACAGTCAATTTCTAGGGCAGTGGTGGCAAACCTAAGGCACACATGCTGCAGTGAGCTATTTGTGTCACTGAAAGTTCTAAAAAGTTCACAATCACCGCTCTAGGAATTAAAAAGTTAATGTTTGCCTTAAGTTTTAAAGATGTAAAAGATCTAACTATGCATGATTCATGCTGTTGCTCACTACTTTAGCTCTGCTCTAACACTAAATCTTTGCTTGTGCCAGAAGAGGAACCTCATGATTATCTTACCTCAGTTAGCATCCTGTATCTCATTCAGATTTGTCTGAGACCTCAATTCATTTAACAATATTGGCTGCTAGATCATTTCCCAAAGGTGAAAATGCAGGTTATCAAATTTACTACTGCAAATTTACACTGTATTTTACAATATAGATCTTTAGGTGAGGTAAAATCAACTCAGATTGCAGAATTTATTGCATGTAGTACAGCTTGTTGACTAGCCAGAGAACTAAAGTAAATAGCAGATATATGATTTTGAGACAGTGTATGACTCTGGAATGTTTTAGTTACAAAAGGATTTCTTGCCTCTGCTGAATCCTTATCAAAGGAGACAAGTTAGGGAACTTTACATATCTTACTAATATATTGTTATTAAGTTGAAGATCCAAAAAAGAGATGATATAGGAGCTAGAGAAAATGCTTTAGCAGAGCATTAGAAACAAGAGTCCTATCTATGGTTATGATCTTAACCCTGAAGAATCCAAAAGTATGGCAACACCTAGCTCCTGATTTTTGAAAGGAAGTATAGAACACTCTGATTGTACCCTTTACTTGAATGCCTCTAATGCTCCTTGGAGGGCTACTGTAGATCCTTTCTAATGAATATTAGCTAAGTTTCTCCATTAAACTAGTCTTAATGGTATATAGATAAATTTGTTACTACCTTCAGTCAATGTTTGTGAAGAAATCTTAAAAAAGACAAAGCTATTTCATGGTCATGGGTCACTTGTCAAAAGTATAATCCTACAAAATATGCAAAAGTGGGATAATGAATATTAACTTTTATATTTAAGTGACCGAGCCCATACTTTAAGGGAAAAATTGTGAAGGAATTCTATATATTAGCTTTCATTCAAAACTACCAGTACACTGATGTGACTATGTACTGTCACCAGGAATAGCTGTAAACGCACAAAATATATTTATAAAATTAGCAATATATACAGAAACTCTTAAACTTCCTTTCCCACAGGTCCCCTCAAATAACCCAAGTTTTAAAGTTCATTGGTTATCCCTAATGATGCATACAGATGTAGCAGAATAGTGGAAGGAAGTCGAGTACTATATCTAGGCTATTACTAATAGCCAAGCCTCTTTGCAAAGACCATTCCTAAAGAGCTACTTCATGCTTTTCACCTAGATTTCATTACTGGAAGACTTACTGGAAAAGAAAAACTTTCTTAAGTTATGTGGTAAGGAGTCCACTATGGTTTGAATGTGTGTCCCTTCCAAGATTCATGTTGAAACTTGATCCAATTGTAGTGATACTAAGAGGTGGACCTTTTGGAAAACAATTAAATTATGAGAATTTCACTCCAATGAATGAATTGTAACCTTACAAAGGTCTTGAGAAATTAGCTTAGACTCTCTCTATGGGCTTCTATGACTTGTTCCCTTTGAGGATAGTTTTATCACATTCCAAGAACACAACAATAAAATGCCATCTTGGAAGTCCTTCACCAGTGCCAAACTTGTTGGTACCTTGATTTTAGAATGCCCAAACCTCCAGAAATGTGAGAAATGAATTCCTATTATTTATAAATTTTTCAGTCTGTAGCATTGTGTTATAACAGCACAAATGAACTGATGTTGGACCATCTCATGTACAGTAGTCACAAATATAGTAGTAAATCTGCAGGGAGTTAATCTTTGGCTGGACCAAACCAAAGCTGGAAAACTAAAGAATCAATCAAGGATTTTGCACAATTTGAAGTTTGTTTTAATTATGGCCCCAAACTGTATCTTTAGAAATCTCCTAGAAAGAATTTATCCTCAGAAGTAGAGAACTCAGGTCTCAGGTCCTTGGGAACAAACACATAACCTCAGACAACAGAAATCACCCACAAATTTGGATGAAGATCTTTGTCTAATTCCTGTTTTGTTTGTCATTTGGTTGCTTATAATCACCCCAGTTTTGTTTCTTCTATGCACCTGATTATTGTTGATCCATGTAATCCCCTTTTAACTTTTCTTTCCATTTTATTGTGACCATTATGTCCAAGCCCACTCAACGTGTCACTATGCATAGACTTCCAAATAGCTGCCACTACTTGTAATCTTCCTGACTCCTGGGTATACTGTCCATTACCAGAAGCCCCATGAAGAAAATCTCTGGAAAATTTTGGTTTCATCAAGAAAGGCCACATGCAGTCATACCCATGGCAATTTTACTTGTATCTTCATAGGCACTTAATCCTAAACAAATCAACTTGTGATTTTGATGGTATCCTCCTCTCCTAGTAAAACAATGAAGTATTAAGTGCTATTGATGTAACACTAGATGAAAACAAATTTATTTATTTATTTTATTTTTTATTTTAAACAGGATAAAACAAAACAAAACAGAATAAAGCAAATTAGAAACAGAACAATGTAAGTGATACAGAACTTCAAAACAAGATGACAGGAAATCAACAATAGCTAATCATAATATTTCTCGTTTTCTTCAAAATAGCTGTCCATACCATCACACACAATAAAATCTAATAAAACAATGCAGAATAAAACCAATCAAAACAATAGAATGAAAGCATTACAGGACTTCAAAACAAGATAACAGGAAAGTAACAACGGCTACCATAATGTCTCATTTTCTTCAAAATAGCTGCCCATACCATCAGACACAGTAAAATCTAACAAAGCAAGACAGATTAAAACAAAACCTAACAAAATTATAAAAATGATACAAGAATTCCAAACAAGATAATAGGAAATTAACAGTGGTTACCACTTTCAATTTTTAGGTATTTCCTTTGCTATCACTTTCATAATATCTGTTGTGCTTTTTGGATCCCAGCAACTCCCTTAATTTTTTTGTGCTAAGGAGATAACTCAGTGTTCACCAATGGTCCAAACCATTTCACCCATAAGCATGATCTCTAGTTGCATCCATTTACCTGTAAGAGCCTTGAGATTATACTACTTTATATCTGGGAAGCTTTCCATTGTATGAAAATACTATATCCTTCTAATCCTTTCTGTGGTCAATCGGCAAGTTACCTTGGCTTTTCTCCAGTCTCCTGTCACATGGGATCATTTTCTCTCCTTTGATTTTCACTCTGTGAATTTCCTTTTGAATTAAATGTGTTTCTTGTGTACAGAACATTGATGAATCTTGTTTCTTGATCCACTCTGCCTGTTTCTTTTTGTCAGTGAATTGAGGCCGTCTACAGTAATGGTTACAACCTGCACGCATTGGCGCATCTCTGCCTTATTTCCGCCTGCCCTTGCCCTCCACCTTTTCCCCTCCCTTAAACTGTCTGCACTGCTCAGTGATCCTTCTCTGCTGCTGTTGCTGGGAACATGGTCATCTTCATCTCTTTCTAGAATGCCCTTCAGCATTCTCTGAAGGGTTGGTTTGGTGGTTATGAATTCCTTCAGTTGTTCTTTATCATGGAAGTATCTTATTTTACTATCAATTTTGAAAGATAGTTTTGCAGGGTACACTGATCTGGGTTGGAAGTTATTTTCTTTCAGGATTTGAAACACTTCAGTCCAATCTCTTCTTGACTTGGTAGTTTGTGTTGTGAAGTCAGCCATTATTCTGATTGGTTTTCCTTTACAGGTGACCTGTTTGTTTTCTCTTATAACCTTTAATATTCTACTCTTGTGCTGACTTTCTGGGATCTTGATTATTATATGTCTGGATGTAGATTTATTTTGGTTATGGCTAGTTGGAGTTATATATGCCTCTGTGTGTCAGATCCTTTTTCCATGCTTGGGAAGTTCTATGATATTACTTCTTTTTTTATTTTAAAGAGGCTAAAACCAAGGAAAATAAAAATGAATAAAGTCAATCAAAATAAACCAGTATAAGTGATATAGGACTTCAAAAACTTATGAAATCAACAATAGTTATCATAATACCTGTTGCTGTCTTCAAAATAGCTGCAGATAACTTTGGACATAGTGAAAATTGAACAGACCAGAACAGAGCAGAAACAATAAAAACAAAACAATGACTGCAATAAAGGACTTCAAAACAAGCCACTAGTAAATCCAAAATAGCTGCCACAACATGTCTTGCTATCTTTGGAATAGCTGCGCCTGCCATCAGATTTAACATACACAAAACAAAAGAGAATAAAACCCAACCCGATAAGATAATGAAAGTGATATGGTTTCCAGGCGGGGATCACTTCCTGGTGAGGCCTTGTTCTCTCCCTCCACAGTCTGCTAATGTTACTGACCCAATCTGTGCTATTACTTCTTAGTCTCTATGTCATTTGTGTTAACTCTTGCTTTTTTTGCTGACACCTTTCACTCTGAAATTATTTTTCTTTGCATCATCTTGCAGCTGTTTAACTGTTATTTCCTGGTTCCTTATTTTTAAGAGATCTTTACTTTCATGATTGCTAGCTGTCTTCAAGGTCTCAAAGTCTATCGTCAGTCTCTTTATCATCACTGGTTTTGCTGGCTTTTGATTGACTTTTTAATTTCCTGAATATCTCTTTGAACCTGTTTTGTGCATTGTAATTCCTATATTTTTATTCAAGGCTTTCTTCATTATTCTATGTTCATCTTTTATATCTATTTCTTCTTTAGATATGCTCAGCAATTCTTTCATTGTTTGTCATTTCTTCTTTTACTTGAGATAGTATTTCTGATTTGATTAGTTTTACAGCCTCATGAAATTGTTTCTTTATATCAGTTGCTATCTTTTTGGAGATTTCAAGTATGTGACTTCCATTTTCTTCCATGACTTTACCTCCCAGACTTGTTCTGTGTGGGTTGGAGGTGTGAGATTGCCTTCTGCTCTTTCATCTTGACATTCTCCTGGGTACTTCCCAACTAGCCAGTTGTGGGATCCCAGGCACTTCCCACATTGGCTGCCTCTCCGCAGTGTAGGGAAGTGGGCCAGGCACTTAGGTTTCTCTGAACTCAGGTTCCCAGGGAGGTAGCAGGACATGGGTGGGCCTCTCCAGACCCATGCAGCTACACTGAGGCATCCCTGATGACCAGGTTAGTGGGATGTGTGATAGTGGGACTACTTTTTCTCTCAGCCTGCGTGTCTACCCTGGGACTCCCCCGATGGTAGCAGGCCCACAGGGGTATGTTTGTCTGATTCTCCTGGTGGGTGCTGGCTGCCTGAAGGAAGCAAGGGTCTCCAGTGGTGACACAGAATGTATCTGGCTCCATTTCCCTACCTGTGCTGGCTGTCTGCAGGAAGCAAGATTTCTGATGGCAGCAGCAGTTTACAGGAGCACATCTGGCTATGTGTCCCTGCCCGCACTGGCTGCCCATAGGAATTGAGCTTTCTGATGGTGGCAGCAGGCTGCTAACACCAAATTTAAATTCAATTTCCTTTGAAGGGTAGTGGTCAAAATTCTGATCACTGGAAAGAACTAATAAAGTTCTCAATGTCTTTATCCTTTGGTTTGCATCTCATGTATGAAAAACTTCCTTCTCCTGATCTTCACATGCCTCTACTGATTGCTGCAACATTTATAGTAGGATTTCTGTCCTCTGGTCCTGTATACTTCAGATTAATCCCTCATACAAGTTAGAAGTAGGGTTCTAAATCTTGTAGGTACATTGAGGTCCTATTTCTAGGTATCACTGTTATAGTTTTGATCTAGAAAGGCTCTTGAAGTCTGAAAGGTTGAAGCCTTGGTCTGAAGCTGGTCGTATTGTTGGGAGTTCATAGGAACTTTAGAGGTGGGGCCTCACTTGAAAACATAAGTCACTGGAATGTGTATTTAAAGAAGGATATTTTGTCCCTTGACACTTTATTTTCCTCCTTGCTTCTTGGCCACCAGGAGGTGAGCAGCTTTCCTGTGATGCATGAATCTGTCATAAGGTTTTGCCAAGAACCATGAACCTAGAAACCACGGACTGGAACCTCTGAAACCATGACAAGTTTTTCCTCTAATACTATTTTCTCAAGTATTTTTTAAAGCAACACAAACCTAACAGAATCACCATGGCTAGAGATTTTGACTCACATATGGCCTCCAAATCAAAAACAACCTTGACTACTTAAAGTACTATGCTTACTACTTATTTATGTGAATAATGAAGACAATGGGCTTTAACTCTTACAAAGTTGTTAATGATACCAATTCTATCCTAGATGAAGTACTTACAAATAAGTGTCAGCTCACTGGTATGTGTAGTGATGGGTAATTACACGACTCTAGATGTTTTTGTTGACCATTTGTGGTATAGTCTATGGAACTGATAAGATGCTTTGCTTATTAGTGAAATAGACACTGTGGAAGATACTATGCATTTCTATGATGTAAAACTATTTGGCTAAGTTCAACCTTTATGGCCTATGTGAGATTCATTTTTGGTCTGTGTTTAGGCATCATACTTGCTGATTCTGAATCATTTCATAGGGACTAGTAAGTGTGCTCATTTTAGTCACATGATCATGATGGGGGTCTGTTATATTCTATCTAGAGTCTCTTATGCAACCACTCCTTTGTCAGATGATGATCAACAATGGAAGAATCAGGAGGATCTCACACTACAATTGATTGTGGAGACAACTGTACATTCATGAGTGGGGAAGGTTTAGATCTATATAATTGTCTCTGAACTGAGCAAATTTCTTGCACAGATTGGTTGATCAATAAATGAGTGAATAATAATCATGTCATATATACCTATTAACTCAGACCCACATCTGCATAAATCAGTCTAGGAGGCTGAGCCACAGAGTCTGCACCATTGACCCAGCATGTTATAGACTTGATCAAAAATGGGCAGGTTCTCTCACTTTTGATCTGGTTCCTCCTCAGAACTAACCAGAGAAAGACATACTTCCTCCCAAATCCATCACATGAGGTTCCCTACTTCTGGTTGTGTGCTTTCACCTCCCTGTGGCAACAACATCCAGTCTACATGTATTTGAAGTCTTTTTTTTTTAAACCATAAAGCTTTCTTCCATTCCTTCGGTCTGAGTCTCTACCAAACTTCTCAAGGAATAGAGGCCAAATCTTTTGCTGTAGCAGTCTTTGAATAAACAGATTCTACTTGTTCTGAATTACATGGACCTCAATTATTTTGATCCTTGTTTACAATAAAAGGTCTATCTCACCAGTTAAGAATTATATAAATGTTGATGTGAGGGAGAAGAGATTCTGAGGAATGAAAGGAAGAAAATGTTACTTTTATTTAGTACAATAATGAAATGAATATTTTCAGAGTTGCATTCTTTTAACTTCCAAGTAATAATCTTTTCCTGGTGCATTTGTACAAAAATGACAGGCACCTAATAAACATTTGTTAAATAAATGAGAAGATGGAAGTTTGTTCATTTTCCCTCCAGTCACCCACAGAAAATCCCCAGAGCTCCTGCTGTCTGAGGGATATGATTGAACTGGCCATCTGGCCATGTGGCATAGCCATAATTAGTAGAATTTTGTTCAGTGTTTGTTCTTATAAATTATCTTTAAGTACTAAGGTTAGGTAGTATTGCTTCAGGAGACCTTATTTTGGAAAAGTTAGTATTTCATATTGGATTCCTTTTATTTGAGAGAGTCCTTGTGTGTTTGCAAAGACAGAATGAGAGAATTTCACTCCCAGGCAACTATGCAAATACTACTTTCAAATTGTTAAAGTTCTTACATTGAGGTTTTATGTGATACACAATTTATTTCTATAGTAAACGATTATAAGAACTTAAAGTAAGTTTTAGTAAAGTTCACAAAGATAAAACTTAGGTGTATGTTGACTTTACATCAAAATGTGTGCACAGAGACAGAGTCCTTGTAGTAGTAATTTCCTCTAGGTCATGGGCTCTGGGCAGGGATATTGTGTACAGATTCATCCTGGAATTTGTCAACTCCACATCCAGGCTTTTTGTGATAATTTTGTTGCCAACTTTATAATTTTGATCTGTGTTATAACAGATTGTGGCATGCATATGTAAGCAAGGATCACTTTCTTTGAGATATTTGCTAGCTTCGGTGCACTCCTGTGGCTCACTTTCATGACTCTTGGCATCTCACTGCTATCACTTGTTCTGATGGCAATTTTCTACTTTTTTTTTGGTGCCAGGAATTGAACTCAGGACTTTGAGCTTGCCAGGCAGGTGCTGTGGCACTGAGCTATATCCCTGGCCCTCTACTTATTTTCAGTGATTAATATTTGTCTCCATAATGGGGTGAAAACTCCATTTACTTTTATTCCTCATTTGGTGTCATCTTAGCCTGTAGCTGTGGTTCAATAAATCATTAATCAATGAAACAAATGTATTGCAATCACCCACTTAGCTACTTTCATATCTCTTCCTTAGGGAATGTGATTTCTCATAACCTAGGATTGAGAATCTAATACACACTGGAAGCCTATTAAATGTCTATAGTTGAAATGAGCTGCTTGTGTCTGTTTAGTGTCCTTATACCATCCCAGGGAAGAACACGAACCAGCAAAGCACCAATATGCCTGACAGGACAGGTGGAGGAGAGCTCACAAAGGAAAGATGTGGCTGCTTCCAGACTGCTCCATTTCATTCAGAAGATGAGAGATTAAGTGAAGGGCAAATTCACGGCCTGCACCACTGGACTTAATGTCATTTGGTTTCTATAATTAGTTAGCTGGATGAGGAACTGGGAAATTTTCATTATAATGTGGTAAAAAGGACAGTCTGTGAATTAGAGACCTGACATCTTCCTTTTATCTTTTCTGTAGCTAAAAATGGGGTAAATTGTTTCACTCTCTGGATATCAATTTTCCTCATTTTAAATGAAGATTTTGCCAAAATTATTTAAATTTCTAATCCTGAAATTCTCTGTGCCTTGTAAATGAAAACAGAGTGAAACATTTGTATTTTCACTTATTTTAGACACATTGTTTCAGTTTCCAAAATGGTGGCACAATGTTAAGAGTATTTAGGACGTGGAATACTGATAATTTAAAATAGGGCCAACAAAATTGAAAGGCAATAAAGTTCTTTATATACAGTCATGTGTTGCTTAATGATGGAGTATATCCTGAGGAATATACTAGGAAATTTCATCATTGTGGAAACATTAGCTAGAGTACTTAGATAAAATAAGACAGCACCATGTTGCTAGACAATGTAATCTCATGGTACCACTATAGTACATAGTCTCTGTTCTTGATTGAAATATTGTGTGGTGCATGACTATGCTTTCACACCCAACCTGGCTTCCCAGGATACATCACTACAGTGATTTCTTACTCATAAACACACTTGTCAATTAACAGTACACTGTGCTAATTCTCTGCTTCCATTTATATGATGTTTGCTGTGTATGCATTATGAATTATTTTCTCTAATCCCACAGAGAGGCATGGTGGGTGTTTTGGTATCTAAATCCCTATTTCTTCCACTGATAATATCTACACTGTGTTGATTACAAGCACCCCATCCAGGGATTGGGATTGGGCATGAGAGAGCTCCCATTGTGTGATGGTGCCATGTGGTGCATGCTAAGCACTTAGTAAACACAGGTTCCTACCTTCCACTGCATGGAAGTTGAAGTGAGCACTTCTTTCTTCTCCTTTGTGAAAGCCACACCCTATCAGCAGCAATTTTCAAAGCTTAATCTAGGCTGATGGTTAGAGTGAAAGACTGCTTAGTAGCAAGAAGGAACATAGAATTGAAGAATTGTTCTTTGGGTCAGGGGAATTAGAAAGGAAATTAAGCCAATAAAATGTAAATGTCATGGCAAACACAGAAGAGGGGAGACTTCACATGAAGGGTAAAATATACAAGTGGCTGTGCTCTCTAGATCGACTGCAAAACTATTATCCTATTAAAATCCTTCTCCTCTGGCTCCTCACTGCAAGGTGGCAGAGTCGCAAAAATGCTGTGCATTATTTCCTGGTAAATCACAATGGAAATGCTGTGGAATTGTGCATGAGAAGTTAAAGGATTCATCATGGTTTATTCCATTACAATAAACATCAAGAAAGTCATAATGGTAGGTCATTTGTTTTGTAACACTGTCAGCCTTTTTGTACATTAGTCGGGGTCTCCACAGACTTGCTAATGGTATAGAGGCCATAAAGCCCTTACACAATAATGTTTAACTATATTGGAAATAGTAGAGTCTTCTGGTGGTTGCATAAGAGATTTGGTTCTTACATCTCTTCTAAGAGAATATTGGAAGTGCAATAAAAAGACTCCAGAGTTTTCTTTTTCAGAATAAGTAGCAATTTATAAATACTAACTGTTTGTATATCATTGATAAGACTTCATTCTGGGTGTGTATGATGGCACACATGTACAAGAGCAGGCATGATGTCTCCAGTTCTGTCAACCTAAGAAGCAAAACAAAACTTAAATTGGGAGTTGGATATACAAATTGCCAAAATATCAAATGAAATTTTAAAGCTTTATTTTTATTTTAAAATGAATAAAAAATTAAAAATGATACAGAATGTCAAAACAAGATAATAGGAAATTAACAATGGTTATTATATCACATATTGCTCTCTTCAAAGTAATTGTTTGGATTGCCAGATATAGGCATGTAAAATTGAGTAAATAATATAAGCACTAACTGTTTCTTTCAATGAATTAATAAAATGAGTAGTACAATTATCTTAGTTATCTTTGTGTGTGTGTGTCTGTGTGTGTGTATGTGTGTGTCTGTGTGTGTATGTGTGTGTGTGTGTGTGTGTGTGTGTGTGTGTGTGTGTGTGTGTGTGTGTGTATGTGTGTGTGTGTGTGTGTGTATGTGTGTGTGTGTGTGTGTGCCTCTTTTCTCCTTTCACCCATCCTGGTTGTTCTTTCCTTTTGAACAGTTTCTTTCCCTTTCACAGTATCTATTGTAGCATTTAGATCTTATTTAATCTTTTAGCTTTGTAACTAGGGAAATAATATGATGTTTACACTTGCTAATCTCATTTATTGCACTTATGAATATGATCTCTACTTGCATTCAATTACCTATAAATATCTTGAGTTTATCTTTCTTTATAGATGAGTAGTACTCCATTTTATGAAAATACCTCTTTTTTTTCCATTCCTCAGTTGATGGGTGTTTGGATTTCCAAGATTTAGCTATTACAGATTGTGCTGCTATGAACACGGGTGCACATATATCACTGTGACATGACCTTTTGAATTTTTCTGGCAAAATACCCAGGAGGGGAATAGCTGGATTGGATGAAACTTCCAATCTTAGTTTTCTGAGGAATCTCCACACTGATTTTCACAGTGGTTGCAGCAGTCTATACTTCCACTAAGAGCAGAAAAGGGTTCCTTTTCCTCTACAGCCCCTCCAGCATTTGTTATTGGTTGATTACCTGATGGCAGCCATTCTTTCTGGAGTGAGATGGAATCTCGGTGTTATTTTAATTTGCATTTCTTGAATGACCAATGATGTTGAACATTTTTTTCATATATCCATTTGCCATTTGTATTTCTTCATGTGAGTCGTGTACATTCATCTCAGATGCACACTTTTGGATTAGGTCTTGGAATTTGAGAGGCCTAATTTATTTAGTTCTTTATATTTTCTAGATATAAGTCCTTTGTCTGAAGAACAGTTGGCTAAATTTTTTGCCAATTCATGGGTTTTCTTTTTGCTTTGTTAGTGATTTCTTTCAATGTGCAAAACCTTTTGCTAAGATGAGATCCCAGTTGTTGATCCTTTGAAGTACTTCCTTTGCAGTTTGGTTTTTGTTCATGAATTCTCTGCCTACATCAATGTCTTCAAGATTTCTACCTGCTTTATCTTTCAGTCAATTTTGTATTTATATTTTAATATGTATATCTTTGATCCATTTTGACTTTAGTTTAGTGCATAGTGATAGATTTGTGTCTAATTTTAGTCTTTGGTATGTGGAAAGACAATTTTGGATGTTCAACTGATTTTTTTTGTTTAGGTTTTATTTTGTTTTGCTTTAACTGGATCTCAAATCAAATGTATTTATTAGATAACTCTTAGAAAACAAGTCTCACTCACTAGGAAGGAATTGATGAGGAGCATAGCACAGCTTGGTACTGAGTCTGAAATGAACATAGGCTTCATTACCTCTAAGCCACTGTCATTGAATTTCTCTCTTACATCTCTTGCCCCTCTCTTAATTATTTTAGTTTTACCTTTTCCTTTCCCTCACTTTTACTTTTTTCCTTTGTCTAAGTTTGAGTGCCTTTCTTGTTTGTCCAGGGAATAGCTGTATCATAAAATACAACAGTCCTCAGGCAGAAAGGAGTCATAGGATACCATCAACTCAAAGACCAGCATTGCAGAATTAATTACCCCTAAAAGGTCACATAGATGATTGTTGACCCTGCTCAACATACATGGTGATAAAAAAGGTATATTTTTGAGGCGATCATCTATACTTTGCTTTCAATCATATAAGATCGGATGGAGACTTAATGCCAGTTCTCCATGCATATATGAAGTTATCAGCACATAGAACAGTTTCATGGTCCTACAACTTTGAGTGTTAATTCACAGAGTGATTGATCTCACTGAAATATAAATTATAACTTACTGTCTGTCTGTATTTCTCAACTCCATGAATCCTAATTGATGGGAGTGAAGTAAAACAAAGTGGAATGTAACTCCAGTTGAGGAGTTTCCATGTGAAAATGGAATGCATTATAAAACACTGCTCTGATGCTCTATGTTCTGCATATATCCAGTGAAGAACTCTGTTGTAAATAATGAACAAGAATTTATAGAGAACTTGACTGATGCCTGAACAGACTTTCAAAATAAGGAGCTGAACAGTTCCTTCTGGCTTGTGAACTCTCTCAGTGTTGGTTCTAAACGAGTCTGAGTAAAATGTGGCAGAACAGCTATGGATCCTTTCAATCAGGAAGATGAATGGCACCATAGTTTTAAATATCTGGTGAGCTTTCTAGCACTGCAAACAGAAATTTGCTTTGATGTGTGACAAAAGAAAAATGTCTTCCTTCTCTAAACATAGTAATCAGCTCAGGATAGGAGCATCTGGGGTTAAGCCATAATTATTTTAACTGTGAAGATATCAGAAGGTGGTTTCTGATAAAGTTATGGCAAGTTAATCTCTGGCGACCCCTTCCCTGGCCCAGTTCTGCAACCCCGCTGCTTTGGAGTCTCATGCATAGAGATGGGAAACTAGTTAAGCCAGCTTGGATATTGGTATGGGCCTTTCTTTGTTCACTGTAGCCCAGAGTGGCATCATCTATGCATTTACCCTTATGATATGCAGTATTTCTTATAGATTATAGTGGACAGGGTTATCTCATAATGTAAGAGGAATACAGATACACTTTCATGACGATAGAATTCTGTAAGGAAGACTTGGTGCCAAATCTGGGAATGGAAAGGGGCCGCTTTGATTTTGAAGAGGAGGCTGGATGGGTGGTAGAATCAGAACAGGCTTTGAAGCTGGCCAGGGCACCCTGAATACTCACTGTCTCTGGAAAGGAAAGTGAATCATGTTCCTTCTGTGAGCTGCATTGTCCAAATCTGTGAAAGAGGAATGAGCCCCTTGTGGTTATAAATAATGTAGGAAAGAAGGGGGCACAGTAAGCAATCAATAAATTGTAATTATGTTAATTAAGAACATATTTGCCTGATAAATGTATAACTAATTCAACTGCAGAGAAATGTTAAAATGGTGTAAGATTCCTATATAAAATCATTCATGTGCTATTGATTTGATCAATTAAATAATGCTTATCAATAAATAAAGACTTTTCCAACAACAAATAACAAGCATAACCAGATTTCATCTACATGTGTCTGAAAGTATATTTCTGAGCACTCTTAGATCTGGTTAGGATAGAGAGATGACAAAGAATCTAGCTGACTCACTTTAAAACCTCTCTGCTTAACCTAGCTTGCCTCTCTGCCTCCAGGGCTTCATCTAATAAAAGAGGCTAATCATGGCATGTGCTTCATAAGATTGCCCTTATCATTAGCTACAACTCATATAAGTATATAGAGATAGGAAATACTCCATAAATGTTCATTATTATAGTGTTATTAGTCTGCATTATAGAAATTTGGGCAATAATATAGGCTTAGAAGAATCTGCCCTGATAATGTTGGGCAATCTTTTTTGTCTTAGAAACATTTTAAAAGATAATTGTTCAGTGAAAGAAAAGGAAAATTCTTGATTTAATATTTTATTATTCCACACAAATTTAGAAATAACATATGTACTTAAGATACCCCATATTTAATGTCTAAGAAGACAAATTTGGATGTTTTATCAGATCATGAATATGAAGATTGTTTGGCGGTGATCAGATGATATAAGAACTAAAAACTGATTAGAAGTAAAACACTTCCACTTCACTGAGCCAAGGCTGAAGTCCAAGATGGGCTCTTTCTGCAGAGAATGGATGATGGAACAGCAAGACCAAGATGATCAATGTCTTATTGGTGTTCTTAACTTCTGTCATTTTGCCAAAATCATCAGTACCACTTGCATATGTCTATTTTTCCCACGAGAATTCAGAAGGATGTGTTCTCATTAAATTTAAAGATAAAAAGATGATTACTCACTGGAGAAAATGTTTTGTGGATATTTCCAATTAAGTCTTCATGGTTCCTAAATCCAATTTAATTTCCTCCCACTAAACTTAGTAAAGAACTACAACACCTCAGAGTGCCACAAGTATTTTATGACATAAGGAACCTGTGCAATAGGTTCCTCATGGCAATCTTACGAACATTTTTAAATGTTAGAAAAAATTGGCTCTGTTCTCATGCTTTAATTATCTATAATTTTCAGTGAATTCCTAGGAAAGTTTAAGAATGCTCTGAAAAAATATAGAGGGGGCAGAGGAAGGAAGGGAGGGGGATTTCATGAAGAGATGAACATATGGCCTTGTTTCTTATCATGAGACCTTGGTACTGCTTTCTGCTGTCACGCGCATATGCATGTCTGACGTTGACCTTTGTTTACACCATTCTTGTCCCTATCACAGGCATACTGTATATCCCCATGTCTTCCATTAAATGTTATATTAATCATTCACTGGGAAAATTCCAGCTCCTAAATTATTGCTAGGTTTCAATCTTCTTAACTTTTCACATTGGACTCAAGCACCTTCCATTTAAGTCGCTTCCTTTACCAGACCTTTCATTTAATGAGCTTTCAGGTCCTCCTGATGTTGAAGGGTCTACTAAGATTGCAAAATTTTTTCTGTCTGGGTAATGACCAGAATATATACTTGAAGTTTACTGTATGTCAGTGGTGGAAGAGATATTTTGGGTTTTATCTATAATGAGATTTTCCCTGACAAATTTGAAATTGAAGGCTATAACCCCACAAAACATAATTCATCCTGTGGCTTTCCTAAAATTTAGCTACTAATAGACACTGTATTTTCCTCTTTATTTTCTTCTTTTTTACTTTATTTTCATACCTACTTTAAAAGTAGAAAACACTAATTGAAACAATGGCATTGGTTTTCTTAGAAATAATTTTAATTTTCTCTAATAAATAAAGGGAAAAATAAGTTCATGAAAAAAGGGCCATTTACAACCCATTTTCAAAGTATTTTTGTTCCCTCTTACATTATGGAGGCATTTGCATACATATTTGAAATATGCTGTATTTCTACATTGTTGTTTTTGTTCTCATGTTTGTAAGACAAAAAAAAAAGAAGTGATTAGAAAATTAAATTTTAAGTGGACCAGTCTACACATAGGATCAAATGATTAATTATACAGTCAATGATCCCACTTAATCACCAAACTTAAAAACATTGTACATGAAAATAAATCCAGCCCTTGCACAGTGAAAATTTAGCCCTTCTTCAAACAAGCTCAATGACCACTCACAGGCATGTACACGAACAAAGGCACATGTGCCATGTTCTTTTTTTTTTTTTTTGTACTGGGAATTAAGCTCAAGACATTACACTGGGCAGGGGCTGTGCCACTGAGTTAACCCCCTGGCCCCAATCTAATATGTTCTGACATACACTTTGGATAGTACTTGGGAGTCTGAGGCAGGAGGATCTCTGTAAGTTCAAGGTCAGCCTGCACTACATAGTGAGTTCAAGTCCAGTCTGAACCACATAGCAAGCCCCTGTCTCAAAAAACAAAATTATTATGTAAAAACCTATGGATAAAATGTAGCTACTCATAGACTATTTCCTTGTTTATTTTCTTCTTTTTGAATGTCCAGCTTTCTGAAAAAAATATTACATAAGCATATGTTATTATTTGTGTTTAAATGTCCCCCCAAAGCCTCATGTTTTCATGGGGGCAGGCATTTTGAAGATGGCTGAGTTTAGCATTTCATTGATTTCTTGTCTAGCCCTGGGATTGGTGGTGTGAGTGCTGTACCTGTGCAGGGATGGATAGTTAGCATACAATATAAGGGATGAAAAGAGGTGTGCTTTTCCCTTTTACTTTTTTGTTCAGGTTGCTTGTAGTATCTACCACAGCTGCCATGAACAGTTGACCCTCAGACATGCCACCCTGCCTTGGAGCCAACTGAATATGGACTGACACCTCCAAAAACCATAAGCTAAATAAACTTTTCCTTCCTTCATTTTGGCATCAAATATTTTGTCCCAGCAATGAGAGAAAAGTAACCAAGAGAGCATATAATGTACATTATATTGTTATCCTTTTGAGTCCATGGGGGGAGGTGTTATATACCATATATTTTAGGTGCGGGATTTGCCTATAGGCTGCATTAAACATCCTTGTACTTTTCTTGCACTTAAGGTGTTAGAGATGTAGGATGACATACTAGCAGTAGATTTTCAAGATCATAGTAAATGAGCATTTTAAATGATGCTTATTTCTAGTTGTTCTTTAGTAATGCTGTCTGATTCCACACTCCATGTCAAGATATCAGAAAGCCTTCCACACTGCAACTCAGCATGTAACTTAATTGGTGTCTTTGGTATTTTCCAATTCTATTTCATTTTAAACTTATCTTTTATTATTTTAATAATATTTAAAGTGTTTAAAATTTAGTTCATTTTCATATTTTTATAGTTTTAATTCAAAGTGAGATGCATTCTTTCATGTCTTATACATAATAAGGGAGAGATAGTTCTATGACATCTTTTTCAAACTTTCCTGAATTAGTTTAGTCTCTTGCCAGTTATAATTGATTATTTGCACTTCCTTAGATCAAAATTTATTGTATCCAGTGTACAAATAGTTTATATAGGGACAAGTGACATTTTTTATTCATGATTTTAAAAATTTACTGTATCAGTAACTATTTCAAAATTGTTATTTCTAATGTTATAAATATTTTCCTTTCCTTTTTTGTTTCTTTGTTTCCTATGAAAAATGCGATAAGATTAATTTGTTCACTAATTTAATTTGTTTTAGTAATTTATTGTTTTAATTTTTAAAAATTATGCTTTATGTAATTTTTTCTTTGGATTGTTTTTCTCATTTTCTTTATAATCTAAATGATTATTCAACTTGTTTTTTTATTTAGAAATTAAATGCTTGGGCCAGCCATGTGGGTCCTGGGAGGACAACAAGCCATATTGCCCTTCCCATGAGTCAGTGGAAGCCATACTGAGCCTGAGAGGAGAACAAGAAAAACTAGAAGTCAATTCACCCTTCGCATGGCCAACTGGCACATGGACTGGGACACAAAAAACTCCCACCCACCATAAGCCACTGGCTGATTCAGGGGACAGGATGAGTTGACAGTATCTGAAGTACCAAAACAATTCAATGCTTCTGTTATTTGGTTGACTTTGTAGGCCTGTGGTCTGGGCATCCATTGAGAAATAGTGTGTACTGTAGCAAATATGGGGGATTTACTTTTGTTTTGTTTTTGAAATACAGTATAATTCTCACTGTTTTGTTTTCTTTTATTCAATGTTCTGCTTTGATTGGTTTCATTCTGTTTGTTTTGTTTGATTTTGTTACGTTTGATGGTATGGGTGACAATTTTGAAAATAGCAAGAGGCCTTATGGTCACCATTGTTGATTTCCTAATGTCCTGTTTTGAAGTCTTGTATCACTTTTACTGTTTTGTTTTGATTGGATCTATTCTGTTTTATTTTATTTGATTTTATTATCTTTAAAATGTGCTTTCATTCCTTTGTTTTGAATGACTTTATTCTGTTTAGTTCTGTTTCATTTTATTATGTCTGATGGTATGGGCAGTTCTTTTGAAGACAACAAGAGACATTATGGTGACCATTGTTGATTTCTTATTATTTTGTTTTGAAGTCCTGTATCACTTTCATTGTTTGATTCTGATTGACTTTATGTTGTTTGTTTTATTTAATTTTATTCTCTTTAAAATAAAAATTTTAAAAATTAATGTTTAATGGTTAAAGATACAGATTTCCTGCAAACATTGTTAGCTACAGCATTAAAATACCAGTGTTTATATGCTAGGGATTTAGCTCAGTGGCACAAGTGTTTGCCTGGCAAGCATGAAGTCATGAGTTCTATCCTTTGTACAAAAAAAAAAAACAATGCTTAATATCATCAATATTGAAATTTTCTAAGCATTGCATAATTTGACTTTTGATTTTCACCTTCAGCTATAGATTGTCTAAAGGAGGATTTCATTTATTTAGACTTTTATTAGTACATATTTGCAGTACATAATGATTGCATTCACCTTAGGAGATTTGTACATGTACATAACACATTTTCGCTCCTTTCTTTTAAGATGTATCAGTAATTTATATTTTGTGGTTTATTTGCACTATTATCATTTACATTTTTATAATAGTATTGGAACAGAGAATACAAAGATTTTTTGTAGCAAGATGTATGACCACTTAAAAAAACCTGTTGTTTTGGCATCTGGTATATCAATAGTTTTATGATGCACTCTCCTATGTCTATTATAGCTAATGTTATTCAGATAATTTAGATTTGTAATAGTTTAATTTATTACATTCTACTTTATTTTTAAGGATCAGAGATGAGTAAGTAAAACAACTTATGGGTTTTTCTCTTCTCTCTCTCATTGTTCCTGCCTCATAAATGACTATGTTTTCTTGTGTGAAGATTTGTGAATGAGCTTCCTTGAGGATGGTGCCTTCTATCACTGTTAAGTACACTTCATTTCATTCTCAGTTTTATCTTTTGCATTCAGCTTGGACTAATGTTAACAGCTGCCACTTGGTTTCTAGTTCCTGGTCGTTATATATCATCACCTGTTGTTTTTCTTTCAAAATCTCTGAGTCATTTATGTGCATTTCTTCTTTATGAGTACAGATTTTACGATTTATGAAATCTGAGAAATGTATTTTTTAAATGAGTTCACCTTGTTAACACTTATGAATATGACAGAGACACTTGACAAGTTCATCTTTCTAGCATGTAATGCTAGTGTGTTTTCTGAATTTTGGTACAAAATTTGCATTTTCTTTGCTTTGTGTATGCACTTGTATCTTTTTTGAAACTTTGGAAGTTTATGTTCTTTTTTTGGTCTTTTTTAAAAATATTGATTTCTTGTAAACATTTTTTTTCTGATTGCTCTAGTATTATAGTTAACCCTATATTATGTAACTTATGAAACTGCTATATTAAATGGTGTTCCAGATGAAATAGTCAGTGAATACGTATTTCTTTCCCTGCCATTTTATTATTTTATCTCTGACTTTTGACCTTCTCCTTTTGTATTTTTAAATTTTTTTATTTTAAAGAAAGAAAAAAAAACATAATTTCAAAATAAGACAATAAAGTAACAACAATTAATACATTGAGCATTATTATCCTCAAAGTAGTTACTCAGAGTACAAATATAGGCAAGAAATATTGTCCAAACAATACTAACTCAAACTTTTCTTTTCAATGAACTAAGAGAAAGTAGTATAACTATTTTAACTATTTTATATGTATATATATATAATATATTTTATTTTCTTCCTTTCTCCTCTCCATGAGTTTCTCTTTCTTTTTGAACAATTTCTTCTCAATTCACAATATGTATTGTAAAATTTGGATCTTATTTACTCGTTCAGCTTCTCACACTAGTGAGACAATGTGACGTTTATACATGTTGCTCTGATTTATTTCACTTATGAGTATTGTCTCTAGTTGCAACCACATGTCTATAAAAGTCTCAACTTTATTCTTTATGGCTAAGTAGTACTCCATTGTACAAAAAGATAACATATTTTTTGTCCATTTTCCAGTTTATGGGCATTTGAGCTGTTTCTAAGATTTAGTTATTACAAGTTACATTTCTAGAAGCATGGGTACACATATATTTTGCTGTGGTATGATTTTTTTTTTCATTTTTTTGGAAGGATACCTGGAAGGGGAATTATTCAGTTGAATGGGATTTCTAATCCTAGTTTTTTGAGGAATCTCCACACTAATTTCCACAATGCACTGGTGTATACTCCCACCAACAGTGAAGAAGGGTTCCTCCTTCCCTACAGTCCCTCCAGCATTTGTGATTGGTTGATTTCTTGATGATAGCCATTCTTTCTGATCTCTCAATTTAGGACATTGAAGTAGAACATTTTTTCATATATTTATTTGCCATTTGTATTTCATCATCTGAGAACTATGTATTCATCTCAGATGTCCATTTTTGGACTGGACATTTGAATTTGGGGGCCTGATGTTTTTCAATTCTTCCTATGTTCTGGATATAAATTATTTTCCCAAGGGACATCTGGCTATAATTTTTTCCCACTCTGTGAGTTGTCTTTTCACTCTGTTGGTGATTTGTTGTGCAAAATTTTTTTTAATGAGATCCCATTTGTTGCTTCTATATAGCAATTCTTGTGTAGCATGAGTTTTATTAATGAAGTCTCTGCTTCCCCTTCTCTCTTTAATTTTTTTAACCTAATTTGTCTTCCAGTAGATTAAGTGTTTCTGTTTTAATATTTATATCTTTGATCCATTTTGACTTTAGTTTAGTGCATGGCGATAGGTATATGTCTACTTTTAGTCTTTGGCATGTGGAAAGCCAGTTTTTCTAGCTCCATTTATTAAACAGGCTATGTTTCTTCCAGTGAACATGTTTTGACCTTTTGTTAAAGATAAGGTGGTTGAATGTATTTCAAGTTGTGTCTTCATCTTCTAGTTTGTCCCACTGATGCTATGGTGTGTTTTATTGCCAATTCCATACTGATCAGCTTTGTAGTATAATTTTAAGTCAGGCATTGTGATACCACCCTGCCTTGGAGCCAGCTGATTATGGACTGAAACTTCTAAAAATTGTAATCCAAATAAACCTTTCCTTCCTTAATTTTAGGTGTCAGGAATTTTATCTCAGCAATGAGAGAAAAGTCACTAAGACAAAATTTAGTACTACCAAAGTAGAGTCATTGCTGTGATTATACCTGACCATGTGGTTACAAAGCTTTTGGGAATGGCTTGTAGGAAGAGTTTGGAAAGGTTCAGAGATGTTTTCTGAAGGAGTAGAGCTAGATCACCTTAGGCTGTTCTGTATGGGCAATTCTAGTCAGAGCTCAGCAGACCAGAAATTCTATAAAGACCAGGCTTGAAAGATTTCTGCTGGGAAGAAGGACTGAATTCATTTCTGGACTCCATACAATGTGTGTTATGGCTTGGCAGGAAGTTTGTCTGCATATTACTTGTATCCAGAGACTTTGCCTGAGACTGAGATTAAGGGTAGTGGACTAACTAATCCTATAAAAGAAATTTCAAGGTAGTCAAATGCTGAGGCATGGCTATTGTTTGGGGCTTTTAGCCACACCATGTTCCAGAATAACAGTAACATAGAGAATTTGTTTTTCAGAATTAGATTCAGAGTATAAAGCAATCCAGGCACTCACCGCTACAGCCAAGAGGGAGAAAAATCTGCTCTAGCTGGCAGCAGACAATAGCGTCCTCTATGATGCTAGTGTTAGGTACATGCAGAATGCAATAGTTGTGGCATTAAGAAGGCTCCTACACAGATTTGAGAAGAAGGCCTGGGAGGCTAGGCAGTGAGCCCTTGAGAGGGCAATATGTGAATTGTGAATGTGTAGCCAAAGGTGCAGTGGAGACTCCAGAAGTTTGGAAAATCCAGGAATGTGAAACATCTAAGGAAAACTGCAAGGAGGGAGCAAAATGGACCTAACAGAGAATTCTTGGGAGCTACAACCACTGAAAGTGCTACAGGGGCAGAACCACCCAAGTCCTTTGGACTTCATAACTTGCTACAGGTTGTCAGATGTTGCACATGGAACTACAAGACTTAACGTTTACCTTACTGTATTTTGGGCTTGCTTTGGTTCCATTCCTTTGTATCCCCCTATTTGCACCTTGTGGAATAGCAATGTCTGTCTTATGCTATTGAATGTTGGAAGTGTTTAACTTTCTTTTCATTTGTACATAGGTTCACAGCTAAGAGTTTGCCTCACATCTTGGAGAAAACTTTGGACTTGGACTTTTCAGTAATGCTGAAACTGTTAAGACTTTGGCAACTCCTGAAGATGTGCATCCTCTTTGCATAAAGGGATGCACACGAGCCTGGGGGTTCAGAATGCTGTGGTTTGTGTTTGGATGTTCCTTCAAAGCCTGCTGTGATAGAAGGGGAGTGCTTTTTGGAGGGGGTGAAACCTAGTTCATGCATTGTCTGTTGCTAGGATTAGTGGTGTGAGTGCTACATCATTCTGAGGGCAGGTAGCCTGCATAGATTATAAAGTGGGAAAAGAGACTTTCTTTCCCCTTTTGCTCTTACTGCATCTGCTGTCTTCTTCCACCATAAATGGCTACCTATCTGCCATGAGCCTCTCTGCCTTGAAGTCAGTTGATTATGGACTAAAACCTCTACAAACTGCAAGTTAATAAACCTTTCCTTCCTTAATTTTGGGTTTCAGGTATTTTGTCTTAGCAATGAGAGGAAAGTAATTAAGACAATGGATAAATCCAATTCCAAATGCTTTCCTTGTTTTCCTTTCTCTACATCTTCACACAAGGTCCAAACTCTCATTTCCTTAGTGTTACACAGATTTGCAACATGAACATAATCTCAGGGAAAGCTTGAGGGAAACTTGAATCTACTAAAATTAATTTCCCACCAGTTCATTGACTAAGAATTTAATTGTTAGAGAACAAGTATGATAATTTCCTTAAGAATATTTTTAGAGTCATTTTAAGTACATGGAAAAATTAAGAAGAATATTAAAGTCAATTTTTTTGTTACTATAGCAAATATCTAGGGGACTGGGGATTAAGCTCAGCGGCATAGGCGCCTGCCTTGCAAGTGTGTGGTCATGAGTTCAATCCCTGGTACAAAAAAAAAAAAGATTACTCCCCCAAAAACAAATATCTAAGAAAAATCAACTTAAAAAATAAACAGTATTATCTACCACACAGCTTCAGAAGTTTCGGCTCCCAGCCGCTTGGCCCTGTTGCCCCTGGTTGTGTGGTCAGGCACTGTCATGTTGGGGAGCACCAGCAGAGGAAGCTTACCTCATGGAAGCTGGGAAGCCAGGAGAGTGACAGGAAGCAGCGAGGATCCCAATGTCACCTTCCCAGGCACACTCCCGGTGACCTAATTTCTTGCCACTTGGCCTCACTTTTTCTTTTTAATTATTTATTCTTAAAAATTAAGCCATGCTTGCTAATTAGTGCATAATTTTTGCATCTATAGTGGGGAGTTAGTATATGCAGATAACACATCTTAATTCATTTTTACCTACTTCCCTGCACCCTCCATCTCTTGATCCTCTTCCTACTTAAGAAAGCTCCTATTTCCATTTATTCTTTAATTCTCTTTTGTAAAAAATTATTTTCCCTTCCTTTCTTCCCCCCTTGTATCTCTTGGTTTCCCATTTGAAAATGATTTCTCTATTTCTTATTATCTGTGTTTTATTTTGCTCTTTATATTTTGGGTTTCTCATATTAGAGAAACCATGTGATCATGTATCTGATTTACCTTGCTTAAGATTATGATTTCCAGGTGTATCCATTCACCTACAAATGCCTAGAGTTTATCCTTCTTTATGGCAGAGTAGTGTGTTAATATCACATTTTCCACTGTGTATAAATATCACATTTTCTTTATTTAAGCCTCACTTCTTACAGTTCCACCATCTCCCAGTAGCCTCATAGGCTGGTGCCATGGCTTTAACACATGTGCCACTGGGGAGGACTTTCATCCATATTGTGGCCCAGAATGCTCGGAGATTCACCATGTGCCCTGCCCTCTCCTCCCCACACAAGTGCAGACTCTGCCTACCAACATCTCCCAGCAGAGTGAAAGATGGGACATGATTATCACTCAGAGTCCACTATCTTCCCCTAGAATGACATTTTTGTACTACTATAGTCACACAGGGTAGTTTTACTGTCCTCAAAACATCCTCTGAGCTCTGTTTTCAACCTTCCTTCCCCAAAGTTCTGGAAACTGGTGATCTTTCTCTCATGTTCACAGTTTTGCTTTTCTTGAATGTCATAGAGTTGGAGTCATAGAATTAAGCTTCTTGTCATCATAGCCAGTTAACTTAGCTTCTTTCATTTGGTAAAGTCCATCTAACTGTCCTCTCTTGTCTCTTCAGAGCTTAATTTCTCATTTCTTTTTAGCTCTAAGAAATGTTCAATTGTCTGGAAAGAAAACAGTTTATCCATTCACCTACTTAAGGAAATCCTGATTTCTTGAAAATTTAGATAATTATGAAGAAAGCTACAATAAGCATGTTTGTACAGGCTTTCATGTCACATAAATCGTGATATGCTTTGGGTAAGTATCAGGAGGTATGATTCTGGATCATATGACAAGATTGTGTTCAATTTTACATGGAACTGTCAAGTTGGGTTTCGAAGTGGCTCCACCATTTTGCATTCCCATTGGCAACAAATGGGCCCCAGTTGCACCACAGTCTCACCCACATTTGCTATCAGTGTTGTAGATTTTAGCCACTCTGATAGATGTGTAATGGTATTTCAGTAGTAAGCCAGTTTGCATATCTTGATAACATCATGTGCAGCATATTTTCATGTGATTTTTTACCATCTGTAAAGATTAATTCTGCATCACTTTATGGAGGGGTTAATTACTTGAGAAAAGTAAAGAGAATGTTAATTTGTTTTTAACTGTTGGTTTTACATGTTTATAATTAAAATCTTTACACATATGTCAGCAGAGATAGATATCTTTGTTCAATTTTTATTCATATTATTTTGTTGTTTTCTCTTGCTTCAGGAGAAATTAGAGAAAATGCTTTATTTCAATTCACTGCCTTTAGTTAGAAGCTCTGTATTAATTTTAAATACACTTCAATTACAAATAAAACTAATTGATATAAAAGTTTTTGGACAAAAATAAAGAAAAAGGAACATCACTAAGGTAAAGTTCAGGTTTTTAAAGTTTGGCCAGCACATAGTTTTATTTGGGAAGAAACAATTTGTAGCATAGACAAGGATTCATCATGAATCATTTGCAGCTGAAAAAGAATGAGATTGTTTTGCAGAAAGTTACCCTGTTTTACTACCCTAAACCTAGCTTACTGAAGTTGTTTAGAAGCCATGGTTGGAGGATTCCATTTGGGTAAGCTTACTATTTAGAGGTAGAGAGTAAAACTTAATTAGTATTCAACACACAAACTCATAGATACACACAAGCAATACAAAACTGTAAGCAGATAAAACTCAAAAACAATAAAGACTTTGACTTCAAATAAGCCAACCCAAAAGAAACTGCATTATTTTTGAGGGCTGTGTAGTGTAAATCTATATGGCCTGGAAGGATGGGGTTTGGATTTAGGAAGAATCAATGAAGTTTTTATCATCACCTCTGAACAGAATGAAATCAGGAAAGAAAATCACTCAGTTGAGTGAAACAGCATCTTCTCAAGTGAAGTTTACAATCTGTTTTGGGGACTGGCTTTGTCGTTAGGATGCTCCACAGTGGAGTGACTTGACCATTTTTCTCTTCTCCAGCTGTTTGTTATTGTTTAGACACCCTCTTTGTGTTAGACACAAAATTACCTGACAAGGTAAAATGAAATGATGTTATCTTTCTAATAAACGTGTACTGGCCACGCTGGTTTCTGTAACATTGATTGAGCAGCTCATCTCTGAGATCCAGAGAAATCATTAGAAATGCCGTTAACTGCTCTGTTCTTGATGCTCGTGGGAGGGAACCATTATAGGATGATGTCACTGTGCAGAAAAAGTCTGTCTTCTTTTGTTGAATGTTTCTTATCTATGTTGTGAACATATCCTGAGTGAGAGAGTAGGTACTCCCTTTTTAAAAGGACATTCTGAGATGTCCTCAGGAAGGGTTTGTACTTATTAGTCAGCTACCCTGGGAAAGAGAGGTAACAGCAATGTTAGCTGAGATTTTGACTCATCTTCCATGCTACTCACAACGGATGCTCTGGAGTACATTCCACTGGGTGAGTGAGAAAGCCCCACAGCCAGACAGTAATGTTTATGCGGACTCTGATGACACCAAGGAGACCTTGGTATTCACAAGGAGGCAGGCTCGCGTAAGGGATGGATGAGCACTTGGAGCTAAGCAGGCCCATATGCAAATCCCAGCCTTCATTTGTCTTACCTCTGTGGGCTTGTCTTGGTTTCTTTTCAACAGCTATCACAGGACATCAAAGACTGGCTACTTTATAAGCAATAGAAGTTTATTCATCACATGGTTCTGGAACTAGGAAGGGCAAAACAGTGATACCAGAATCTGATGAGGGCTTCATATTGCATCATGTCATGACAGAAGGTAGAAAGTTAAGAGAACCTGAGAGAGAGGATGGGAACCAAATTTGTCCTCTTTTCATAAACCCATTTTCATGACAATTAATGCCTTCCTGAAAGAGCAGTATTAGTTGATTCATAAACAGAATTCTCATGATTTAGGAACTTCCTGAAGGTTCCAGTTCTTACTATTGTCACATGGTAACTGAATTTAAAAACAAGTCTTTGGGGGACCTTCAAACCATAGCAGGCCTAGGATGAGTTACTGAATTACCTTGGACTCTAGAATTTTCAACTGAAATAAAAATAAAAACTCTATCCCAAATCCTCCTATAAAATCAATAAGTGAATTAAAACACACACTGTACCAGAGTCAAATTGGAGGGTCATAGTCATTGTTATTATTTTAGCAAACATTTTTTTAGAATCTGCTATGGTATTTAAGAATCTGCTATGTGTCAGGCACTAAAATGAGTGGAAAAAGCATTGTAGAAAAATGCAATAAATGCAAACATATTTTATCTACTTTTAAGGTTTTAAGTTTAATGAGGGCATATAGAATAATTGCTGCATGAATTGAGAAAGGCTTATAATTCCAGTGTATGCTACATACCTACATCTGGTGCTCAGCTTTGAATGAAGAAAAGGAAAATTTGGAACAGAAAAGTGACTTAGTAAATAGAAAAAAGAAACCCAACCCTCCATCCTGGGGCTTATAAGACTGAATCTGGTGTTCTTTTTCACTGCTGCATTCTACATCTTGGATTGAGCTTTAAATGATTAAATGCCAAATGTGATAGTAAAGACATTTGGAGAAGAAAGGTGTAAAACTATAAGTGAACCAAATGTGAAGAGCCTTTTAAAACAAAGCCTTCCATTAACCTCCCCCAGCCTGACATTCTAATTCTCCCTTAAAGGATAATGTCCAGCTTAAAAACAATTATATCAGTGCCTAAACTGCAGGGGCTGGGTGATGAGCGGGAGAGACTGCAGTGCATGCCAAGAGTTATTTAAAGTCACTGGGATAATAAAACCTTCATTCTTAAACAGGAGAAAGATAATGAGATGTTAATCCTTCCAAGATTTAATAGATTTATTATTCTAATGAACTATACCTGACAGCTTTGAACTGTATATAAAAACTTATTAATCTTTTGACAGATTTTGAGGGTTTTCTTTCTATAATAGGAGAGCTATAGCTAAGAATGCTTACTGGAAATTTCCTTGTGGCATAATAGAATACTGAAGACATCTTTCTTGGCCCTCCTGATTTTATTGAATTAAACTATGAAATTAACTGTATGAAGTAGAAATTAGAAGTGCAATTATGAAGAAGATTGAGTGGTGTGTGGGTCAGTGATAAACAGAATTTAACATAAATGATAGAGGCTTTTATCCACTGCTCAGTTAGAGCCAGTCTTGTAAATTTAATAGTCTTGCCAATTTAACAAAGATGTTCTCAACACCTCTTTTGTGCCAGGTACGGTGTTGATGCCAGGGATGAAAAACCAGGGCGTGATTTCTGTCTTTGAAGATCTCAGCATGGAGAGCACAGAGGTGATGTGGACCATGGACTGTTAGTTAGAAAAAGAGGAAAGAGAGCTCCAAGAGGAGAACACTATGGGAAGGGCAGGGTGATGGGCTAGAAAGCTTGGTACATTTGAAATATTATTGGAGCTGACAGAAAAAGTGATCAAGAAGACAAAGACAGTGGTTAGAGTAAGAGATGTTTGAAATGGGAACCCTGGATGCAGTGCAATTATTGGTAACACACACGTTTACAGTGCTTACTTTCAAATGTCTTTTGACCATGACTCAACACAAGGAAGCCCTATTTTATCTGATCCTGTGCACATGAATATAATTAAAACAAATTTGCATGAAATTGTTCTTAGCCTTACTACCCACAGTGCATTATGATATTTCCTCTTCTATTTTATGGAATACAAAGCTGATTTAATGACACACTATTACACTGACATTCCAATGTCCATTGGGACTGAAAAGGAATAGAAGAGAAACTCATGGACAATGAGAAGGTAAAGGAATAATAGTGGATGGGCTGGTCAAGAATTTTGAAGTTACCAAGACCTGTGATAGGAGTGACTGTAGAGAGACAGTGATCCAGTGCCAGAATCTTGCATAACTGAGAAGTGGCAGGAAGAGAATAGGTAGCCAGTGCCAGAAGAGGGGAAGGTCTGATAGACTGTACTTCAGAGGACATGAGGGATGTGGGTGGAGTCCCACGAAATAAGCAAAGAACGTGATGCAGCTGCAGCTATGAAGCACACGGGATATGGGTGCGAGAGAAACACAGGTACCAAGAGAGAGGGTCCTAGGTGAAACAGCATTTAGGGAGAGACACTGTCTAGTTAGAACAAGGTGCAAAGAATGTTCAGACAAAGTGGGAATCTATAACTTAGGATTTGTCATCAAATTTAAGCCATCGGGGAAAAGCAGGTGTTTGGTGGGTTGAGATGTGTTAGATGCAGAGGATGTAAGGCCCAGGGATGAGCCAGGTTCTAACACAACTGAAGCTGAAGTGTAGTTGTATAATGGCACCCACATGGTGCTCTGTGAGCAGAAGATTGAGCATCCTTCATCATTCTTTTGAAGAATGTTCAGTACTGAGTTAGGAAGCACTGTAGACTGACATTTTGAGCAAGAAGGGGATTGAGGGAGTGTAAGATACCGTCTCAGTCATCTATAAACAGATATAAAGGTTTGGTCAAATTGTAGGTCGCAATGAAATTATGAAGCAATATAGAGGCCCTAGTTTTTATGGGAGAAAGGAAAAGCATTGTCCATTTCTAATTTTTCAGATGAAGTGAGGAAATGTCAATTTCCTAAGATTTCAAAAAAAATGTCAATTGAGTCTTGCATATTGGAGACTGCACTTGGTTATAAATGGAGGGCAACTAGTCTAAGACAGGGAAAAGCCCTTCAGAAAGGATAGAGAATAGAGCTAGAAGAGCAAATGGAATGAAGAGAGCCCTAGGGCTGTACTGGAGGTGGTGCTAGACAAGCTCCTGTTGTGAAGTCTTTGGTTTGTTTACTCTCCTGGGGTGCTCCCATATCTCTTAGCCTGCAGATAAGTGGCTGCTCGGTGGGACAAGGTGGCTTATGCAAGTCAGCATCACCTGGAAACTTCCCAGAGGAGGAACCATGGCCACATGTACACAGTTGTGTTCCAGCAGGAGACCTTGCAGAGTAACAAGCTTAGAGGAGACAAACCATAAAACATGAAATGTTAGAATTACGAAGATGAATGGCTTCTCCTTGGTAATCTTCCTTAGACCTTTTGCTTATTCATTACTCATTCTTCAACCACCTCACACTGAGCAACACCGAGAAAGGAGAAAAAGTGTGAGGTGGTTGGTGACCCCTCTGGTAGAACTAAAACCTGAGCTGGTCTGTGTCTATTAGAGCATCTCAATTTACAACTAAAGTAGTGAGCCTGTCCTAGAATAGCTGTGGTGAAAAAGGAACCCTCTTTTATTTTTTTTGGGGGGGGGTGTCTCCTTTTCTAGATATCTTCCCCAGGGAGCTTAAGACATCAAATTACAGCCATACAAGCATGCAAGTGTTTATAGCAGCACAATTCATAACAGCTAAATCTTGGATGCAGTGTGCATACCTATCAATGGATGATTGGATAAAGAAAATGTGCTACAGTATCTACATGTAATGGAACACTACTCTTATAAGGAATGACAAAGTTGAGACATTTGTAGGAAAATGGATGCACCTGGGAAATATAATGCTGAGTAAAATAAACCAGACGCACAAGCTTAAGTAACATAATATTTCTCATTTGACTAAGGCAAAGTACAAACAACAATAAAGGAAGGTTAGAAGGGGACAAGGGCACAGATCTCTTACAGTAGAGAAGGGGTCCAAGGAACAAAGGTGAGGGGTGAGGAGAAAAAGAGAAATAAGTAGAATAAGGATATGTCGCGTACAGGAACTTAAAGACCTCAGTGAATGTAAATATTATATCCCATAACATGAATTAAGATTAATACTATTAGCAAGAATGAAAATTAGGATAGGGGAATTAGAGGAGGAGAAAGGGAGGAAGGAGGGAAGGGAATAAACAAAGAACGAAGCTGTATTGGGTACATGTACCCACTTCTCCAGGTGATTGCAAAATGCATTTATTGGAAACATGTACTAATAAAAAGAGAGATAAGTAACATGATCTGTGGTAAAAGGACATTTATGAGGAAAAAAGTATAGAATATTCTAGAATATAAAACATAATGAGCTAATGGAAAATGCTGTTACCTAAAGACTTCACATGATGGGCAGCTAGTAAGAATGTTCTTGGAGTGTTTTGATTTGATATCAAAATCAGAGGGGGTTCCACCTGTATGAAAGAGCCTGTTGAGGATTAACTTTAATGCCACCTCCATGAGGGACCCAGATGTCACTGTCTCACTTTGTGCCTCAGCCCCCTCACCTTTAAACCAGAGGTGTTGTCACCAGCAAGATGACTGCAGAATGCTAATGTTTATTATGTCACAATATATTTTACATGACAGTTTCTGTGTCATGGGGTCAGAGAATCAAATCCATATTGTTAATAGGATACAGTGTTTTTGAAACCAGGCATTTCATTCTTATATACCTCACTGATCACTGAGTGACAATGATGTCGAATAATGGATGATTTAATTGGTCACATAAGCATTACATCATAGAATCAGTTGTTTAAAAGCCATATTAAAGTGATGTAAATTGGTTTAAACTTCCAAACCAAGGAAGAAGAAAAATTTATTAAAGTTGTTATTTTTTGTTTATCTTTTAAACTGTTACACCTAGAATCTGCTTAAAAGATAAACATGGAAGTAGGAAATTGTCTTACAGATTCTTAAAAAATAACTATTTAGCTTCAGTCCCATATAGATGCCAGACATTTATCCAGGTACCTTTCACATTGAGTTTTTAAATGGCCAGCTGCATTTGTAGTCTGTGAGGCAAAAGTAGAATGAAACCTGCAATTTTTGAAAGGAAATATTTTGGTGTAACAGAATGACTCCATGTAAGGTACTACCGATAGGATTTCTAATAATTTTCTGAAGATTAGAGAGAAAAAGCCATGAATAGAAAAAGCATGTTTATCTCTGAGTTTTAAATTTATGTGGTCATAATGAAGGCTTCTTTTTTTAAATAGAATTTTGTAGTTTAGAATCATGGCATGGCAGAAGGGAAAAAACAATGCCCTAATGTCTATTGTTTCCTATTGTTATTTGTCATCAGTAATTAGCTAATGGGTTGCAATTTCTTAAACAGTTTGGAGCCATATCTATACACAGTATCTGTGAGGAGAATCAAGGTTCTAATGTGAAGACAAAAATAACTATAGTGATTGTAAGCATCTGTTCTAGGATCGTTCTAGATAATATTAACAATGGAGTAGGAAGTAGTTCAGAAAAGAGAAATCCTGCTTAATGTGGTTGAGTACAAATAAAAGTCTGCAAATTCACTAGACCAGGGACTGGTACGTAGGAGGTGAATACCAAGTGATAGTTACTTTTATTATTCTAAAAGTATTAGAGATTAGTGTCAATGGCACACAAAAAAATGGAACAAAATTCTTACAGATTTCCCTATTTCTCTTTTCATTTACTTGGAAATAGTGTTAAACTTTAGAAAAACAAGAATAAGAATTGCACAAAGAATGATTGAACATATTTTACCTATTCACCATGGGTGACTTGATTTCTCTCTTTAAATACCTTTTTAATTGTATCTGTATCTACATGTATCAGTAGGATGTTTTATCTGTAATCCATAACTTGATTTTATCAGTTGATTTAATAATTTTTACTGCATTTTTTTTTTACCCACAAAGAACAGAAACCATCCAGGATTGGATGCATTTTATTTAGTTGTCATATCTGGAATATTTGCATCACCTTTCTTTAATGACATGGATATTTCTGGGCCTAAAAGTCAAAATTAAACTCAAAGGCTGTCTTTCCTCTCATACTCTGTTTTTATTCCTCTCAACCTTTTGTAGTTTATCAGCATCAGGGATTTCTTGTTGTTTTTTTTTTAACTGAATATAAAAATACATAAGCATATTTTATTGTTTCTGTTTATTTCTTATTGTAAGGTATCTATCTATCTACCTATCTATCTATTTTTTTGTAATATCCTCTGGCAATCACTCCACAATGGCTTTTTTGTTTGTCTTTTGTGGTACTGGGGATTGAACTCATGATCTGTACTGAGGATTGAACTCATGACCTCACACTTGCCAGGGAGGCATTTACATCACTGAGCTAAATCCCTGGCTCACCACAGCAATTCTTACAAACTTTCCTCATTTGCTTCTACAGTTATGTTCTATATAACTGCATTTGTAACACAGTTTAGATAATAAGCCTCCCTAAATTTGAACTTTTGGGGTAGTTTTCAATTTGTTTATTTGAAAGATTAAAAAAAAATCTGGCATTTATTGTTTAGGTGACTGTTCTTTGACCTGATGAGCAAATATTTCAGTGAATATGGGCATTTTTGTACATATACATGATGTTGTTCTCAATTTAGCATTTCTCTCCTTGGCCAGTAAGCCTACTTAACTTGCTCATTTTGAGGTCAAACCAGCTGACTGCATGAAGAGCTTTCTTTACCCCATTATTCTGATTGTGCAAGATTTCCTTTTTTGAAGAGTTGGGGTTTGCTCTTCATGAAAACCTGATGTAGGACTGGAACCTAACAGTGCAATCAGAAGTTAGAGCACAATCGAGAATAAGGAAATGAATCAGAGATGGAAATTAGGATGAGTCGTTGCAGAAAGCTTATCTGTGCTGACTTGAGCCAGAGACTTTGGTAGACAGAGAACTATGGGTCAGAGGCAGTGGGTGATGAGCTCAGTAAGAATCTAGATTCATAAGAGAAGACAGGGTGAGAAGCATCTTTCATTCATCTGGTGCAGGAGCTCTGCTCCAAGTCTACCATCTGTTTGGTTCATTCATTCTTGGATTAGTTATAGGGAACCTCCGGCAGTTAAACCTTGGTAAGCTTCAGAGTTGAAAGTTGCTACACAGAATAGTCTAACTATTCTTTTTTAGACCTTCATTCATTTTCATCTTAGTTCAATAAATAATCATTGAGCACTTATTGGAAATCATGGATTATGCCAAATGACATGGCCTAAACACATATTTGCCTTGGGCTCTGCCCTTCAGGGTACCCCTGATCTTGAGCCTCAGGCAGTTGAGATACAGGTAGTTACAGGCAGTGTCAATAGCATGGTGGGTGTAATAAGAGCTCCAGATATTTCCAGAGGAGGTAATGGCTACTTGAGCTAAATCTAAATAAAAGAATGCAGGAAAACTGGAGGAGACATGGTAGAGTTTCAGACAGAGAGCACATTCTCTAGCTTGCAAATGCAGCCCAGAAAAAAGGAAACCACAGGACTCAGGTGGTAGAGCTGCAGATACTGGCTACTAACTGGGAGGATGAGGAATTTGGAGGGGTCTCTTGTCTTTTTCCGTGACTGAGTTTTGTCAGTAACTCAACTATTTGTGCATTGTTTCTATTTATTATCAACCAGAAATAGCAGTAATAATAATATTAATCATATAGACAATTTCCAAATTACCCTGGAAGTTTTATCTCAGTAAGTCTATTCTGCATTACACACATTACAGGCAGAACATAAATTTATTATACTTATCCTCTTGACTATCACAGCTTAGCCCTAATCCATGTTAGATTTTCTCACAGTACTTATGTTAACCTGTGATTGGGCAGGAATCACCCCCCACAAGACCTATTAAAAAAAGTGTTGAGTCATGTGGAATTTATGTAGTACTCTACTGAAAGTGAAAAAGAGTGGTTTATGTACACATTCTCACATCATGGTAGAATGGAAAATAGAATTATCATGAATTGGAGGCTATCTGGAATTGATTTTTTTTGGGGAAAGTAATTGTGTAAACAAATCCTAGATACTGTCCAACTGGGATAAATCAGGAGTCTTATGATATTTGGCCAGGAGGTTCCCAGAGTGCCATGGACTTCAGGCTCAGTAGTAACAAGTGTAGTTAGTTGTCGTTTTTGGAAATGGTGGAGAATGGGTGATAAAATAAGTATCTTCTCCCATGGGGAAGATTTAGCACCATGGCCTTGTTTCAGAGATACTGAATGAGCACCCTGCTCAAAAATGTTAGAGAATCTCGGAAAGTCTGCTCCGATATCATTGTGATTACTTTTTGTCCTGACCGAGGGCTCTACTACTTAATGTTTGTTTTTATGTTATTTAATGTGCTTCTTAAAAACCTTTGTGATAAAGCTACTCCTTCCAATAGTCACAACGCTCTTTGCAAATGTAACAGAAACAGCTTGAGTTCTAACTGATCGAAGTTAGAGCATCTGAGTCAGCAAGAAGTTGGTTTTTAATTGGAACTCTACCTTTGCTGTCTCCCAAAAGGAAATTCTAAGATGACTGAGCCATCAGCACCCACAATTTCCTTTCTAGAATTAAAATATCTTCTTGCATCAACAAGATGTTTTAAGTGTAGTATTTCAAAGCTAACTTTTCTCTCTTCTTCCTCACTTGCTCTTCCTTTGCTTTATTTTCTGGAGTCTATTTATCTTCCAAATTATGTATTCTTAAATCTTTCTTTGTTATGCTCCCAACTAGGTATCATTCCAACTCCACCATGGAGTAACCTGGTCTATTAACATTGAATTGTATGTGTTTCTTAGTATTCTTTTGTTATAATTGGTATAATCAGGAAGTATTTTCACCCAGGTAGAGAGGAATTATGACTGCCTAGTTTGTTCCCTTAGTTAAGAAAGTTGAGTAATTTAATCTTTTGGAAACCACTTGGGCTTCCCTATGCAGTCACTGTATTGATTAACTATTAGAGCTACATTCTGCCTTGTTTTGTATGAATGATCTTGATCAGTCTTTGTGGCTCCATTTTTGAGTTTCTGCTTTTTCTTTGCTTGCAATACTTTATACCTTCTTGCTTAGGGAGATAAAAAACAATGCCAGTCAATAGATTACAAGCAACTACACATCAAGCAAGGAAAATACAGTATTTATGTCAATTAACTCTTTGGAAACTCAATAGCAAATGTGTCCTATTTTGATAGAATAATGTATTATAGACAAATTTTTGTAGGTTTCATATTTACCTTCATCTGAAGCTTGGATTGGGATATATATATATATATATATATATATATATATAT
>PVLA01004195.1:0-99227 GCA_004027455.1 Hydrochoerus hydrochaeris | reverse complement strand
ACTTGAGATGCATCATTAGGTGGTATAACTTGTGTCTAGATGCTCCCCCAGTGCCTCATGTGGTCCTAGATGGGACTTTTCCAGAAGTGGCTGAATCTAGAGTGTGTGACACAGGGATTAAGGCTGTGTGACTGCTAAGTCAATCCACTCTTTGGTTTGGCATAGTTTTGGGTGTGAATGTTAGGGGCAGAACTAAAATTGTGATTATGAATTTAATGAACTAAAACTGTAATTATGGATTACAAACCATGGACTAACAAGCCTTTTCTCCTTTTAATTTTAGGTGTTGGATATTTTGTCTCAGCAACAAGAAAAAGTAACTACAACATTAGATTATTTATTTGGGATCATTCTTTTCTTTTTATTTGTGCATTCCCACACAGCTATAAAATTTCCTCTTAGAATTGCTTTCATTGTGTTCTATAGGTTTGGACATGTTGTGGTCTATTATCATTTAAGTCTAAGAAAATTTTTATTTCTTCCCTGGTTTATTCTGAGATACATTGACTATCCAGTAATCCATGTGTGTTTGCTTTTGTGGCTTCTTTTGCTCTTAATTTTTGCCTTTATTTTTATATGATCTGGTAGTATTCAGTGAATTATTTTAATACTTTTGCATTAGTTAAGCATGATTTATGGCTCAAGAAATGATCTATTTTAGGAATAGTGCCACACAGAAAAATCTGTATTTTGTGCTGTTAGATTAAACCCTCAAGATATCTGTTCAGTTTGTCTGTTAAGTATTGTGGTTTAACTCTGTTGTTTCTTTGTTAAATTTTTTATATGTCTGACGTCTAATTGTGAAAATGGGATATTGAAGTCTTCTACTTGGAAGGCATTGGTGTCAATTAACCTTTTAAATCCAGTACTTTTTGATATTTGAAGTTGGGATACAGACATACAGTGAATACATATTTATAATTGTTACCTCATGCATTCCATTGAATTTTTCATATTATGTGTTTCTGCTTTCTCTCAATACTTTCTAATTCTCTACTGAAGTGGTCAAACATGTCTTACATTGTCTCATTTGACTCAATTACTATATTGTTTGTTTCTTCTTTAAACTCACTGAACATTTTATTTGTAAAATACTTTATCTGTTTAATTAAATCTTCTGAGCTTGTTAAACATATCATGTGCTTGCTTATGTTTCTTCTTTTATCTCTTCAAACATTTTGACTATTTGGTTTTTGAATTTTTTGTCAATAGCTTCTTTTATACCAGTGTCTGTGAGACTGGGTTTTGAGGAATGAGGTGTTTTGGGACACATCTTGTTGCTGTGCTGTTTTGTGTTTCTGTGACTGTGCTGTGGGCTGAAGATCAGCTAGGCTAGAGAAGCTCGGTTGCTACTGTGGATATGTCTTTAGTTAGATGCTGTGTTCCTGTGATGGGACCTTGTTAATATTTTGGTGTTTATATCCTTCTTCAAAATATTAAGTGCAATATTTCAGTCTTTTTAGTATTTAACTTTTTTTCTGGCTTGATCCCAAACATCATTCAGAGAGGAGAAAACAAGCCACACAAACACACAGACAAACCAGATATTGGCATCTGGTAAAAGCCAATGAAAAACAACTATGCCACCATTAAGATTAAGAAAAAAAAATCAGCAACAGTAATAGCCAAATACAAACTTGGTATTGGCATACCATAAGAAATAGTGGGAACTAAAACTGTATCATCCTTACCAATAAGAAGAGGCCTGCAATATAGACACAGAGATAAAAAAATATTGACATGCAGTAAACATTTACTGAAAGCAACAATTATATGACCATCAACAGTAGAAAAGAATTCATCAATAATTGCATAGAGTGAGCTAATAGCTAAAAATTAATAGCACTTGATAGTAATAATAGTAAAATTGGAGAGAATGGGGGAAGGGAAAATGAAAGAAGGGAATCTTGAAAAAGAAAAAGAGGATGAGAATAAGAGAAAAAGTGAGATATAAACCTCAAGTAAAGAATAAAAGTTGGTTGATAGAATTAGGTAAAAGTAATGTAGAACACAAGGAAAAGATAAAAACAAGAGAAAAAGAATACAAATGAAGAGCAAAAAATAGAAAAGTAGAAACAATGAAAATGAAAACAAGTCTAGAAGATGTCTCTGTGTGTTTGGGTGAGGACTGGTTTCTTTCCAGTCTTGTGATATTGGAATCCACTGGATATAGTCTGGATATTGTGGTCATAACAATTGTCTACTTTGTTTCCTTTTCTACTTTTTGCTGTGAATACTGAGTCTTCCCCTGCCTTTCCATCGGGCATGATCAATCAATGGCCTGAAATCTGCCAGAGGGCTATATTCACTCCAGCAGCACTTAACGTATGTGCCTTTCTTTACGCTTGACTCTGTCCTCTCCCACTAGCTTTACAGCCTGTGTGGTCCTGAGGCTCTTCTCCTTGCTACAGAGGCTTCCTATCTGCACATACCATGGTGTGGGAACTTTCCAAGCTCAAGCTTTTTCCTGATTATTTTGGCAAATGGGAAAAGCAAACAGAACACTGAGCTCTGTGCTGGAAGTAGGTAGCAAGAGGGGCCAAACCATTAACAGTTTCAGACCCAGGCCTCTCAAAAAACACACTCAAGACTCACCTGGCCTTTCCCTCCAGAGGGCGAGACTGCCATGCTCTTCACGAGCTGAGCTCACCACCGCTTGAACTTCTCAGTGGGTTGGTGATGAATCCACCTCTTTTTTGTGACTGTCTCTTTTGGCCATCTCTCACCCAGTCACTGTGGTAGGGTGACTCCTGACAACCTGAAGTGTAGTTATTCTGTGATTTCTGATTCATAGAGTAGTTTAAACAATAAATCTTTCTCAAAATGGATATTTACATTGTCTTCACCTTTGGGTGGTTATGATTAGTGCTGCAATAAACATTGGCATTCAGTTTTCTGTTTGAGTCCTTATTTTTAATTACTTTCAGATTTTCTCTTCAGTTGGCATTGGCTGCCTATGTGGTTATTCTACATTTAACTTTTGTGAAACTACAGAACTGCTCTCCCCAGTGGCTGCTCTATGTTTATGCTCCTTTTAGAAGTGTATAAGGGTCCCAATTTTTCCCATATTCTTGTTATGCTCTGTTTTTCTGATTATTGTTGCCCTAATGTGTATGAAGAGGTATCTCATTTTGATTTTGATTTGCATTTCTCTGCTCATTAGTAATGCCTAGTGTCTTTCCTGTGTTTTCTGGCTGTTTAAATATTCTCTCTTAAGAAATGTCTATTAAAATGCTTCACCCATTGAAAAATCCTGCTTATTTTCTGTTGAGTTTATGTATTTTGTATATTAAAACTTTATAAGATATTTGATTTGCAAATTTAATAGCCAATGTCAATGTACAAAAGTTTCCACTGTATAAAAGACCAGTTTAATGTTTTCCTTTTGTTGCTCATGCTTTTGGTTTTGTATCTAAAACTCTTGACAAATGCAAGGTTAAGAATATGCAGCCTATGTTTGTTTCTAAGAATTTCATGGTTTTAACTTTTATAGTTAGGCTGTTCATGTATTTAGACCTAATTTTTATATACAATATGACACAATTGTTATGGATAAATATCCCCATATAGCCTCAAGAATTTGTAGGTGGGGCTTTTTTGAGACAGCTGGACCTTGGGTGTGTGGATATGGATTAAAGATGTGAATAACTAAACTAGTTTAGTATTGTTCTGGGTGCAGATATTGGAAGCCTCACCCTAAGGGTGTATGGCACCAACTAATAGGCTTATATTATTATCAATTATTTTTATTTTTATTTGTTAGACTGAGTAGTTTTATTTCATACTTTTTCTCTACATTACTTTCATATTGACTGTTCACTTTTTGATTCTTTTTTTGTTTTATTATAGTGTATCTTTTAATAGCTTTTCTAATTTAATCTGTGAATTGTCTTCTTTAACTCTAAATATTTTCTGTTTTCATTCTTGAGTAATAGATGGCTTGAATAAAAATTATTCTTCTAAATATTTTCTCAGATCCTTGAAGAAATTATTGTATTGTGTTGTGGTATTTAATTTTGTCAAAAGAGTATTATATCAGTTTAATTATATTTTCTTTGAAAATAATGCACTATTTTTTTCTAGAAATTTTGGGTCCACTCTTTTTCTTTGGAATTTATCATGATGCATCTGCTTGAGTCTTTCATTTTTTTCTCTTTCCCCTCTTTTCCTTCTCCTTTTTCTCCTATCTCCTCTTTTTCCTGTCTTTTTTCTTCTCCTTCTCCTTCTCCATGGTACTGGAATTTGTATCTAGGGATCATGTACTGAAATACATCCCCAGTTCTTTTCTAATTATTATTATTGTTACTGTTTTAATTTGAGATAGGATCTTGCTAAGTTGCTTAGGCTAGGCTTGAACTTGCAAGCCTCCTGTCTCAGTCTTCCAGAGTGCTGGGATTACAGGTGTGAACAACCACACATGGCTTGAAATATTTTAAAATCTTCTTTAAATGATAAAACATTTCTCCTCTTAAGCATTTGTATCTATTTTTCCACTCTATTTTCTATTTTGGGATCTGTTATTATAAGGTGACTAGAATATGTATATCTGGTCACTTTCCCAGTCTTCCTTTATACTCTGTGTTATCTTTTTGTAGTGCTTTTTGAAAGGTAAACTTTCCATCCCATATTAGAAAAAAGTGCTAAGTCACTTGTGCTGGTGCACACCTGCAATCCCAGCACTAGGAAGACTGAGACAAGGTCTTAGTTCAGCTGGGGCTATGCAGTGAGTTTGAGGCCAAACTGAGCTAATAGTGAGACCCTGTTTCAAGAAACAAAAATCAGTATTACTGTTTATAGCTAAGCTTCCCCCAAAGCTCCATGTGCTCATTGGTGGGGCTTTTGAAGGGTAACTGAATCATGGGTGCCCTACAGCCCCATGGTGAAGTTAGGAGGTAGGGGCTGGTGGGGAGAGGTGCAGACAGTCACTGGGCACATGACCCAGAAGGGTTCCTCTCCTTTCCTGGCTTCTGATTCCCACTCTGCCTCATCACCCAGAAGCAAGCAGCTGTCCTCTGCTCCTTTTCTGTGTTGTTCTGTGGCACTTTAAAGCAGGCTGCACTGCACTGCAGCCAGGGGCCAGGGCAAAGCTCTCCTCCTGGAAGTCATGGGTGTCAGGTATTCTGTCTCGGCAACCAGAAAGTGACTGGGATCAACGAAAACCAAACAACCAAATAAGAAACAACTTATCCTGAGGTTCTCTCAACATAGTTAAAGGATATAAAGAATAATGAAATAAATTTTGTACACATAAGACAGTTTAAAAATAAAACAGTGCCAAAATACCTGAACTTCCTGGTGTTCCCTTCTGCAGTTAGCACTCTTCTCTTTAACTAGAAATAATCAGATTTTTGCATTTTATCCTTACTATGAAAGACTTACATGCCTAGCATTACTTCCTGTTTTAAAAATTATGAAGATTTTAATGTATCATATAACTTCATATTTTTAAAACAGCATTGTATTTGTGATATTCTTCCATGATTACAGTTAATAGTCCCAACTCATTCCATGAAACTGCTGTTTTGTATTAAGACTGCTGAGCAGACCTCCGAGGATTTGTTTATTTTCTCGCGGTGTGCACTGGAGCTGTTTCCAGCATTTGACATTCGAGGCAGCCTTGCTGTGCACATCCCTGATCTCTCACACTCATTGAATTGCAGATTGCCTTACACACCTAAATGGGAATGCTTTGAGGGTTCTACGCATTTTGCATTTCCGTTTTTAATAGGTTATTTTTGCACTTCTCAAATGATTTCTTTTAATAAGGACAAGTTTTAAAATTAGTCTGAAGATGAATATACTAACTGCTCTCTTTATGTTTGCCCTTGTCGTGTCTTGTTAAGAAAGTCTTTCCTAAGTGAAGTCATAAAATATTCTTCAGTTTCCTGCTAACCACTTTCAAGTTTCCATTTTTTTCATACTTAAACCTTTGATGTACCTGTGATTATTACCTATAGACTTATTATGTGATCAGGTTTTATTTTAACTTCTGTGTGGATAGCCAAACACCCCACTTTATTTGAAGGACTGCATACGAATGAGCAAAGTAAGAAAATAGAAGACCAATGGTCATTTGCACTACAACCATGAGTGGTTTAGGTGTGATGCATCTGTAGGATGTGGAGAAAGCCATCCCTCACAGAACTCACTCTTGTTAGAGAAGGAAGACACAAGCTGGGTAAGCTGGAAGAGTCTCCCCTCTTCTCTGTGTGTGATTAGTAGGCAAGGATGCAAGAACCTTCATCCTGGGGTGGTCTCCACTGGGCAGCAGGCAGCAGAACAGCCCCTGACACAGGTGTGACAGAGAACCTGGGGCAGCAAGCCTTTTTCAACATTTGTCATTTCAAATTTTCTTCATTCTCTGACCTGCACATTGGAACTGTTTATTTATTTATAATATTTAAGGTATACATTTTAGCTTGATATTTTCAGACTTTGTGTCGTGTACAATGGCATTTGAATACTTGCGCCCTTGCTGCTTTATAACAGGGCCCTGTTGAAGAGGAGAGAAACCTATGTCTTTGTGTCTTAAAGAAGAAACAGAGATGTTTGATTGTCATGTCTGCTGACCATCGCAGGATTTGAGGGGAGACAGGAGCTAAATAGCTGCTGAGTATGGATTAATTTCTTTTTGCTTGTCTCAGATGGTGGTCAAGAAATTATTAGGGGTAAACATGACTTTATGGTATTCTGGATAGACAAATGAAAGGATTTTGTTAAAAAATAAATAAAACCCAAGCCAACCCAATCTAACCAACCAATCAAACCAAACCAAACCAAACCAAAAAACCCCAACCCCCAAAAAACAAAACAAAAAATTGAAACAAAAGTCCCCAAACAACAATAAAAATCTATATGAGAATAGCTGGTATATCTGTTTCAACACTCAGAACCTTTAAAACTAATTAATTAACTAATTTGGGACTAATCGGTACAGGACTCTGTCATGGCCATTAGCCAAAAGTACTCCTTAAGCAACAATTTATGTCAAAGTCATATCTTTTTCTTTAGTCAACTCCTTGATTTGGCAACATGTATACTTTCATTTAGAAAAGAAACACTTTTTCACCCTAAAACACTAGCTGAAATGTCAAATGTTCCAAGAGCTACGTTCATTCTGAGCTAAGAATAAAGCATGACATAAAACTGTCTTGTTTACTTTTCTTGTTTCTGAGACAAAATACCCAACACACAAAGTTAAAGGACAAAACTTTTGCTATAGTTTACAGTTTGTAGAGGTTTCATTGCATTGTTGGTTGGTTCCAAAGCAAGGTGCCATGGCAGAGGAGCATCACAGAGCAGGCAGACAGAAAGTAGCAAACAATAAGCAACAGGTAACACCAGCCCTGTGTCTTCTACATTTTATCCAGTCTCCCCCGACTTAGGACAGGCAACACTCACACCCTTAACCCCAGCATCAGGCAGTGAATTAATCCCAGCATTACACATTCTAGATCCAGCCATCTCTGGAAAGCCCGACCTATCACTGCGTGTGGTTTTTGGGAGGATCTAGATACAAGCCAAAAAAAGCAGCAACTTGCTTGTTCCTAAAAACCATCCAAGCTATTTCCTAAGGCACAGACACGGACGCCTAAAACTGTTTTCAAATGACCTTGAGCTCCTGGCATAACCAAAAGCCTCCAACTAGAGGAGGAAGCTGAGGAAGGAGAACTGGGCCTTGCAGAACTAGATTACAACTAGTGGTGTTGTCAACATATGCAGGAAAAACAAGGATTATCTTGAAGTTCCCCCAGGGCCAGTGTGCCTAGTGCAGACACTTCTACTAGGGCTCCTGGTTACAACCATTTGCCTTCTAAGACTCCTTTTCAGGGCTAGTTAAATCCATTTGCTACAATATTGATTGGGAGACACATTTGAACTGGTTGCCTCTCTCTTTATTATCAGCTTTGAATAAAGCTCTTTGCTTTTGTAAAACACCTAGAACCTCAGTATTGGTTTCTGTGTGTATATAGGGTAGAAAGTCCTTACTATTACCAAGAGATGCTCTCAGAATCTAGGTGTATTTCACCAGATTGATGTCTTCATGTGTTGTTCTTTCTACTGGACTGTGCACTCTTAGACTTGGACATGTTCTCTTCACCTATGTGCCTTCTCTTCATTTTTCTCTGTATATGCACCACACACACACACACACACACACACACGCACACACACACATGCACGCACACACACATAGACACACAACTTGATCTCTGTTTCTACCTACTTACCCGTTTAAATGAATTGACATAGAAGTATTAACTGATAACCAGTAAAGTAGAAGCAATGAATACTCTATAAACGCACAGTTCAGAGTAGATTGGTTCAAATGCTGTTTTGGCCATTTATTGCCTGAATCATTTTGCAAGTGTTAATACTTGCATCTTAATTTGCTGCTTGGTGAAATAATTAAAAGTAGGGTTATGTTGGGATTATCCAAAACAGTCCCTTTCACTTGAAATACCATACAGTAGAACATAGATTTAGGGTTACTTTCCTTTTTTACAAAAAAGATTTTCTTGTAAGTTATTTTTGTCTTAAAAGCGGGGTGTTGATGGAAACCCATGTGATCAGCAAACAATCAAGTTGGATGGGCTCCTTTCTCTAGGGTCACACGCTGGTTCTTTGTGTGGTGAAGAATGACTGGAAGTTTTGGCACCTGACTCCAGCAATCAGAAATACTGGAGCGATTGGAAAGGCCAGGAGAAATGCAGTATCTCTAACATCTTGAGTCGGAAATGTGCACCCTCCCCAGGAGGTTCAAATGCTCATTCAACTTTGAGAAGAGCTGAAAGAGAACAGGTGCTGAACTCTGATTTGAATAATTCTAGGAAATTCATTCCAATGTCTGCACTAATGAAAGGTATGGATGGGGAAATGTGGATCAGTTGATGAAATGAGGGGTGAGTTGTAACAGTTCTGATTGATTCTATTTCCCTGTGGCATCTTATTTCGTGCATGTGCCAGCCTAGAGAGTCTGGAATCTCTGTCGCAGTCACTGTCCCCAGAGAAAACAGAAGGAATCCCCTTTCTGATCTGGAAGTAACAGCTTAATTTCATTTCTTTGTCCTTGGTTCCTTCTTGTGCTTGTGTTAACAGTATGGAAATGCTTGTGTCTCCCCAGAGATGCAGGGAACTGAAACAATACTTTTTCTCTTCTAATGTTTTGTTAAAAAACGAAGTTCTCCCAAAAAAGGCTTTAATATAATATACAATGAAAACATACTATTGCCCTTTGAAGGAGCAGCCTTTACTGACATTTTCAGTCAAGTGCATGACCCTGTGAACTATCTCTTGGTTTTTCCTTAAGCATCTGTACATTTGATATTTGAAGGTATTCTCAGGTCAATTTGATGCATATATGCTGAAAATAATCATTTATGGCCAATTTGGGTTTCCTTGGCAGCAGATGAATGCAGGATTGCAGGACCACCTGGGCGAGGCCTTTCATCTATCTAGTGTGATAATTGAACAAACTTCACTTCTGAGAGTTGGGAAACTGGGTAGGAAGCACTTTTCAGTAGGGAAAATGGCTTTTATAGTTTCTATCCTCTCTTTTATGTGTTGGTTCAGCTAACATTTCAAACACTTATAACATGGTTTTGGGAGTAAAAAGGAGAGAGAGAGAGAGAAAGAGAGACTGAGAGAGAGAATTTGGGAAAGAAGATTTAATGTAGCTTGTAATTTTCCTCTTAATTTTTATCCTTGGATGTGGAATGATCCTGTCCTAGTCCCTCTCCAGACCTTACTGTGGGGTGTGGTCTACCAATGCCATCATTGGTTTTTTATTGCTATTTACTTAATTTGTAGGAGCCATTTCACATTGCAAAATCATTACCCTTATTAGGGATCCAGAGTGATGGAGGCAGTTTATCCTTTATGCCTTAAATACCAGTAATATTCCTGTTTTTTTTCTCTTTTGTGCTTTAAAACCATAAAACTTTCTGTAGGTCTTCATACTTTCCCTGTTTTATGTGTCTGTCCACAAGAACTCAGTTTTTTTCCCCAATACTTTAAAAAATTTTTATTTTTATTTTTCACCCTCATAAGTATTCTTTAAGTGAAATTGTGTTAGAGGTTTGTAACAAAAAGAAGGAATTGTCCTACTGCCTCTGTTCTCACAATAACTATCCCTAATTCTTGCTTCTATAAAAATTTTCCACTACTTTTTGGTGATTATGTTAGTATTTCCTTCATATTTCTAAACGACAAGATTATATCATACTTTTAGAAAAATTTAGTTATGAATCATTAACTTCCTATTGAGGTAGATGTGGATTGTGTTTTAGTTCTTATTGGGAAGAGACAGTTTAGGTTTTATTTTTCAGCTGCGGTGCCTAGAGCTCAGCAAAGGGGGAGAGGGAAGAAGGGGAGGAGAGAGAGGAGATGGGGAAGGGAGAGGAGGAGAAAGTGAAGGAGAAGAAGAAGAAGAAGAAGAAGAAGAAGAAGAAGAAGAAGAAGAAGAAGAAGAAGAAGAAGAAGAAGAAGAAGAAGAAAGAAGGAAGAGGAAGAAGATAAAGAAGGAGAGGGAGGAGGAAGGGAAAGGGGAGGAAGGAAGAAGAGAGGGGCAAGGAAGGGGAGAAGAAGACAAAAGAGAAGGAAAAGGCAGAATGAGGAGGATGAGGAAGAGGAGGGGAAGAAGAATAGGAGGAAGATAAGACGAAGAGGAGAAGGAGAAGAGGAGGAGGAGAAAAAGGAGAAGGAGGAGAGGCAGAGGAGGAGGAGAAGGAGGAAGAGGAGGAAAATGAAGAGGAAGAAGCAGACAAATTAGCAGCCAGAGAAAATATACAGGGTGCCGGGGATTCTTATCTCCTGTGCAATGGGAACCGCTGGAGAAATTAACCATGTCAGCCACATGGTCCACTTTATGTTTTGAAAACCACTTTGGTAGTTGTGGAGAATGGATTGTAGGAGAGCATACCAGTGAGGAAATTCTGAAAGTAGACCTTGGGAGACATGAGAGTGGTTTTAACTAGTGTGGAGCTATAGAGAAATGGTCTTGGAGAAAAAGAAGAGAGAGGGAGAGAGAGAGGGAGAGAGAGGGAGAGAGAGAGAGAGAGAGAGAGAGAGAGAGAGAGAGAGAGAGAGAGAGAGAGAGAAAGAGAGAGAGGAGGAAGACTGAAGACTGCAGGTGAACTTTTGTGTCTTACTGAGTGAGGGAGGTGGAAGTAATCAAGAATTTTGTTTTTCTGGAGTCCTTCTGAAATGACTACTGACGTCTAGGAGGAGATGTCAGATAGATATCTGCATAGACTGGTAGGAGCTCAGATGCCTGCGTCTTGATGCAGAGAAGTGAGTGGCATTGCCATCTGATGGTACTTAAAGCCACAGAGCTGTCTGATATCACATGGGGAGAGAACGCAGACTGAGAATAATTAGGAACTTATTTCTCAGCTCAGAGTGAGCCAAAGGATCTAGTCAAGGAAAAGAAGATAGAAATTGCTATTAAAAACTGGTGGGGAACGTGCTAGGAGGAAGACTAAGTAGTTGTGGTGTCCTTAATCTAGGTTGGAATGTGTATGCTAAGAAGAAGGAATTTTTCAGTTGTACCAAATCCTGATGACCTTTTAAACAACATGGAGAATCATGGTGGTGTCAGACAGAGCAGTTTTCACCGAATGCTGGCTTTGGGAGCATGGCTGACAGGGATTAAAAGGTAGTGATGGGGACTATGAGCTGAAGAGGGTGCTACATTAGAGCTCAGAAGACAGTTATGATATGCCGTAGAGTGGCCTGGTCTCAACAGAGAATTCAGGAGGGCATTCCTGATGTCGTAGCTCTGAGGCCTGACTAAAAATATGAAGGACTTCTAGTTAGCTTTGTGAGAAGGTAGGAATAGGAAGATTGCTTTAGGAAAAGAGGAAACAGTAGTGAAAAATCTTACTGGAGTTTTGGGAACAGACTGGTTGGATGATGACCTATACTGTGCGATAGTCTCAGCTCTTAGATCCTGGTGAAGATCTGCCAGCAGGTCTACAGAAGGGACTCACAAGTAATTTACTCAGCAACAAACACTGTGTTTTATTAGAGAAAATCTTGGTGGGTAGAACCTCTGCTTGTGACCACTGCTGTTGCCGGTAATGAAAGCGAATGCCCAAGGAGGGAGGGCAGGCAGGTCCAGATGAAACTATAGTGATGTCCAGGGTTGGCTTCTCTTTTGTTTTCCTATAATGTGAAGGACTAGTTCAGGGTTATTGTTAACTGGGCTTTCTGGATGCACCTTTACATTAGAAGGGGAAGTTTTAGGATTTATATGATCTTGGCTAGAATAAATATGACAACCACAGTTCATTGGAAGTCTGGGGTCAAAAACATAATGCAGATGTATATAAATGACCAGAAATTAAGTTGAGACACCATGGGTCACCTTAGGTTTATGCATGCATGGTTCCCACAGGTGTAAGGTGGTAGGTGGGATAATTTGGAAGGGGCTTCATGTGCCCTTCTTTGGAAATTTTGATACTTCAGTCTTGGAAAACTTTACTCCCTGTCTGCAGGTACAAAGCTCTCTCCATCAACCCATCCACTATTCTCCTAGTTCCCGTTTAGCTTCCAACAGTGATGCAGAGAAGGAAGACTAACAAAACAAAAGAACACCAGGAATATGGGTAAGTTCTGTGGCTGGAGGAGGGCTGAGGGCACCAGAGGAGCTTGAGCTTTGCAAGGTGTGCTAATTTCATGTGTCTATCCCAAGCATAACAGATGTCATTTAGAATTTTTCAAAAAGAGAGTTCTGTGGTTTTGAAATGTCAATAAACAGTATATGATTGGCAGAATGGAGATGGGTGAGTATGGCTAAAGTTCAATAAATTAGAAAGCCTTTGCCTTCATTCAACTGAGAAAGGACTGCAACTTTTTCTTAAGCATGGGCCAGTGGGGGAATTATGTTGCAGAAGCCCTTTACAGAACAAAGAAGCAAATTCGACACCACCAACCAACGTGTTTCAGCTTTAGAAATGGGTGCAGTTTTTGCGTTTGATAACATCTCATATCAATGTACCCTTAACTAATTGTTCTTTGGAGAAACTGAATGCATTTACCATTAGGTTTGACATGTTAAATTAATCAGATCTCTTAAAAGGTTTCCAACTGCTGAGAATTCCACTACTGAACCTCCCATGCACTGATGGTTTCCAACTTCTGAAAGCCTCAGACAGTTCAGGATTGTATCTACATTTTTCAACCTCATTTTTTTTGACATGATATGCAAAGAAAAACAGCCTCATCCATTTCTTTCTATTCCCCAGTGTGCTTCTGGAGGCATAAGGGCGTTTACTGGGTTACAAATGATTTCCCCATTAGTCCAGATAAACAGATTGTCTTAAACTTGACTTCATTTGCAATCTATTATTTACCAATAGGAGCTTTAATATATAATTTTTAAAAGTGGAAAACTACAATAGATCACTTTCCCATTCCCTTCATTTCATATCACATCATTTCTGATTTTGATATTGCTTTCAAGAAAGATTTTATTTTCCCTAAAATGAGATATGTTGCCTATAACACATTTCCTATTGCATTGACATTTTCCTTTAATGGAGCTCAACTTGAAGTGCCCATTTTTGGCTTGGAACAAAATGAGATTCTTTTGCTGAGCTGTTGCATTAACAATCTCTGTTGTGCTGGTTCCAGCTCCTCAAAACCCTAAGTGATACACTTAATAGATCTGTTCCCACATCTGACCCATCTCTTCCTATTTTTGATGAATCCTAAATATTCCCTTCCAAGGTCTGATTTTTATGCCCTTTTTAATCTAATCTCTCCCCTTTCATTTTTAATGCCTCACTTAGATAAAATTTATCACTATCTGTACATAAAGATATAGTTCTTGATTTAGAACATACAAATACCTAAAAATAACTTTTGCTGGGGTCTTTTCAGTCTTGAGGTCATCTAACTACCACTTGGTCAGTAGTGTGTGAAGGTTCAACCCAAAGGAATGCTTTGCTGGCTTTAGAAATGTTGAGAAGGTGTTTTACTGTTTTGGAATAGCATCACACTTGCTCTTCTGCTCTGTCTTTCTGTACTGTACTTTTCTAAAGACTCTTGACTTACTTTTCTCTGTGCTGTCTCATAGATATCTTGCCATTGTTCTCTCAGAAAGGCTTCCGGTTATATCTCCTCCCCCAGCTATCTATTTTAACTGAGTTTGCATTCATTTCTCTCACCAATTTTCTATGCCATTTCATCATAGCCTGTAGCTTGTATTTTTATCTACGTGCACATTGCTCCCCATATTTCTATTGTGCAAGATTAATCAGACACCCTTCCTGCTTCCCCTCACTGTGCTTGCTTTTGCCAGTACAGACCTGTGCTCTCACTGCACAGGTGCTCTGGTAGCTTACTAGGATTTCATATCCGGATGAGACAAGATGTATGTCTGTAAGCAACATCCCTGATGGGAGGCTGTCATTACCTGGGACTCCATATTAACACTGCCTGCAGCTTTGCTGACATGGCATTTGCACATGTAAAAGGACTTAGTATCAACACATTTTTAGAATTATTTTCAGTGATGTCCATAAGGAGTTTACATTAAGTTCTCCATTAAGTACTGACTAGAAGCCTTGAGTTATTCAGGTCCATTACACTTATTAATTTCCAAAGCAGTGACAGGAGGGAAAACATCCTTGTTTTGTTGATGAGAAGGCCAGAACTCAAAATTTACAACTTGCTCAAAATCATGTAGCTAATATTTAAGTTGCAAAGATTTTTTTAAGAAATCTTTTGTTGGGCTGGAAATTTCAGAGGCATAGCTGCCTACCCAGCAGGTGTTAGGTAGTGAGTTTGATCCCTGGTACAAAAAAAAATATGAATATGTTTAAACACAAACTTAGCACCTTTCACACATTTTCATCATTTGTCAACATCGTATTGTTCTTCTTCATTCAACATCCTCTCATTCTTGCTGTTCCTTTTTGGTAGAGAAATACTTTAAACAAATCTAAGATGTCATATTGCTTAATATATGTACATGTTAGTATGTACCAGTCATGGATATGAGCTCAAATAAAACATAAGTACAATAATATCACAATGAACAACTTCCTTAATGATGGTATAATATTATCTAACACTTAACTCATTCTCAATATTCCCTGCCCCCCACTTTTTTTTGGTTTTTTGAGCCAAGATCTCAATGTGTAGCTCAGGCTGACCTTGAACTCACTATAGCCCCGACTGGTCTCGAACTCATGGAACCTCCTTTCTCAGTCTCCTGAGTGCTATGATAATTTTCTATTTTGAATATGCTTTTTAACAATTAAGATCCAAAAAAGGTCCAGACACTGCATTAGGCAACATAACTACTTTACCTTTAATAATGTCCCACTCCTCCCTTTCTCCCATACCAACTACTGGTTGAAGGGATTTGGTTGTTTCCCCTATTGATTTTCCTTCATTCTGGACCAGGTGGATTATAGCACTTGACACGTTCCTCTGGCCCCCAGATTTCCTATGACTGGTAGGCTAATCTAGTAGCATCAGTAGACTCAGGCTATATGTTGTATTTTGACACTATTATTTTCATAGGTGGCACTGTGTCCTTCCTAGGTATCACATCTGGAAACACAGAATGACTGCTTCCTTTCCCCGCACGTGACAGTTGGTAAGTGGGATGTGGTATTGTCAGTCTGAGCCAAACTTGGTAAAGTTCCCATAGACCTTCCCCTGATACTTTTGACACCGTTGATAACCACTGTCTAGTCACTTGGTTAATTTGGTGTCATCAACTGTGAGTTTCTACAATTCTATCACTCCTAGCACAGTCCCTCCTTACCCATGGCAAATAATGTCCAGGAACCTACTGATACCAGAACCAGAGATAGCACTGAGCCCGAGCTGCTCTACCAATCAGTGATCAATAGGCACCATTATGTCGTGCTAGGCAGAGTGCTGTGTGAGTTAACACTTACAAATTCTTTCTAGAGTTTTTCATTTATTATTTTTGGACCATGGCTTATCATAGATAACTGAAACTGGAAAATAAAACCATGGATATAAGGAGATTACAGTAATCATCATTTGTTCATAACAAGAATTTTTCCTTCATGAATTATTTGGTAACTCTGAACTGTGGTTCATCTCCAAAATGCAAGTTACTTGCTTAATTCTGACATTTTACGTGCCAAGTTTTGGAATAATGAGTAGGTACACTATTCAGCAGGAATCTGTGACTTTAGACTTTTACTTTCTACCTACCAAAGGGTTTAAAACACTGAAAATGTAAAAGAAAAGTCTAAAATTCCTAGTTTAGAAAATAAATAAATGAAACTTGTAGTTTGCTTTTGGGAGTCAAGTGAAAGGTGAAAGGATCCCTAAGGCTCTTTCACACTGCTGTTTCAAGAAAAATGTCAGAGTCACCAGCAAACACCTAGGACCCCTACAGAGCAGTCACCACCCTTTCATTAACCATCGCAGTCACCATGGATCCTCAGCACTCAGGTGACCAAAAGTTAGGTGTAAGTAATAGGTGGTTGCCTGAGCCAAACGTATTAATTCCTACACCCTCTCCAAAGCCCTCTGCTGCTGGCCACAGGGGCTGGAGGAGTCACAGAGCATTCTTGTAGTATATGCTTCTAACTCACTTGCTGGAGCAATCCACCGCTTCTTAAAGAAGATGGAATTATGTGAGTAAATGCAGTATTTCCCCTCTACTCCCAAGGGCGTTGCCTCTGTCAGCATCAGCAGAAAGCTGTAGACTGGAAGTGACTGGAGGTTTCTCCTGAGCTTGGCTGAGCATAGCAGCTGGAAACAAATATATTCCTGTGTGCCCATGTGAATACCTGAAAATAATTTGTTTTCCCCTATGCTTTCAAAATGAAAATGATTAAAAGGAAAAAAATCCTGCAGGAGGCATCATGCAGTTACAGAAGTTTCAGTTTGCTAATCCTGTTACATTTGCTGCTCTTTGAGTCTGGGACATGGGGCACAGTTGCCTTCAGCCACTGTCACCCTCAGAAAGTTTGGTCACTCTCCAAACCCTCATTCCCTCTATATTTGCAATATTTTTACTAACCCTATGTGGAAAGATCAATCTCTTTAATGCCATGGATTGAATGAAAGATATTTAGAAATGTATTATCCTATCACCCCAACACACACCACCCCATCAGAAAAGTGAAAAGGAAGAAAAGATTTCCGCACAAGGATGTTTTAAAGAGGAGGAGAGAGGTGTGTCAGAGCACATGGCATCCAAATGTACAGAGACAGGTGTTTAGATGTTCAAGTCTCCAAAGGGTCTGGGAGTAAGACAGTGCAGGCCAAGTGCCTCCTTTTTATGTCTTGGTGTCCAAAAAGGAACAGCTCTTTGCAGATGGTCCAGTGTTAACTTTTTGGGAGAGCCAATATCTGTGGAGCAGCTGCAGTGGGTGTGGACACAGGGCACACCTGATGCTTGTACCTATGCTCATATTTAAATGGGCTCAGGGCCCAGAGTTTAGTCCAGATTGACTGTGAAACAGAAACACCATGGACGAAGGTTGAGGCACAGGAAAGCTTCCCATCTCATGGCAACCAAGAGTCAGAAAGGACAGAGCCAGGAGACAGATACGGTCCTTAAAGTCACATCCCTCCTGGCTGACTTCTAACTATGCTGCACTTGGTAGTTCACTCAGCTGTGAACGCATCAGTGAGTTAACCTACTTAGGAAATTAGCACCTTCATAACCCTGTAAGCCTGCCATGTGTCTTTTAATTCAGTCAGATTCACTATTAAGATTAACTGACAAGCCTGCCTTCTTTGTAAGACAGACGGGGCCAACAGCAGTCTGCTTAATGCATACTCTTTAGCATGGCTGCATGGTCTGATCCAGCAGCTTCTTATTTCTGGTCTAATGATAGCATCTGCTCACTGGCACTGTGCAGGGTAAGAGGCAGTGTTTAGAATCAGCATTATGCAGACCAGGTGTTTGGGGTGCCTCCCTAACAGATGCACAGAGGACTTGCATGCAGTTACATATAATGCCATTGTTTGAAACATGTTATATATGTGGAACATAGTATTTAACGGATGATTGAAAGAAGAAGTGTATTGAGCAGTGACAAAAATACAACTGGGAGCAGGGATTGATGCCATGAAGGCACCCAGAAGGGATGAATTGAATCCAGTGTTGCTTTTTTAGGGCTCTTCTGTTTATAGAATTGCTAGCTTAGGAGCGGTGAAGCTCACTCAGACTCCAACGGGAACCCTGGCTCTGTCTCTAGGGATGGGGCTTTGTGGGGGCTGACTGGTAGATAGCTGTTGACTTATTTGGATCCCTGTTCTTGGTTCCTTGACCAGGGCTCAGTTCTATTTCCAGCTCTCTTTTCTGAGTCCTTTTTACCTGTATCTCAGAGCACGAGGACGTTCTGCACATAACCCTTTATGGAACACAATAAGCTGAGCTGCAGGTGCCCTGTCAATAAAAGGCATGGAAAGCCTAAGCATTTTTATTTGCTCTATCTTGCAAGGCCTTTTGGAAACATTAATCAGAAACTGTTGCCATTCCTGTCTGAGCCACTGTGGGGCAGGCAGTCAAAAAAAAGATGACATGGGTCCTGCTCCAAAGAATTTATAAACATGGAGGAAATGAACAAGGGCAGCTAATCTGGGATTGGCAGAGCTGGGCTTCTGTGTTCTCCATAGCATCACCGGAGGGCAGGTGCAATTTCAGGTGTACAGATTCCATCCAGCCCTGCTCAAGACCAGTCTGCCAAAGGCAGAAGCCAAGTAGCTAGATATTTAATATTGTTTTCCAAAACTGATGCACTTAATTTTAGGTTGATAGGACAAATAAGCAGAAAACATGGAGTTATTGTGTAAATCTTCCTTCATTTCCTCTTTTATAAATATCTTGCTTTGATATGCTACTTTTGTTAAAACTGATAAACTAAGAATGAAAGTATTTAGTTTACATTGAGGTTCCTTCTAGGTCTTAAACCTCCTATGCATTTTGACAAATGCATCATGTATCATATATCATGTATTATAGTGTCATACAGAATCAAGTTACTGTCCCAACATTCTCCTGGTTTCATCCTTTCCTTTATCTCTCCTTTAATCCTTGAAAACCACGATCTTTTTAGTTTTATCTTTTCTAGAATGTCATCTAGCTATTTCACTTAGCAATGTGCATTTGTTTCCTCTACATCATTTTGGGGGCTGATACATTTCTTTTTATGTTTGAGTAATGCTGCATTGTATGCATGTTAAATATAGCTCAGTGCTTGGGAATTCATATATTGAAGTATATCTTGATTGTTTCCATTCTGGGGCAGTTATGAATAAGGCTGATATAAACATTTGTGTGCAGGTTCTTGCATGGACAGAAGTTTTCAACTAATTTGGGTATACAGGGGTGAGACTGTTGGATTGTATGGTAAAATTATGCTTATCCTGTAAAGAACTGCCAGCTGGGTGTGGTGGCATAGCCAGTAATCCCAGTGCTCCTGGAAGCTGAGACAGGAGGATTATGTTCCTGCTCAGCCTTGGCAATTTAGTGACACCCTATCAGGAAATTAAAACTAAAAATAAAAAAAGATTTGGGACACATTTGGCTCAGTGTGAAGGTCCTGAGTTCAATCCCAATTACCACAAACAAACAAACAACCCAACAACAAAAAAGAAAGAGCCAAACCATCCTCTAAAGAGACTGTACTATTTTGAATTCCTAGCAACACAAATGAAAGCTTCTGCTGCTCTAGATCCTTGATAGCTTTTGGTATTGTCAGTGCTTCAGATTTTAGCCATTCTGGTAAGTTTGTAGTGGTATCACATTTCTGTTTTAATCTTTAAAGATACTTGAGACTAAATATTATTTCTTATGCTTAGCAGTGACCTTTTCTTTGATGTATCTACCAAATCTTTCAACCATTAAAACTTTTTTTTGATTTTGAAGAATTTGCACATTTTTGATATAAATTCTTTATCATGTATTACTTTGCAGCTTCCTCTCCCAGTTTGTTCTATGCACTTTTATTACTTTAAAGGTCTCTAAGAGACTCCCCATGTGTTAGAAAAGCTCTAGGCTAAACTTCTGGGTACTATGGGATTCAGACTTGAGGGGTGGAGCTGTCAAAACCAGTTTCCTAAGGTTGGTAGCTGGGCCACTTAGAACAGCTTTGGCATTGTGTAAAGCTTGAAGGAGTGCTTGCAAGAGAAAGTAAAATAGAGTAAAACAAAAATACTAAATCAAGGATGGTTCTTCAAATAAAACTTAAGGATGGAGAAAGTATTAGATGGGGGATAGCTTGAAATTCCACTGATTAGGGAAATCTTAGAAAAAGTTACGGCATAAAAGTCATCAGGAATGTTCTTGGAAAAGGAAGGAAACCACTTTAGGGCAATATAAGGAAACTGCTCTTTGATAAAGAGAAAGAATGTGGAGTAAATAGAGCAAAGGAATCAAACAGCATAACAAAAAAAACCCCTTGATATGCACTTATACTGCTATGTAATGCACAGTACACACAGACACACACACACACATATATATGCATATATGTGTGTGTATTATGTAGGCATGTGTTTGTGTGTGTGTGTGTGTATATATATATATATATATATTCATACATATTTCGATGGCATGTTTTAAAATTTCCAATGATTGCTAAACCTAAAATTATGCTTACTCTTTGTCTTTTATACAGTTGGCCTTGTGTTTTTAATTATACTTCCTCTGCTCCTTGAGCACTGAGGATCATGGGCCCTGGAACTTTCAGAGTAACATGGAGAATTCTAGGGCTGGAGTGGCATCCAGAGCTACTCACCAGCATCAAGAGACCAGGGTCTGTATTATCTCAAGGGAAGCTGAGAAGCTGAGGGAAAACTTCTGGGAGTTTCCTAGCCATGGGCATTCTACCTTTTGACTTGGTATTGTATCCCACACATATTCAGCCCTTTCAAATTTCATCATAAGCACAATTCATGATAGAAAAGGGCATTTTCCTAGGTCATCTGAGGAGTATTCCTAATCCATCATTTAAGGTTTCATCTGGCACCTTTGCCTACTTTCTTGAAGGTTCTTGGAAAGTTGGGGTAATGGATCTCGCTAAAGAAACCAGGGATAGTTTCTAGGTGGAGCTTTATGTTTTGAATATCCTGGTGCTACTTAAGTCTATGTCTGTGTACCCCAACATCTTCTTATGAAAATAATAGGTGTGCTGAAGTACCGTGAACAGCACAGAAAAAATGTTGGAGAGGTGAAGGACCTCACCCCTAATTATAATACACAGAGCTACACAGTGTTGAAAAATGGGGTTCAGACCCCAGTGGCACCTTGGGCAGGGAGAAGCAGAAAGAAGGGAAAGCATGAAGTAGGACACAGGCTTTCACTGAGATTCATGACCGAAGGAGATCACAGATCCTGAGGGCTGAATGTGGGCTCTGCCCAGCAGTCAAGGTGGCACAAAGGGCCTGCTCCAACTGTGGGTGAAAGTTTTTCCTATCATGCCCTTTGTTTTACAAACTTCTGGGACCTGAAGGAGAAGCTAGGGTGTGCCTGCTGCTCTCTGCGGAAGGGTGTGGGCCGTGGGAACATTTACCACTGTGCAAGAGCCAAGTTTGAAAGAAAACGAATGTTCCGTTGGAGAAATAAAATGCCTGCTGCTCGCATTTTCTCTCTCATTAATATCAACTGAACATTTTCCATTTCTCTCAGCTTCTCTGAATTCCAAGCTGGGCATCTGTTTTAAGATCTCCAATTAATCACCTGATGGAAGGAGAGTAGGGGTGGGAGCTGGGAGGGAGTAAACTCAGGGAGTAGGAGAACTGAGGCAGCAGAGTCTGTGGGGAAACGTGCAATTATAGCTGTGTGAGAGGCTCACCAGATGGGCAGTAATTTCCACTTGCCCACAGATCTCCCTTCTGCTGTGTCGAAACAGCAGGAAAAGAAATGCGTGGACCGATAGAACTATACACCTTTCTTTACTGGCACGAGCCTCACCATTAGGGAGGCTGATGTCAGGAAAATCACACTGTAGGAATTTCAGCTTTCAAAGGAGGAAATGTTTACGTGGCCCTAGCAGGAGAAATGTGTGCCTGGAAGAGGATGAGCACACAGGTCTTGCCCAGCATGTACTTCCTTCCTGTCACTGTGTACCTCTTCAGTGGAGGGTGAAGACCTGGAGTTGCCTTGCCAATGTCAACCTGGCCATAAGAACTGAGTTTGCTTCTCTCTGACTGTTTTTTCTTCTGCCTTTCCTTCTGAAGAGCAATGGATGGGCAAGCATTTATTGCCTATTTAGGAGACGAAAATACCACTTATTAATTCTAAGTTTAATACCTACTAACACACCTGTACATCTTAGGAAAACACTTGAAAGCAGTTTCTTTTTTCTTTGTTTGCACATGACGTCAAATATGTTAATCAGCTTTCCATAAAGTGACAACATACCTGTGATAATATGTAAGGAGGAAGAGTTTATTTTGCTCACAGTTTCAGAGGTTTTGGTCCATGGGCAGTTGATTATACTGCTTTTGAGCCTGTGGTGAGGCTGAGCATCATGGTGTGAGCATGTGGTAGAGGAAACTCCTCACCTCCTGGCAATGGGAGGTAAAGAGGAAGAGGAAGGGGCTGGAGTCCCACTAGTCTGAGATTGTCCCAGTAAGCTGAAGACCTCCTACTAGGTGTCACTTCTTAAAGGCTCTACAACCTCCCAATTGTGCTATGGGCTGATTACCAAGCCTTAAACATGACTTTCTGAACTATAACATCAAGGGACATCTGCAAGAATTTCTTAAGTCAAATTGCTCAACATAAATAGATTAAAGTATCAGTTTACCAAAGTCTACTTAATCATATTTTATGGGACTTCTGAGATAGACAAGTCATTTTGGGATACATAGATAAGTACAGCATAGTTGATGGGTTCCAGGATCTGTATTCCAGAAGTGAATACTGGCATTCCCTGGAGAAATTATATAGAAGCTTTTGATACTGATTTTGTAGCTTATCATTACCTTTGTGGTATTCAATAAATTAAAATGGAAAAAACTATCCTCATTGAGGTACATTATAGTGCTTGGTCCTTAATTAGCCAAACAATTAATAATTCAACAAAAACATATTGAACATTTGCTAAGTATCAGAATTTCTCTGGGAGCTTGTACTTATAATAATGGTAAAGGCAGAAAAGGAAGAAATAGTTAAAGAGGCAGAGATTGGGTAGGGAGCTACAGAACTTTACATGAGATGACCAGGGAAGGTTTCTTTAATAAGGAGACATCTGAACATTAGAGAATGGGTTATAAAGACAACTGAGGAAACAACAGGTGAATGAGTCTTATATGAACTGGGCAGATTCAAATGGTAGCTGGGAAGCCAGGTGATCACTGAAGAAGCGATTAGAAGGGTAGACCTGAGGTGTGTTGTAGTTGGATTCATCATTGCATAAGGATTTTGGATTATGTAGAATAAGTAGAACTCCTGAAGCAACTGAATATATACTAAATGTTTTTAATGTTACAGTATAATAAAATAGTACTAGTGATGATTGTAGGCTTTAGGCTCATCCTGTAAAGTAAAAAGGTGGGCAGAACCAAAGAAAGACTCCAGACCTGGCAAGGAACTAAGAAAACTGTTTGCTGTAGTCAGGCTTCTGCAGAGGACAATTGGAATAAGGACATGGAATTTATAATAATATTTTTATGATGGTCACCCAGGGTTAACACAAGAAAATGTAGGAAATCTGTGCACATCACTAAAGACATAGAATATTTAGCCAAGGGCCTGAATCCCACAGCGATGTCCCACATGAGTCCAAATGAAGACCCAGTGCTCATGACAATGCCTCCCACGAGTCCAACTGGAGGTCTTGAGCCCACAAGAAGGACTCACGTCAGTCTCTTTTACAGATCTGTGCTGGGTAGGCCCAAAGGTCAGTGCTGGAAGCCAGAAAGTCTATGCCAGTGGGGTGAAGGAGCTGTGCTGATAGGTTGAGGGTTCTACGCTGGAGCCACACTCACAACAAAGACCAGGGCTGTCCTGGAAAGCACCACAGCCATCCTCAGTGACATGGAGGCCCTGAGCTCCTCTGACAAGCACAGCTGAGTACATGCCAGAAAGCCAGTGTGACAAATTCATCCTGGAGACCAAGCTGCACACGTCTTCCCCTCCGGAGCCAGGAAGCAATGCTCGATGTGAGGACCAGAGCTTTTCCAGGAGAACCAAGGCTCAAACAGCAACATGTAGGAGAACCCACAAGGCCTCAATCCATTAATGCCTTAAGGCACTAACGTGAATAGCTTCTCCTTCTCCATGTCTCCATTTATTTTGGCAACTTTCCTCAGGTGAAACATCTATGCTCAGCACCATGCTGATATAATCCTGCTGGTGTTAAGTTTACCACCGGTTTTGAATCCATAACACTAATCTTGTGGTGGGTTTTGAGAAAAAGAGTATGAGGTTTTGCTTGTTTTACAAAGTCACTTCACTGTCATGTTGGATTATCCTGGCATGAGCAGGGCAGGGTAGCAAGTGTGGCAAGAGTATTGGTGAAAGGTGATGGTAGCTTGGGCTGTAATGGATATGGAGAGAAGGACAGATTCTAGATCTCTGTGGAAAGTAAAGCCAATGGGGTTGACAATGGGTTGTTGACACGCATGAACAATAAAAAGGACAGGGTGATGTGGTGCTCTTGTTCTGAGTGACTGGTGGCCCCAAGCAGGAATTCACTGAGAAGGGAAGGCCCAGAGAAGGGCATGAAAGAGGACAGGTGTGGGAAAGAAAGAGGAGTTGGATTGGGTTTGTGCTTTAGAAAAGGAAACAGGTGGGAACAAGCAGAAGGCAGTTGGGTGCAGTGATCTTGGTTTTGGGGTGGGCTGGGGTAGAGAAGAGCAGGATCTTAGAGTACTTAGTTTGTGGATAGCATTTGCAGCCCCAAGTCAGGTTAATCCAGGGAGAATAAGTATAGATCAAGGAAAAAAGTGAGGCTTGAGTTCTGCCTCGCTTCAAAGGGTCACTGTTGGGAAGACGAAGAGGTGTTTTAGTCTATTTGCTGCCAAAGTGAGCACGACAAGGATGCATTTGAGGGACAGGGAAGGGGTGTGTAGTAAGACAGTGTAGCTGAGAGCAAATGAGCTCTTGAATGCCACGCGAGGGAAATCTTTGGAGGAGCTAACACTGAACCTTGACAAGCTGAGAGGCTGACTCAAAGGGAAGAGACTTTACTTCTTTTTTCATTTTTTTGCCACCCTTAAAAATTGGCTTTTATGCCTCCACATATTAAGAACAAGTTGTGACTTTCTTTTTCTAGGGATCAATATTTTCAACTGGGTCACCTGGATGATTCTCCTTGAATACATAGCCATTATCTCCACTTTGGCTAAACCTGGCCCTATCTCCATGTACTGATAGGTACAGAGCTGCCTCAGCCATTTCCTTTTCCCTTAGTTGACTCTAACAATGTAGATAGTGCTAGCTGAGGTGCTGATGCATAAACTTTGAAGCTATGCCACTATCTCTGCCCAGTGACTCCCATCAAACCCCTTAAGGGCTGCTGAGTGGGTTTGGACCTTGTGATAAGAGGCTATGACTTCCCAGAGCAGAGAGGTTTGTACCTCAGAAACTAAAGTGCCAGCCCTCAAGACATTAAATGCTACTTCAGTTGTGCACAGATTGGTCTTTCTGCATATCCTCTCTGCATACTGCAGAGGTGCTTTGACCTCCTACCTAACCCAGCTCAAAGTACTCTTGTAATTTCCGCTATTCTCACAGCCACTCATCCTTTAGCCACTCCCTTCTTCACTAATTGATAAAATCTGGGTTAGGCCCTGGGTCAAGGCCTTTGTTCTGCTGAACCATCATCCAGGCTGGACTCTGGACCCTTGACCTCACATAAATATAAATATGTTTTAGTGTTTTTATTCTTGCTGTGGGTTACACTGGAGGTGATAGGTTAAGATTAACTTGCTAAAATTCCAATAACTTTTCCATGGGGTTATGAATATAAACTTCCCAGACTGTGATGAGGACAGACAAGAGATTTCTATAGTTTTTGTGCTGATGTAACAACTACCTTAGACAGGGTAATTTATAAACAATGGTGCTTTCATTTATCACAGTTCTGGGAGCTGGGAAGTCCAAGATCAAAGCACCAGAGATCTGGTGTCTGGTGAAGGGCTGCTATCAGCCTCATAGAAGGTGTTGCTGCATCTTCATATGGGGGAAGGCACACAGATCCCACCACCTCCTTTACAAGGCACCAGTTCCTTTCATGAGGGCTGCACATTCATGACTTAATCATCCTGGGATGCTCCCCTTCTTAATACCATCACTTTGATGATTAAGCTTCAACATAAATGTGGGAGGGATACAGATATTCAGATCATAATTTGTGTGATGGTTAGAAAAAAAGAGAAGAGAGGAGAAGAGAAGAGAAGAGAATGAGAGGAGGAGAAGGAGAAGTTTGAGAAGGAGGAGAAGGAGAAGGAGAAGGAGGAGAAGGAGAAGGAGGAGGAGGAGAAGGAGCAGGAGCAGGAGCAGGAGCAGGAGGAGAGGAGAGGAGAGGAGAAGAGAAGAGAAGAGAAGAGAAGAGAAGAGAAGAGAAGAGAAGAGAAGAGAAGAGAAGAGAAGAGAAGAGAAGAGAAGAGAAGAAAGAGAAGAGTGAAGAGGAGTTTGGACTACTAGGCTGCCAGCTAGGGTGCCTCACTAGTTGCAGTATTTCTATTTCACATTTTATAACTCAGCTGAAAGATAACTTTCTGTATGTCACAGGCCTTTGTTTTTGATGGTATGTGATTAGAACTGTAAAAGTTAAACTCCCGAATGCCAAGAGAACACAACAGAGAGTTGCAAGGGTTGTAAAAGGAGAATTTGTACAATCTGGGCACAAAAAATTGGAATAGTCAAATTTGCTTTCTGTGGCCTGTTTATTTATAACTTTTTTTAAAAAAAAACTGTAATCTTCCAGCAGGCAAAACTAGTGTCTAAAATATCCACTGTTTGCAGAAATTTACACTACATGTCTGGAGCTGGAACAAATGGAAGCAGAAATTTTCTCTTTGACTCACTTCGGCTGAATCTACAACCTAAACGTTGTACACATCTCCCACTTTCAGTTTTTCACTGATATGGTCACTTAGGTCCTCAACCCTTAAACCAAATCCAGTCCACAGGCAGTTTGATACATACCATGTGGGCTTAATTTACAACTGGAAGATTACAAGTTTTTCCAAGTCTCTGGTTTTCTTTGAAAACCTATTCCCAAAAGAATCAGAGCTCTTTATTTATGTGTTTAAATTACCTGAGCAATCACTTTTAATCTGAGTAAGACCCATAGATCTTTGGGTTTGCAATCACTGAATCACAGACTTATATAAATCATTCAAAGCTGAATCTTGCTTATTCAACCATTTCCAAGATGAGACAATCTGGCATTCTTCTTTCGGCACAGTGTTTTAGATGCTGCAAAAAGTCACTTAAACAACTGTTTTTAACAGGGTTAATAAAAATATGTTGCCATAGTTTCATAGGTCAAACCAGTGTTAAAAATTGGTAAACTGACTCACTTTGGCAGTATTTACCCACCATGTTGGACCAATCTGAATCCACCACTCTCTAATTGTTCTTATTAGATGGGGTTGAAGGGTAAAGAATATGATACTCTAAAGCATGCCATTTGGCATAAGGATTATTTTGAACTGAAAGCAACTGAAAAAGGCAGGCACAGAGCTATCTGTTCTTTCTTTGTTTCAATGCAGAACCTAAATCCCCTATGTGAAGATCTCTCCTCTCCGTCTTTTACTAAGAAAAAGAAAACAGCCATTATTTATGGAAGCACTGTTTTACTTTCCTTCTCAGTGGGACACAATGCTTGACACCTGAAAATTGAAGAAAGAATGTTCTTTTTTCCACACCATTTGTAGAGTTTTCAGCCCATAAGCAACCGAGTGCAAGGCAAAGCAAACATAGCAGAGAGGTATGGCAGGGGAATAGATGCTCTTGGCATGAAAGACAGGAAACATAATAAACAAGGAGCCTGATAGAAAGACGAACCCTCCAGCGCATGCCCTCCACCATCCCTCTCTTCAAGCCAGGCCTAACTTCTAACACCAAGTCAGCTGTAAACCTCTACAGCCCAGTCACTTTGTGAAGCCCTTCTTGGAGTGCATGAGGCTTTGAAAGGACACCTAGATATAAACTATAACAGACATTAAGAATCTGCATGGACAAATCTCACTAAATGAACTTTATCTAGCATTAGTTTCCTTCATATAATTACCTCGAGATTTAGTCAGATAAATCATAGGAGGGATATGAGCACATAGTGTTACAGACTCACAGAGGAGAGGGGCCATTAACTTCATTAAATGAAGAGTTGTCTAGCATGGGTGACTTCTAAGCTATGTTTTGCCTTGCTTGAACAAATGAATTTCATGTATCAGTCCTGTTACTTTGTTGTATGTGATGTATAATGGGTCTAGACCAGAGCTCATCTAAGTATCTTCATTGTCATTCAAGGATCTGTGTGTGTGTGTGCGTGTGTGTGTCTCCCCTTCTGTGTCTCTGTTTCTCTCTGTATGTCTCTTCTCTTCTGAGGTAAGGTTAAAAAATTTTCACTTGAGATGGTTCCTAGCAATGGGTTTATATAATGGTGACATGACTGAATAGAGAAGGAGCCACATTGGAGCTACTCAGAGAAAATCAACTATAAACACAGGTGATTGGAAGAAGGAAGGGATGTACATCCTGATGCCAAAATCAGTCTGAAATAAGAGACTTGGAAATCAAACAAAACATAGATGTAGGACTTCATAAAATGGTGAACTAGCCCACATGGCTGCTGGTGGCAATGCCATCTGCACACAGAGCAAGAACCACCATACTAGGAAATTTCCAAAAAACCTGATGGACTGCAGAAGTGTGGCTAACTCAAACCACACAGCATAAATTTGGGATATAAGGCCCCCTGCCTCTTTTACCTTCTTCCAAGCAGAAGATGCTGCAGACTGGCAGCAAATTTCATCAGCATACACAGGACAAGTGACCAAAAAACTACTCCCTTGCTGATTGGCTGCTGGCTTATTTATTTATTTATTGTTATGTGCCCTAATGGCTAACTGGAACACCTAGTGGCAACAAAGTTAGGGACTGCAATGGAAGTGGAGAAAATAGTGTGTGAAACAATATGACCCTTCCTGCCCTGTGACCAGTGACTCAAGAGAAGGATGTAGGTGCATGGAGTACAAATAGAAGTTGGCCCTCCACCCACTGGAGAGGAGATTGAATGGAGACTGAAAAGCTTTAGGCTGTCTCTGTGGTGGTAATAGCACTTCCCTGCCCTGCGACAAGTGTGGTAGGACAGAGAGATGCAAAAGTCCATGAAAAATCAATCCAGCAGCTTTAAGTTGTTGCAAAGAACAACATAAGATTGATCAGAGTCAATGACAAGGCCAGAGATAGCACAAACACTAGGAAAAACCTGTTCACAGAAATAATAGCAGAAAACATCCCAAACATGGAAAAGGTACTTGAAATACAAATAAGTGAGCCATATTGAAATCCCATTAGCCAAGACCAAAGTAAATCTACACCAAGACATATAATAATCAAGATTCCAGAAATTCAGCACAAGAACAGAATATTAAAAGGTGTTAAATTAGAATTCCATCATAGAAAAATATCATATCTTGCAAAAACTTTTTAATATGACAAGATCCCAGTTGTTGATTCTTTGAAGTACTTCTCATGCAGTTTGGTTTTTGTTCATGAACTGCTGGCCTAACTCTATGGCCTTGAGATTTCTATCTACTTTGTCTTCCCACAAGTTCACTACTCAGCCATAAAGAACAATAAATTTGAGGCTTTTACAGGTAAATAGATGCAACTAGACACCATACTTATAAATGAAATAAATCAGTCTTGCAAGTGTGATCACTGAATTGTCTCACTAGTGTAGAAAACTGAAGAGTAAATAAGATCCAAAAGTTACAATTGATATGATAAAAGAGAAAGAAACTACCCAAAGGGAAATTTATTGTTTTATCAATCTCACATGCGTGTATCTGGTAGCCTAAGCAATTACTTTGAGGTTAACAATATGCGAAGTAACAACCATTGTTAGCTTCCTATCACCTTGTTTTAAAATCCTGTATTGCCATTGTTTTTGTTATCATTGTCATTTTACTGTTGTTGTTTTTTAATTGTTTACTTCTTGATTTTTTTGTTTTTTAAATTTAAAATAAAAAAGCTGTAGGGAAAAGAAAAAAATCACGTGCAAAGAAAAACTCATCAGAATCACAGCAAATTCTCAATGCAAATTCTTAAGTCAAGGAGAGCTTGGAGTGAGGTATTACAGGTCCTAAAAACAACCTCCAACCAGGTTGACATACTCTGCAAAACTTACTTTCAAAATCAATGGAGAGATAAGATATTCCTATAACATATGAACAAATGAAGAAATTCATGACCTCCAAACCAGTTCTACAAAAAGGTTCTGAAGGATATTTCAGAAAGAGATAGTGAAGACCACAAGTCTAGGTACACCAATAGGAAAAAGTCACCTGGCAGGGCAACCATTTAACAAGAGGGAAACAACAGCAGTAACAAAAACAAGTCAATATGTACCAATTATAGCCATTAATGAAAGTGTTTTCAATTCACCAATCAAAAGAAACAGTCTGGCAGAATGTATCAAGAAACTAGATTCAACAATATGCTGCATAAAAGAAATATATTTACCTCAAAAAGAAATTCATAGACTGAATGTAAAAGAATAGAAAACCATACTCCATGCAATAGGAACCCAGAAAATAGCAGCAAGTGTAGATATTCTATTTACAGACAGTGTGAACTTCAATCCAAGACTGATCAAAAGAGACAAAAATTGTTAACGGAAAACTCCAAGAGGAAGAGATAACAATCATAAATACATAAAGCATCAAATGCTGGTTTACCCAACTATACAAAACTAACATTGATGGACTTGAAAACTTTAGCAAACATTAACACAGTTGTAATGGGAGACCTTAATATCCCACTGATACAAATAGATGAATCAACTGGACAAAATTTGACACTGAAATATCAGAACTAAACCAAGCTTTTGAACCAATTGACTTGGGCAGATGTCTACAGAATGTTCCACTACACAACATCAGAACACACATTCTTCTCAGCTGCACATGGGACATTCTCCAAAAGAGACCACATATTAGCTGATAGATCATGCTTAAGTGAATGCAAAGGAATTAAAATTATCCCATGAATATTATTAGACCAGTCCAATGAAATTGGAAATTAATGGCAAATAGTCCCTACAAAAAATATAAACCCATGAACTTAAATAACACTCTGCTGAGCAGATGAAACTGAAAAAATTAGACAGCTTTCACAATTTAATTGTAATGCCAGTACAATATTCCAGAACTAATGAGACACAAGGAAAGCAGTCCTACTAGAGAAATGCAAAGCAGTGAATTTCCACATCAGGAAAACAGACTGAGTTCAAATAAGGAACCTAAAGTTGAACCTTAAACTTCTACACAATGAACAAGTTAGACCCAAAGCTCATATGAGGGCAGAAACTATAAGGAGCAGAGCAGAAATTAATGCAATTAAGACTAAGTAAAAATACAATGAATCAGTGAATTGAGGAGTTGGTTCTTTGAAAGAATAAATAAAATTGATAAACTTTTAACCAACTTTATCAAGAAAAGGAAAGAAAAGGCTCAAATTTATGTAATTAGCAATGAAAAGAGTGAAATCAGAAAAGACCCTGTGGGAATCCAGATTATCAGCACTTACTTCAAAAAGCTTTCCTTTAATATGAGTGAAATACAGAAGAAATGTACAGATTCCTAGACACATACAAATTAACAAAGGTGAATCAAGAAAATGTAAAAATTCTAAGTAACCAAATACCAGTCAATAGAGTTGAAAATTTAATTAAATGTTTACTAACAAATAAAGTCCAGGTCCTGATGGATTCATGGCTGAATTCTACAAGAAATTTAGAGAAATATTAATGTAATTACTACTAAAACTTTTTATTAAGTTTAAATGGAAGCAATAATTCCAAGTTCATTCCTGGAGCTATGTATTAACCCCAATACTAAAATCAGTGAAGGACAAACAAAAAAGAGAACTCTAGACCAATCTCCCTAATGAAAATTGTGCAAAAATCCTCAGTAAGATACTAGAGATCAGAATACAGTAAATCATCAAAAGAATATACACTGTGATCAAGTAGGATTTACCCTAGGGATGCAGAGATGGTTCAACATATGCAAATCAATAAATTTAATAGTACTCCATATTTTTTTTATTGGTACTGCACGTGCTTGCAAGGCAGGCACTTATGCCATTAAGCTAAATCCCCAGTCCCCAGTATTCTATATTAACAGAGTCACAGACAAAAAAATCACATGATCATCTCAGTAGATATTGACATTTGACAAAGTCCAACACTTATTCATATTAAAACCCCTACACAAAATTGGAACAGATGGTCATTATCTCAATCCGATGAAAGCCATCTGTGACAAACAAACAACCAACACAATACTAAATAGTTAAAAACTGAAAGCTTTCACTCTAAAATCAAGAACAAGACAAGGATGTCTACTGTCACCACCCTTATTCAGTGCAGTTCTGGAAACATTAGCTAGAGAAATTAGACAAGAGAAGAAATAATGGGAATAAGGATTGGAAAGAAAGAAGTCAAATTATCATTATTTTCAGATGACATGATGCTCTACATAGAAGACCTTAAAAACTCCACCTAGAGTCCTAAATTTAATAAATAAATGAACTGAATAGCATAGTTGGATACCAACTCAGCACTCAAAGATCAGCAGTTTTCCCGTACACAAATAATGATTCACTGTGAAAGAAATTAAGGAAATGACACTTTTCACAATAATATCAAAAAAAGAAAGAAAGAAAAGAAATACTTTGGAAAAAAATCTAAAGAAGTAAAGAATTTTACATTGGAATCTCAAGTACCCTTAAAAAACAAAATCAAAGATGTTATCAGGAAATCAAAAGTTATCTCTTGATCTTGAGTAGTGTTTCAGTTACTTTTTACTCGTTGCTGAGACAAAATACCTGATGCCCAAAGTTGGGAAAGGAAAGGTTCATTTCTTACGGTTTTTGGAGGTTTCAGTCAATACTCAGTTGGCTCCAAGGCAGGGTGGCATGGCGGGGCCACAGTTCATGGTGGCTGCAAAGAGCAAGGCAGAAACCGGCAAGCGAGAGAGACTCGCCTTCTTCCAGCCATTACATTATATGCTGGCTCCACCCCTAGGCAGGTGTAGGATTGACACCATCAGTCCAAGTGCTAGACAATAAACCGATCACAAATGCACAATGCAAACACATGAGGCCTGGGGGCCACTGACATAAAACCATGACTGGTAGAAAGAGCCAACATCGTGAAAATGACCATACTCCTAAAATTGTTAGACTGATTTAATCCAACCCTAATCAAAACATTACAAGCATGACTCAGGCAACTAGAGAAAAACATTCCTAAAATTCATATAGAGCCAGAAGAGACCTAGAATAGTAAAAAGAATTCTGGGCAAGAACAGCAAGGCAGGAGGTATCACAATCCCTGTCTTGAAATTATACTATAGAGTTATTATGATATAAACATCACATTATTGGTTAAAAAAAAAAAGAACAAATGGACCTGAGGAACTATGGAACAAATTAGAAGTTGTAGAAGCAACTCCAAACATACTCAGTCACCTTTGACAAAGGTATTTGTTTACTGGAATAAAGATAGCTTCTTTAATAAATGTTATTGGAAAAACTCACTTTCCATATGCCAAAAACTAAAATTAAATTCATGTCTCTCATCATTCACTAAACTCAAATCAAAATGGATCAGATATCTAACTATTAAATTAGAAATAATAAATCTTCTGGAAGAAAGAATAGGTAGAACTCTTGAAGTCACAGGTTTAGACAAAGACTTCATAAACAAAACTGATTATATGGAAATAATACCAAGAATCAACAACTGGGACCTCGTCTTATTGAAAACCTTCTGCATAATAAAAGAGATCACCAACAGAGTGAAAAGAGATCCCACAAAATGAAAAAAAATTTTAGTGAGTTCTTCCTCAGATGAAGGACTAATATCTAAAGCATGTAAAGAACTGAGAAAAATCAAACTTTCCACATTTAAAGACCCAATCAATCTGAGATGAATATACACTTCTCATGTAAATAAGTCAAAATAGAAAATAAATATTTGAAAAAATATTCAACATCACTGGTCATTTGAGAGATGTAAGTTAAAACAATCCTGAGATTCTGTCTCATTCCAGAAAGAAACTAATAACAAATGTTGCCAGGGCTGTGGAGAAAAAGGAATCATTCTCCACTGTTGGTGGGAGTGTGAACTGGTACAACCACTGTGGAAATCAATCTGGTGATTATTCAGAAAACTATAATTAGAAATCACATTTCACTCAGCTATTACCCTTCTTTGGATCTTTCCAAAAGAATTAAAAGCATCATATCACAGCCATATATGCACCCTCATGTTTATGCAGCACAGTTTGTAATAGCTAAATCATTGAAACAACTCAAATACTCATATACTGATGAATGGATACAGATGTTATTTTTTTTAGTATGGAGTACTCCTAAGTCACAAAGAAGGATAAACTTGTGAATGGATGTACCTTCAGACCATACTTTTACATAAAATAAATAGAACACACTAGTGTAAATATTGCATTGTCTCTGGTTTGAGAAACTGAAAATGTAAAAAAAGAACCAAATTGTATAATAGATATTGTGAAATAGGAAGAAATTGTTCAAAAGGAAATGAAACTTCATTGAAGGTGGGAGTAGGAAAGGAAGGAAGGGAAAAGAAAAGAAGGAAAAAATGTAAACAAAGCCATTTAAAGGAGGGGGAGTGGGATTTCAGGGAGGGGAGGGGAATGGATAAAAAAATCAGGATACATCATGTCCAGGCACAAATTCCCTATGATTAATGTGATCATCATGTATATCTAAAATGTACAAATAATCTCAATTCAGAAGTAAAAAAATAAAACTAAAGGAAAAAAGAGCTTTCCTATCTTTAATTTTGTCATAAACCATAGAATGAGCAAGTGATTTACGCTGTGGAACATTATCTTGTGCATCTATTAATGAAGCATTGGTTTAGATTACTCTTTCTCCCTTGGGCTTCTCATAGGACAGAACACACAGAATGATCTGAGTGACTGTTTTCACAAACCTCCCCATGATAGTATATAAACTGTGGCTTTTCAAATGCCTATAAGAGCAGTTAAATTCCACATAATGGACACCTTAACGTATCAGACTTTAATTCTCTCCAAAACCTGTTGGCCTGTTGTTGTTTTTAATTGGTTCATTGTTGCTATGTTCCTCATCTTGTTGCAAGCCAGAATTCCACATTATGAATGAAGGATTTTTGTCACTAGGTGTCATTCTACATTTCACCTTTCTCTGTGTGACATCAGCCTCCACTAGTTATAGAGCTTGGACTGTATGAATTATTGCCATGGAGGCCAAGGCTGATAGTTCATAACTTGAAAATTGAAATCTCAGTAGTCTCAGAAAAGCCAGAAAGAAATCTGGTGCTCTAATGTGATTTTAGGGCTAGACTTCCTGATAAAAATCATGAATTTGAACTCAGTTTGGCTGCCTTCACTATAGCAATGAGTCCTTGTTACAAGAGAACGGATGAAAATAGTACTAAAGAAAATCGTTAATAATAATTATTGAGTAGTTTTTTCACATTACATTACCTTATGTAATCCTTTCAAGAATGCCTGAGCCAGTCTTCACTGCTCTCCCTGTAACAGTTGAGGAATCTCAGGGGAGTTAGGCAACTTGTCCCAAATATAGGGCAAAGAAGTGGCAGAGGTAGGTTGCAAATCGATGTCTTGCTGAACCACCTTGCACTGTGTGGCTACGTCTTCAGGGCTGGGAATCCAGTTGTGTATCCTAGACAACATGAAAAGCAAGAGCCAGACAAAGACTCCAGACCTGTCTTAATTCTAAGAAGAATGGACAAGCCTGGTGATGGGGAGGCCAGGATTTGGAGGGCACACCATATTGAGAGAACAGGCACCAGGCTTAGGAAGAGTGGCCAGTTCTACCTCCAGCAGTTGGTGACACTATATCTGAGTATCAACTTCTGCCTTTGTTGGAATTGATTTACTGTCATAGAGGCAGGGCCTAAGAGGGGACCCTGTGAGCCCTACTCCTTCTTGCAGGTCAGGTGGGGAGGGCTGAGTTGTCTCTCCCTGTTGGAGAGTGAACCTGTGCTATTCTTTTGGTTGTGAGGATTTGCTGTGAATTAGTATCATGGACTCTGTTGATGTCATTATGCAGATTCTGTGATCCACTTCAGTGTTTCTTAGTAATCAATCCCAAGTTTTAGTGTGTTCTTGACTTATTTTAAGTGATGTGAGCCAGTGGGTTGTCTTTTATATTGAGTCACAGGTTTTAAGCATCTATATTGTCTGAGGTCAGTTCTTCAAGGCTGATGACCACCTCACAGTATCATGGTGGCCCAGTTGGCTGGTCGGGGTCAGATGGTGTTGAGATACCTAAGTGCTCCTGCGGGACTGCTTCTGCAAGACAATCATTCAAAGTTATTTTTCCTCTTTACTAAGTAATTTGTTCAAGATTTATGTCTTGGAAACTTATTCAGGGGAAACTCAATAAGACATATAGTATTCATTCTAATATGTTGCATATTTATATATTCAGCTATATCCAAAATTAATACAAAGAAGCACTCATTCAAGAAAGGGACCATGAGTTTGGGCCACATGAACTTTGTTCATATGCAAAGCAGCCACAGTACTATATGCCCTGGATTGCTTGTTTCATTATGCATGAAAAATAAAATAATAGTGCTTAAATTGGAGGAGTCAGAATGTAATGACATAAAGTGTTTAGAGTACCTGGTACTCAAAGATATTTCTTATTAAGGCCCCAAACAAAAGAAGATTTAAGACATCCTAACCCCCGGGACAGTCAGAAAGAAAACACATTTAAAATAGATTTTCATTGTGTTATGATTTTGCCCTAATCTCTCATATGAAAAAGAAACAAATGTTCAGGTCTGGCCTTTCTAGAGACAGGCAGACTGACTCGGAGGGTTACATTGCTGCTACCAGTTTGTCCTAACCCTCAGGAGGCGCTACAGTTTGTGGACAGAGAAATAAACATTTCTTTTTGTTTGTTCCTTTAGTATATGCCATTGCTGCCTTGATCTCATCAGTTTCCCTCAAAGGGATGTAGGTAGAGGCAGTTTTCACAGTTTAGATAAATATTAAAGGTGTCTTTACTTCCCCACAGTGAGCTAGGCTAGAAGGCGACAGGCCCATTACTGAAGCATGTATTTGGAGGCATATTTGAGGGCTGAACAGCCCTGACCTAGCTGTTGATTCTAAAATCATGCCCTTCTGTGACCTTTCTTCTTCTTCAGGGCTTTGCTAGGCCAGCTTGGATTAAGTCCTGCATCCTTTGTTTTCCTCAAGCCCAATGAGTACCATTGTTAAGTACTCCACTCACAGTAGCAAATGGCCATGAGAGTGCCTGTGTTTTATAAAGGCTGAGAGCTTCTTTCTTGAAGGCCATCATCTTTCTTGGGGTACCCACCTCCTTCAAGGAGAGGCTGAGGAAGCCTGCCACTGTATTCAGTAGGGCCCCAATTCTAGTTTGAGGTAAAGCACAATTTATTGTCTTGTAACTCTTCCAAACTCACCTGACTTCTCCAGTCTGCCTTGGTTCAAATTATTTTGTCTGCCTAAAATTTCTATCCTTTTCTTTACCCTGAACCTGTGTCCTTTTACCTGCTACTCAGCTACTCATGCCACGATGCAGCTATAAGAGGATTTCCTCTAAGTGGCTGTTCTGATTTCTCTTATTGGTTTTATCCCCATCTTTTGTTGCTTCTTGCCCTGTGCAGACTCTCACTGTAGTAGGGGTAGTGGGCTGATGACTGGACAAACCCTGTCATATCCTGTGAACAAGGTTCAAAATACTCCTTTGGAATCTCTCAGTGCTGGGCACTTAATATGCATACATTATGCATTCCACATTGGTTAGTAAAGGAATAGTGACATTGGTTAGTAAAGGAATAGTCACAGAGCTTCAGTTGCAGTGTTCTATGTATAGAGCACTAGGTCAGATAATAGAAAAAACATTGAGGAAGTAAAATGTAACACCACCTTCCAGGATCAAAAAGTCCCACAGACTATCATGCCAATCCCAAAGGGAAATTTCTGTCTAACGTGTCCACTGATGTTCGTTTCTCACTCACTGGAATGGAACTGGGTATGTAGCAAGCCCTTAAATATTTTGAAGGACAATATACCTCTCTTGGTAAGAGCTGCAGCTCTCCCAGTGGTGGATCTTGTCTAATGATTCCTGTTTCTATGTTATACCACAAGTAATCTATTGCTTTGGATTGCTCAGTCAGGTATTCTCTTCTGAAAGGTAAGTCCTCCTGGAAAAACTTGCTGGAGATATTTTCGATCTGGACTGAACCAAACAGAAGCAGATTAAATCCCTGTTTTAAGATTTTCCTCAAAAGTTTTGGTTTGCTAGGAACTCATGTGATATTTGGAGACCAAGCAAAACTGACTCCTTTCTAGCTCAAACACTGTGAGGAGTGCTGTTGAGTGTCAGTTTCTGCCCATGTGACCATCAACAGCCACAGAAGATACTTATTGAACTACAGATGGTGTAATCTCAATTTAGGGAGTTAAGTATAAGTTTTTTCCTGATTGGAGGTCATTTTCTAGAGTTGTTATTTACTTCACTACAAAAGCTGCTATTGTCTGCTTTTTCATTTTGTATCCTGGGGATTGAATAAGCAGGCTGTGCCTTCACCCATAGTTCTTGTATCATTATGTCGTTGGAATACATAATTTCTAAAAGGCCAATGCAGGCATCTATGCTGGGACTTTCGATGGCACTATGGGATAATACCTTGGCACCCTGGGACTGTTTTGTCTAAGGAGAGATAATTTGCAAGTTGCAAATGATCATTCACTTCCAAGATTAAGAATGTAGTGGGGTTAAATGTAGCTGTGATTAAGAACACCGAAAGAGAGAAAAAATTCCAACAAAATATAGCTACAGTGAGCCTATGAGTTTCACCTTTCAATTTGCTATTTATTAGTGTTACTATATTTGGCATTAAAGCATTGTCTATTTTGACTTGTATTTTGTGGAAATGCAGTTTTTAATTTTCAAAAAGAATAATACATTTCTAAATCCCAGCTAGATAACTAAGTTATCTTTGTTCCACAATAGCAATTTCTTGGAAGAAAACAAAGGAAGTTAAAAGAAGCAGGAAAGTGGCCGTGTGGCTGGGGTGGGACAGGGCCCTAGAATGAGGAAAGAATCAAAAGGTAGAGCTCTGGGTTTCTAAAGAGAGAAGACAGGTATTTGCTAAGCATCTTCTAAGTGCCTGCTGTAAAATCTGCAGTCTCCACCACTCTTCTTAGTACCCTTAATGTCAGGGCATGAAGATACATATTTGTAAGGATAATGCAAGAAAGAAAATTAAGATTTAGAGTCAGGTAGTGTGGGTCCCATTGCCTAAATGGCTAGTTTATACAATATAGCAATAGAAAATTTGATTAGTTTTCTGTAAGGGTACAGTCTTCTATTTAAATTCCCAAGTGTCTCTCATTCCTGTCTCTTCAGTTGTCTCTAACTGCCACAAGGATTGCATCCACAAGGATTGGTACCCAAGAGGGTTGTGCATCACTGTACAATGCTGGACATGATGGTTTGCAGTTAAGCTGTCTCTGGGGCTTTGCAGATTTAGCGATTTACCCTCCTGGAAAGTGTGACTGTATTAATAGTGATGCCCTTGGGAAAGGGGTTATTGTAAAAGTGGAATCATGGGACAGCTTACTTTTACTGCTTTAGTCCATTTGAATCCATGCACTAGAGGATATATAGGTAGATTTTTTTAAAGCATTGTTCCTCTGTGGGCAAAAGAAAGGAAGTTTTGTTCCCTGAAATGCAATCTTAATTTTTCCAAGAGGAATCAATAGTCTGCCTCCTCTCAGGGAAGAGAGAGATGCAGCAATTGATCTGTACCTGCTAATCACCAGTATAGTGGATTCACCTCTATTTCTCATTCTGTTCTGGTGAGAAAAGGTGATTATGAGAAGGAACATAGCATGTCCTCTCACCAGCTAAAGCCTTATCCATCTTTTCCTTTTTCAAAGTGTTCAACCTCTCAAGAACACTAAGAAGTGGGCTTGTTCTCCCCATCTATCTGACGATACAGAAAACTTGACTTACAGAGTGGTGAATAGTGAAACTAGGCTTCAAACCAGAGCTTTTCTTACTTAAAAGCCTGGCATATTTGGTTTGCAGACTTTCTTGCCTACCTGTTCATTATTAATTCATAACTGATTACCAGCCAGGCTTTGTGTTTCAAAAACAAATGTTAAGACATAGTTGCAAACTTTGTTTGCCTTGTAATTAGTTTAAGGTGAATTGGTTCTTTGAGAAGTTTGAGCAGAGTGCCGAGGGTGCAGAGTGGGTGTTATGGATTAAAAACTGATGGTCATCTTAACACAAGCTGAATTAAATCAGCGTGGTGCCGAACATAGATTTTCCATCTGAGGAAAGTTGTCAGCATAAATAGAGATGTGGTGAAGAAGAAGTGAGGCATTGCGGGTTTCTCTGAGTGTTGCTCTTTTGAACCGTTGGTTCTCCTGGAGGCGCTCATCATGACTAGCTCTGCCAGTGTGAATTTGACCACTGTCATTGGAGGAGCTTGGGACTTTGCTGGTGACAGTGGCTGTGGTTCACTTTGGGGGAGCTCTGGTCCTTATGTCAAGCATCGCTTCTTGGCTCCCGAGGGGAAGATGTGTGCCCCTTAATCTCCAGGACAGACTCGTCCTGCTGGCTTTCTGTAATGTACTTTACTGTTATTGTTGGAGGAGCTTGGGACCTCTGTGTCGCTGGGGATGGCTGTGCTACTTTTCAGGGCAGCCCTGGTTCTTATTGTGAGCATGACTTCTCGGCTCCACTGTAGAACCCTCAACCTCCCAGCACAGCTCCTTCACCCGCTGGCATAGACTTCGTAGCTTCCACTGCTGACCTTGGGGCCTGCCCAGCATGAATCAGTAAAACAGACTGGTGTGAGTCCTTCTTGTGGCCTCTAGACCTCCAGTTGGATTTGTGGGAGGAATTGTCATGGGCTCTAGATTTTCTTCTGGACTCATGCAGGACATTGCTGTGGGATCCAGGCCCTTGGCTGAATATTCCAGGTCTTAAGTGTTGTGGACAGATTTCTTGCACTTTCTTGTGTTAACTTTGGGTGACCATCATAAAATAATACTATAAATTCTGTGTCCTAATTCTAATTGTTCTCCTCACAACCTCTGACTACAGCAGTGGGGAAGATGGCACTGCCTATTTCTTGGATCACTTACTTACTGCTTCCTTACGCCTTCCATCTTGGAGACTTGCATTCCACCAGAACTTGTGGCTGACTTAGCTTGCAAAGAGGAAGATGCTGTTCCTTATTATTAGAAATCCAGGCGTGTCTGAGTCCTGCTCGTGTGTACAGCACTTTTGAACAGTTTACAGTCACTACCTGTTTAGGAGACAGCTTTATGTGGTGGAAGCGACATTGCCTTTGATGTCTTTTATTTATTCTTTTATTTGACTTTCTAATATCCCACAATGTGACCAACACTAGTGAGAGAGAGGAGCCAGCTGTCTCCCCTTAGCAGGTGACAGGTTAGGTGTGGGACCTGGTCAGTTACATCCTAAAAGTGAGACCATAGGCAAGTTTCTTAACTGGTGTGCCTCAGCTCCCTTATCTGTGAGGTGAGGATAATATTAACTATGGTGGTAGTATATATAAACCCATGGGTTTGTCTAGAGATAGATGAATCCATAGTGAATAAGTATATAGAACCTTCAAGCATGCCAAATCCATAATCAGTTCTGTGTAAGGGCTCTCTTTTCCTGTTATATTTCTCTGATACTGTCTTCTTCACGTGCAAGATTGAGGTCTAGGATACCTTGTAACAATAATTTTCAGATAATGTCTGTTTTCCCCTAAGGTTCTTTGGCAATGTCTGAAAAACAGTTTTTGATTGTTAAAGTTGGCATGGATGTGGTTCTGGCATCTATCAGGTAGAGGTCAGGAGTGATAGGAAGCATCCTGCAGTGCACAGCAGATGCTAAAACAAAATGCTACCCAAATACCAACGGGGCTGAGGCTCGAGCCTGGCTTCCTGGAATGCTTGTAGCGCAACACCAGGTGTGTATAAAGGGCCTTTTCTTTATCCTATTTTCCTCAGCCTGTGCTATTGGAGCTAATCTTTCCTCATCAGTGGGTATTTATAGTCAGCAGCCTCTGCTTGGTAGCCTACCTTTCTCTTTTCCTTCCTCCAGGAATGCACCAGCTGTTGGGCTTTTGTGGGGATGTTGAAATAACAAACTGCTTCATCAGGAAACATTATTTTCAGTGGCCACACTATGGAGTTCTTGTTAGAGCTGCCAAAATGAGATGAATGAGAGCACACCATGGTTTGGCGTACATAGTCCTAGCAATGATAGTCACTGAAGAATATTGTGCCATTTCTAATTCACCAGTTCAGGAGCCTCTTAATGAGAACCTCCTAGTGGTTTGAGTGAAATCTCTGAGGAAGATTTCTCTGAGGAAGACAGAGTGTTTGGCTTATGGTATGGAGGTGTGCTTATCTGTCACTGTTCCTTAGTGAAGATCCTATTTGTCCATGTGGTAGCTCATGTCACAGATGAGAGGAAAAAAATAATGGATGTAGAGAGGACCATTTTGGAAATTCTCTTTGAGATCTACCTGGGAAAGCTGCCATAACTACAATACAATTTATTATCAGGTATATATAATTTATCTGAATTATTTTGACAATAATTTGAACTCATAAATATCAGTCTGCAGATTCTGAGCTCTACATATTTTCTATTGCTACACAAAAGAGAAATGATCTTGAGTGTGATGGTATTATTGAAAATCTTCCCAGTGGAGGTTTAGAAGTTAGATATGGTTTCAGAGGAGGCTTCCTTGAGTTCAAATGTCCCAATATTAATAGGTGAACTTTCAAATGACATCTCATATTTTTGTGAAATGCAATAGAGACTTAATTTTTATTCTGGTGTTTGACTGACCATTTTTCCATTTCCTCAAAGCTTTTTTACTGACTCTCCTATTTAGAAAATGCTGCCTTCCTCTCATAGATGACTTATGGTTTTGGAAAAAGAAATACAAGCAGGGAGAAATTTTCCATAAAAGTAACCCCGCGCTTTATTTTCAGGATTACAGAGTGTTATTGGATATGAAAGCTATGTGCCTGTAACCTCATGGCACTTGCATTATATTAAAAAATGTGCATTTGATAAAGCCTCAGATAGGAACCATGAGTCATAGCAATTTTTCAAAGCCATTGTGTACATTCTTATGACAGCAATAAATGCCTAAATATCAGATTAATAATTGCATTCTGACAAGTTTGCAATTGTGGACACATATCACCAAAACTGTTTACTCAGCATCTCTTAGAGAAAAGAACAGAGGATGATTTTGTGTGAGATATTTTCAAGTAAAAAACAAACCAAAATAAATTTTCCAATTTAGAAAAGCAGAAAACAGAGGGACTTCCAAAAGTACAATTCCAAGTCATGTAATGAGTATTTTTGCATTATTCTCATTTAGAGAACAGAAGTGATGAAGAATTTTATTGAATAGACAATCAGAGTTATTTTAAAATATTGATTGTACCTCTTAATTGTTTTATGACTGTCTTGGCTATGTTTTCTCTCATTGCTGGAACAAAAGAGCCAGCATCCCAAATGAAAGAAAGGTTTATGCAGCTTACAGTATGTGGAGGTTTTAGTACATAATCAGCTGGCTGCAAGGCATGACGTGGCACTGGGGCAACACTTCAAGGCAGCAGCCAGCAAAAGCAACCAGGGAGAGCAGCCAGCAAAGCTAAAGGGAGAATAAGCCTATTGTCCTCCTTTATATGGTACACAGGTCACCACTCCCACTCTAGGGTGGGTGTAGCACTCACAAAATCTCCTTGCCCTCCTCTTCCACAAGATGAGCATATTTACAAAATAAGAACCCTGGCTCCCTACTGAGGATTTCAGTTAAACTTCTAAACTTCTCAAGTTGACACAGTATATTAACCATAGCAACTCACCACTTGTGAACTTGGCAACGAGACACATTTTCTTTAAACCAGCCTCCAGATACAAAAGCATGTTTATTCTCAACATTTTGCAACTTGAACTTTATAACACAGCTTAGCAATTCTTAAGAACCAGCATTAATTCTGTCAACATTACCTTACTTTAGAAGCATAGCATTTTGTCCTTGGAGCCCCCAAAACTCATGCATATCCCTTTATACAAAAGGCATTTATTTAGTCCTTCTGCAAGAGTTGCCAAATTCCTAACAGTTTCAGCATTGCTGAAAAGTTTGAGTCTCAAGACTCCTCTGAGATGTAAGGCAAAGCTTAGCTGCAAGCCCCTGTATAAATGAAAACAAAATTAAACACTCCCAACATACAATGGCACAAGATAAATATTTCCATTCCAAAAGGTACAGACAGAGAGATAAAAAGGATTGGGATCAAAACAAGTCCAAAATCCAGTAGGGCAAATGTTATTTCCGATAGTTGCATGTCCAACATTTGTGTCAAATTGTGAACTCCAAAGGGCTTGTGTGGTTCCACCCCTACAGCGCTTCTGATGGTTACAGAACCCACAGCTTTTACCTTAGGCTGGTTTTGCTTCCTCCTTGCAGCTTTCCTTAGGTGATCCATGGTCCTGGTTTTTCCAAACTGCTGGGGTCTCCACTGCATCTTTAGCTTCATACTCACAGCTTCATACACTACCCTTTCAGGATCACACTGCCTCATTTCTCAGGCCATCTGAAATCAGAGTGGAAGGCTTTTAACCTCAGAAGTCATGCATTCTTCATAATACCAGTGCCATATGTATGATGCTGAGGTTTGCTGCCAGTTGGAGGAGTAACCAGGCTTTCCTTTCTCTTGTCTGTAGGGGTCAAGTGCCTGGATTACTGAGAACTCTGAACTTGATTGTGAGGAACAGATTCTCCATGCTACTGCCATTCTGGAACCTGGTGTGGCCACTGCCATCATTCTGGAACATGGTTCTCTATCTGTGGCTTTCTCCTCCAAGCAAAGTGTTTCACTTTTGTAGTTTTTAGGGTGCAAATGTTTGACATTTGCTGTCTTTTGCAATCCCTTCAAGCCATCTTTTCTATTTTGTTCCTTCTCAGCAATGGAGAGATCTCAGCCTTTTGTTTATAGTCCACAGCTTTACTGGAGCTTCCTTTCTGGTCAAACTCACAACACTGTAAATCATCCTGCTAGAATCTTTGCTCTTGATTCACAACATAAAACTGGCTAAAAGCCCTGCAACAATAGCCATGCCACAACCTCAACATTTGGCTGCCTTAAAATTTCTTCTCCCAGAATATTTAGTCCACTGTCCTTAATCTTAGTCTCAGGCAGTTGCTGGACATGAGCAAAATGCTGATAAACTTTCTGCCAAGGCATAGAACACATCAACTGGGATTCAACAACCAATACAGTCCTTCCTAGCAGAAACCTTCAGGCCTGGTCTTCACCAGCAGGATTTTTATCAGCCTTCTGGTCTGCTGAGCTCTGACCAGAATCTCCCAAACAGAACAGCCTAAGCTGTTCCAGGGCTGCTCTTTCAGGTGATACCTCTGAACCTTTCCAAACTCTTCTACAGGCCATTCCCAAAAGCTCTTGAACCACATGGTCAGGTATAGTGATAGCAATAACCTCACTTCTGTCTTGGTTACTTTTCTCTCATGGTGAGACAAAATACTTGGCATCCCAAATGAAGGAAAGGTTTATTTAGTTTACAATATGTGGAGGTTTCAGTCCATAATCAGCTGTCTCCAAAGCAGGGTGGCATGGCACTGGGGCAATACTTCAAGGCAGTAGCCAGCAAAAGCAGCCAGAACAAAAGGGGAAACTAGCCATTTCTCTTTCTTTATATTGTACACAGGCCACCCTTGTTTCTCCAGGGCTGGAGTAGCACTCACAAAATCTCCTTGCCTCCTCTTGAACAGGATGAGGATATTTACAAAGTAAAGATTCTGGGTCCCTGCTGAGCCTCTCAGTTAAATTTCTAAACTTTGCAAATTGACACAATGTATCAATGCTAACAGTGACCTTGGGCATATTAACCTCTAGTTTAAAAACTTTTTTCATACATAAAATGAGATAATAATATCCCTTATGGGCTTGGAACAGATGAATTGAGACAGTGCATACAGACATCCTGCACAGACAATAAGAACAGTGTGATTAGCACTTAAGAAAAACTAGAAAGTGGACACTTGAAAATAGGAAAGTGAATATGAGGAGGGAAATGGAAAGGAAGTGAGGGTTAAAGGAATGAAAATGATCAAGATATATTACATGCATGTACCAGTTCTCCAAAATTAGCAAAATTATTGTGTGTTACTAACTTGCACTAAAAAAAATCCTTATATCTGTAGCATTTCTGGTGAAGGTAGTGTGTTATTTATGTGATATTTATAAACGGGACATTTTGAAGTTTTAATCTTCTTAATATTTCCTTTTAAGAATCCTCAAAATTGGGAAAGGGGAAAAATAAATTGGAAGTTTGAAAATTTTCTAGCCATACATAGCTCAATTGAACTCCTATAGAGACCAATGATGTCCATGGAAATGGGAAAGATGTGATAGACAGACTTTTAGCTCCTAAGGCCAGTTGGCAAGAGTTACAGTGTGAGAAGATAGAATTATACTGACCTTCCTCAAATGCTTACAAATAGAAAAGGCCCTGAACAGGTCATAATTTGTATAAATGTATAGCCATTATGTTTTCTCTCTTTATGTCAAGCCTGATGATGGACAATCATAAAGGGCATTTCAATTTCTTTGTCTATGTTCATCTTCAATCCAAATCAAAAGTCAACCGGTTTCTATCCTCTGTCACTTTGAAATTTAGGGAGAGTTTTTTCTTTCATCCATAAAATAGTATTATTTGAGGTTCACAGTCCATCACATATTCATGAAGATTAGAAAAAAATAATACATAAGGAGTGCGTTATAATTGTTAGCTCTTAGTATTATTATCTGTTCTCCCAGAATTCTTCTCTGTTTTCATACACTCTTTTGACCACATTTTGTCAGGAACAAGCATTTGAATGGCAGGTGTGTTTCTGAGGCTCTGACAGATGCTGCTGGAACATTTTAGGCTCAGGAGTTCTGCCAGTTGTACTGATGACCTTGAGGGGTGCTAAAAAAGTCAAATTTTTAAACTGACGGGGGAGGAGAGGCATCTGCAATTAAGCATCTTGCGTTTGAATTCTTGATTACATTTATCTATATATGCATATATAGATGCATATATATTTATTTATAAAGTATAATTAGATTAAATATTTTTGATGATGTTTTTAGTCCTTCTTATGACATTTTTCATACCCCCATAACAAAATTTTGTTGTGACACTTTCTAAGGAATTTTAAAAATACATGTATTTTAACATTGGCTTTACATTAAAAAAAAGCCTCACAATGGAAATGTGTATTCACCATGATTTACAGCAAAATGAAAACCTCAGGAATTATAGATGCTTTCGTCCTGGGATAACATTTGCTGTATGCTGGGAATGAATGTCAGCCATAAAAAATAGATGGGAGCTGCTTATTTAGTGTTTTCATTTGTTGTAGCAAATCTATCTGTCAGGTGAATTTGACAACAAGATGAGCACCCGCAGTTTGATTCATACAGGAAGAACAGGAGAAACTCTGTAAAGATTGGACTTCAGCCCGGTGCATAAGAAAAATACAGGTTAATAAGGAAATCCAAATAAAGCACACAGCCAGAAAGCTTGCAGGAGACAGGGGAATGCCACCTTCACCTTCAGCCATCTGATGGTGACATGAATTTTAGAAGGTCTCCAGCTTTAAACTTTACCACCAAGAGACCCCTTTCCAACCAGGTTGCTTTAGGTCACAAATTACTTTTTTATTACTCAGCTTAGTTCCTTCATAAAGTTTCTTATGGACAAAGACTAGCATGCAGAACATCTCCTAATTTGTTCAAAAGAATTTCCTAAATACCTACTGTGTTCTAAGTAAATGGTAGTAGCTGAGCGAGGAATGAGATGCTTATAGTGTTTGGTCTAAAGAGTGAGGTGTGAGAGGTGGAGTAACTCATGTATAAATGGATAAATGAAAGAAATATGAGGAGCACCCCTTAAGTAATAGCTTGAGGGACAAAGAGGAGGAAAGAGGAGGAAATTTTCATTCCTACTTGTAGATAAGAGTTGTCTATATCAGAAAATCTTCAGAGAAGAGAGATGCTCCAGTGCAACTTGCAGCTTTAATGCATCCTTAACAGAACAAAATCAGGCAGACACTTTAGGAAAAAACACCATCTGATAAGGGCACAGGGGTGTGCCATGCAGTAACCAAGCATTAGGATCCACATTTGACTTCGCTTGAAAACTTTGTTCTGAGCATGACTTACTTGCTGTAAAAGATGTAGATGATGATCCTTCTTCTCCTATGCTTGAGCCCTTTAGAGATTCTCCAATGCTTACAGCTAACCTTCCACTGACCCCAATAAGACCCTTTATAATCTGGTACAGCCACCTGAGGAAGGCTGGAGCAGCGGTGCAGTGTCCAAAGGAAGACAAAGATCCAACTTCCTCTTCAGAGTATCCAGGAGGAAGCTGGACAGGTGAGTTTTTCCTATAAAACAAAAAACAAACCTGTGTGACTCAGCTGGGTTGCATAATTGACCAGCAATGTGCATATCCTCCACCCTTCCATGTTCATTCTGGGAATTCTCATGCCCTTTTCATGACTGAACTCACACCATACGAAACATGTATATGTCTACGGTGGGCAGGTTCCTCTCTCCTTGACCATAGGAAGGCACATTACCTGGGCTGCAAACAGGATGCAGCTGACCAGGCCTTTGTATTATATGTGGGGGACAGGCAGGTATGCTCCATGGAGATCAGGTGGGTAGACCACGGTAGGTGTAAATGCTCAGAGTTCTCCAGGCCCCTTTGGTGTTTTTTTTCTGGTCATCCAGCAAGACATTTCTTAGCTCTTGTCAATGTGTACAAGTTAGGTTTGATGGTAGATTCCAATCTGGCTCTTCTTGGAATGTGGGTGGAAATCATGGCCCTTTGGTCTGCCCACTCCTCCTCCAAACCTCTCTATTTTCTCTCCTTTTAATCTTCCTGCTGTATTTTGATGCTTAGGACCACACTGGGGATCTCATATGGAAAATAACAAAGCATTTATAATGACACACAGCCTACGCCTTCCCTGGGTCAGGACTGTAGCAATGAACTTTGTTCCAGGCTCTGAGGTTTGAGGTTTGTTATATAGCAGTCAGCTCACTCTGACAATTATAGCTCAGTTGCTGTGTGTAACCTCAGCTTGTATCATGGTTCCTGGAATATAGTCCATACTTGTTAAATTAATGAATGGTTGCATACACTTATTATACTAATGAATAAAACTACCTACTAATTTTAGATAATAAGAAATTAATAAATACCTGTTTTGTGACAAAAATTGAGCAATGGACTGTGAGGAAATAATGACAGCACATTATTTTAGGCTGTGAAGAGTTACATAAGTACATTAGTGAGTTTTTCCATCACTGGAATGTAAATACCCAATAGTGCAGTTTAAAGGAGGAAAGCGTCCATTTCAGTCACAGTCTTGGCATATTTAGTCCATGGCCAGTTGGATTCAAGGCAGAGATATCATGACATGTGGAAAAGCAAAGCTTCTTAGTTCATGGTGACCAGGAAGAAAAGCAGAGAAGCAGGGTCATAGGATCAGACATAGACCCTAAGACTATGCTGCTGCAACCATCCAAACTCAGTTAGCAGTGTGGTCCACCATTCCCAGGATGAATCCCAAAGCCAGTCAAGTTCAAACTACCCATTAGTACCCAAATGTCTTTTTAAAAAGTAATACATTCTCTTTGAATGAATATTGGCTTTGAAGCCTCTTCCATTAAAAGCAAATATAATGGAATGGAGTTCAGCATAGTTATAAACATAGCATCAGAATCAGGAAAATAGACATTTTAAAGGTAGTTTAAATCAAGAAAACAAGAGAGCAATGTCAGGTTTCAATGTCACGTCTGGCTTCTGGAAAAAGGGGGGAAATGCATGGCTAGCATCCTATTTTTTATTTTAACAGAATGAATTCCAGAATTAGGAAAGCTATTGGCATCCCATTTTTTTCTCTGAATTTTATTTAAAATGTAACAGAAATGATTCTTTAAAATGCCTGTAAGAATGCTGGTGAAAGACTCCACTATGGATTATAGTTTCTGTATACTATGTACCTTAAGAGAAGGCAAAATGATTTTTTCATGATACTTTCCCAGTGTTTAAGACATAGTAAGCCCTCAATAAATACATGTTGAGTGAACATTATAGCTACCATCATGTTAAATTTCTATTGAATTAGTGTTGGTAACTTTTTATAGATTGGACTTTATTAAAGTTTTTTCAATAGGCCTTACATAATAGACCATATTGATTTTAATAAAATGTGCATTGATTAAGCTAAAATGTCAGTTTTCTGCCTTGAACACAATCTCTCACAGTCATTAAACATTATAATTTATTTTATCAATTTATTCTTTCACTTTAATTAAGAATGGCTTTTCATTTGACCTTTGTTTTTTTCTGGAGGGTATTCAAGCATGATTTAGCAAAGAGTTAATCTCTCTAACTCTATACCATTCTTTGGACTCTTAAAAACTAAAACCCAAACCCCCCAAATTATATTCCTTATGGGTTTATCCCCAATCATAAGTAACATATATAAATCACATTGATTTCAGGGTTACTGGGAGAAATATTTCAGAGTTACTTTTTTTGAAGCCAAATTCTTCTTGTGTTTGTGTTAGGTTCTGAAACCAAGATTGTAAAGCAGAAGAAGCAGGACTTTGAACTCTGCTCATCTTGCAGTTTTCTTTATGTACATTTGCTTTTTATCACTACTAAATTATTTACTTTTTAAATATAGCTACATATATCAACCAGTGTCCTCCAAAGTACTAGTGACAGGTAAAGTTTCATGATTGTTTCAACCAAGGCTTTTGGAATTTAATGGGAAGAATACTTGGCTTTTCAATTGCAATTTCGTTTCTAAAGTGGACTGGTTGTGCCACAGCATGCCACTCCTGAGAGTAGTTGATGCCATCTATCTAATGAGTTTGTACCTCCCATGGGGGGACCAGTTGGACATTCCCTGATCTGTTGTCACTGTAGTGAATCTGTAGAACCAAGTGTCATGCCTACAGGCTTGGCTCAAAGAGTAATTACAATCAAAGCATATTCTAATAAAGTATCCAATTTTGATGAACTTTTTGTTTAATTTTGTGACTCTTCTATTCCCCAATGTATGATCTTATGAAATATTAAGATAAAAGAGAAATAAATATTCTAAACCCTCCAGGTAAAACTGACTTGTGTTTGAGCTCCATCCAATTTTCTTATTTCACATGTAAACTGATCTTTATTTTAAAAAGAAAATGATAATTAATGTGACCCGTACATTCATGAGTTTCAGAGAATGTGGCTACTACAGGAGATGAAAAATGAATAAAAATGAAATAACTGTATTTTACCACCAAACAATAAAAATCCAATCTGAATACTGATACAAAAAGATGGCAAAAGACAGCCAGAGAGAGGGGCCAGAAACCAGACATTGTCTCCAAGACTGTGCCCCCAAATGCTCACTTACTCCAGTTAGGCTTTGCATCCTAATTGTCAGTTCAGCTGTGAACCCATGAAGAATTAACTCATTGGTGAGGTGAGTACCCTCCCAAATCAGTCACCTCTCCTGGAGCCTCTTAATTCACTCAAGATGGCAGTGGAGATAAACTGGCAGAGTGGAGAAATGACAAAAGTGGACTGGAACATTCCTCTCCACATCTGGTTTGTACCCTGAATGAGAATATAAAGCAGGTTTTACTAATAATATGTGAAATCACCAGATATTCTTAACTATAAAAGAGTCTTCACAAACAAGCTAAGGCTAAAACCCAGATATAAACCAAATGTGTGTAGAGGATGATTTGGGGGTAACATCATCAAGATTGCTGGAGACTGGGGAAGGTGGAGGGCAAGGTGGAAGGAGGTGGGATAGTGAATGTCAAGCACAATTAGAAACAGTAAGTTTGAATGCACAGGAAATTTGTGCCTGTACATAATATATCTTAATTCTTTTTTCCCATTCCCCTCCCCACCTTTCAACCTCTCACCCCCTCTTCATTTACAAAACTTTTGTTTCCTTCTTTTTCCTTTCATTCTTTTTCTCCTTCTCCCTTCCTTCCCTTCTCCATCCTCCTCTCTTTTTCTCCTTTCCACTGGAGCTTGTTCATCCTACTTCGCAGCATCTATCTGCTACCCACACCTCCTCTTCACTGCGGAGTCCGTGAGTCACACATTCTAAAATACAAGTGAATTCCTCATTCTTGTTGTGGAAGATTTAATTTTTGATTAGTTTTTAAATTATTAATAACATTAATAGTACAAGCTCATAGGATACTATGTGACAAGACCATAAACATATTTGGTGTGCAGTGATCAAATCAAGATAGTTAACATTTGCATCTCCTTAAATGACTTTTTAAAAAAAATTAGCACATAAAAATTATAGGTCTTAATAGGGCACAGTACAACATTTCAAAACATGTATGCAGTACTGATCACCTCAAAGGAACTAACATTTTTATTTCATCAGTACATGTGCTTGAAGTCTTTGAGCACTGATCTTCTAGTTATTCATAAAACATATAGCAGATTATTATAAACTGTATTTTTCCTCCTGTGCACAGTCATAGGATCAATATATATGATAAATATGTACTAATAAAACTAAAGCAAACCAAGGGACATTGTTGGATTAGTGAAACCGTTGTTTGATACTCTAATATTGGAAAAATGTTATTATATATATTATCAAAACCCATAGAATATACATCACAAAAACAGCACCCTACTGTAAAGAAGACCGTGGCTGCTAAGAACATGCCACTCTTGACTCCTTTATCACATCGAATGTTGTCACACTGAAGCAGAATCACAATGGTGGGAGACACTCTGTGTATATGGGGAGGGAGTTCTGGGGAACACTACTGTAAGCTTCGGTTGCTATAAATTTAAATTTTTTTTCAAATATAGAGTCTAAAAAAGATATAGAGAGCTACTTTAAAAATCTAAGCACATTATTCTACCATATATACAGGATCATATATTCTTACTCTGGAAATCCTCACTCTTTTTTGGATCTAAATGAATTTTAATTTCCAACAACAAAAAGTTCAATAAAAATGTAATTCTCAAAATTCATGTGAAGTGTAGCTATTTTCTGATGAATGCTTTTGACCAACAGGTAGAATGGAAGTACTTGCTTACTCATTTATGGTCTGAAGAGTGCATATGAAGATTCTTCAGAGAGTCAGGGTACAACTTTGTGTTGTCAATTACCCCACTGTAAATAATTTGGTATCTTCCATAATTTGCCATAATATTGAACTTTTGGAGAAATCATTACTATAATGAATTAATGTAGACCTTACATCAGCTGCCATTTCTCAGCTATTTCTTTAATGCAGGTTACATCCTCACTCCTGGTACTGGGATGTTCATTGGATCATATGGCAATCCCAGCTATCAAGAACATTCTCTAAGGCATTTACGGTGCTTTGTGGATGATGTCTAGATGCAGGTCTTACCCAGAATGTACAGGAAAATAGGAATGGAATTTGTTTCTTGTCCAGTGAGGTTTACTATTCAGAGTCTTATATAATGAACAGAGCATCACATCTTCCAATCACATTTTCTTTGGTGCATTCCAGGCTATCACAGCTTCATTGCTTGGAGGTGATGTGTTTTGAGATGCCTTCCATAGAGCTTCTTACACCAGGGAGCAAAGGAAGAGGGTCTGTGAGCAGAATGAAGGGTAGTCCTATTCATGCAGGGGATCTCTTCCATTGATCATGCTCAACAAAACAAATCAACAAATTTAAGAAAATGGAAGTCTATCTTTTCAATGTCATGAAATTAGAAATCAATTACAGGACAGATTTTGGAAATCACACGACTATGCCAGAACTAAATAATATTCTAAACAAACAATGGGTTATAGAAAAATTTTTTTAAAAATATTTGGAGACAAAGGAAATAGAAACATAGTGTTTCAAAACAGAATTCAACAAAAGCAATTAGAGAGGAAACTTTATAGCATTGAAAAAGAAGAAAGGCCACAATTTAATCTTATACTTTAAGGAACCAGAAACAGAACAAATTAAGCTCAGACTTGGCAAAAGAAAGAAAATAAGGATTAGAGCAAAAATAATGAAATAGAGACTAGAAAACTAACAGAAAAAGTAAGTAAAACTAAGAACTATCTTTAAGTAAATAAAACATAAAAGTCTAGGAGGAAAATCAAAGATTTGAATAAATGAGATCAGAAGTAAAAACAAACAGACATTATAACTCAGCACCAAAATGCAAAAACTTTTTCATAAGAAACTGAACAATTATGTCCTAAAAATGTGTAACTTGCAAGAAATTGATGATTGTATTGTCTTTCTCGTGTAAAAAAAATAGTAAAAAACTGAACGAGTAATAAGATCCAAAATATATAATAGATATTGTAATAATGATAGAGAAAGAAAGTGCTCAAAAGGGAAGAACAACTTGTAGGTATACACATATAATTGTATGTATGTTTAAGTGTGCAAGATAGATAACCATACTACTAAAGTTTTTTGTTAGTACATGAAGCAGAATAGTTTGTGCTGTCTTTGTTTGATTGTCTGTTCATTTTTTATGCTTTGATTTTATAATTTGAACAACTACTTCTAAGGTAACACTGTAATATATCAACTAGTGATGATTAAAACAAAAGAAATGGATGAATTCCTAGAGATCTCCTAGGACCAACTGATAAACAGAAAAATATGAACAGATCAAAAATGAATAAGGAGATTCAATTAGTCTTAAAGTGTCTCCTATGAAATGAAAGCACAGGATTGGTCAGCTTTACTGCTTAATTCTATCAAATTATTTAAAACATAATGAATGAATGCCAACTTTTCCTCAAAGTTTGTGCAAAAATGAACTAAAGGAAGAACTTCCAAACTTATTCTATGAGGCCAGCTGTACTTTGATACAAAAGCCAGAAAAAGACATTATAAGAAAATTATAGACCAATATCCCTGATGAAAACAGGGATGAAATGTAAAACTCTCAAAAAAATATTAGCAAACTAAATTCAAGACCACATGAAATGAAACATTTACAGTAATCAATTGTGATTTTATCTCTGAAATACATGGATGGTTCACAGGCAAATCAATAAATGTTGTATACCCTGTTAACAAACTGAAAGATAATCATATGATTAACTGAACTGATGCAGAAAAGCATTTGATGAAATTCACTGCCCTTTCATGAAGAAACAGTAAAAACCTTCTTAGGAGACTAAGCATAGAGGAACTGTACCTTAACACAATACAGATTCTATAGGGCAAACCTGTATTATCAATGCTGGCATCATCCTTGGTGAAATGTTGAAACCATTTTCTCTAAGATTAGAAATGAAATAAAGATGTTTGCTGGTGCCACTTCTCAACAATACTGGCAATTCTAGCCAGAACATTAAGTTAGAGAAAAAAGTAAACAGGTATTCTAATAGGAAAGAAGGAAGCAATTTTTTCTCTATTTGCTAACAGTATGACCTTACATACAGAAAACTCTAAAAACTCTACCCTAAAACTTAATTCAAATATAAATTCAGAAAGTTTAAGGATACAAAATAAATGTGCAAAATATCCACAGTATTTCTGTATGTTAATAATAAATAATCTAAAAAGAAATTTAAGAAAATAATCTCATTTATAGTTCTGACAAAAGTCATGTAGGTGTTAATTTAACCAAGAAGGTAAAATTCTGTATAGCAAAAACTATAAAATAGTGATGAAAGAAACAAAACAAAACACTCCCCAAAGAATCCCACAAATGAAAGGAAAGTTATCCAATATTCTCAATGATAAGAAGAATTAATATCATAAAATGTGCATATCATACAAAGTAATCTACAAATTTAACACAATCCTTATCAAAATTCCAATGTCAGGATTGAAGACAAGATGGCCAATCAGTGAGCAAGAAAAAAAATTAGCCTCCCAGGAGAAACAACTCATACTCCAGAATAAAACACCCTGGAGAGACCCAGACAGAGGGAGATGGATCCTCTTGACATAGGAAGAAATTAAAACTCAAAAAAGCTCATCAACTACATTGGGATTACAACTGGAACAGCTGGACACAGTGTTTTAGCTGCGACCCACCAATTTTTCAGTGGACTGAATTTGCACCAGCCTGGATCCACCACAGCCGGCAGAGCTGCCCAAACTCTTTCCCACCACCACTCACAGGAAGCAGAGCAGTGCTGAAGTTGGGGGTTGGTGAGCCCGACAGAGAGCAGAGCCAGCAAAGGGACTTTCATTAATCCACAGTCAGTGCTGGGATTGGCCCCCCACTGTGGGAAGGGCACGATCAAATGGGCGACATGTTGGAATCTGGCAGGAGGAGCCTGAACTGGGAGCAACAGTGACTTCAGCTGGTTCCTCCCTCCCCAAAGCAGATTCGTGGGATTTGTTTGGACTGGGCCATGCCCCTGGCTGGGACCCAATGAGCCATCCCAAATCGATTCGCTGTGCCTAGCAAGCACTAACTGGGGTAAGTCCTCCACAGTTTGGTTGGCCCTGTGGGGAGGGGCAGGCTTAGGCAGCTGCTGCTTGCACCTCAGTGATAAGAGCAGTCAGGAGAGGGGGGAGGAGGTGTGGCCAGCAGGAAGGGGGCTGGGACCTGCAATGTGACCTGTGTGGAGGAAGCCGGGACAATGACAGGAGAGAGAGGCAGGAGGAGGCCCCCAGCCCAGAACTCTGAGAGCCCTGATCCAGGAGAGGGAAAAACAAGGGAGACTGAGGATGGCAAACATGCAACATCAGACATGGCTTCAATGGACATTAAAAGATATCTTCGGGACCTTGTAGACGAGCTCAAAACTGCAATATTAAATCAGGTAAAGCAAGATATGAGTAGAGTAATAAAAGAAATGCTCTCAGGAAGCATCTCTCAGGAAGATACAGATGGTAGAAGGGAGGAACATAAAAAAAGGAGAGAAACATTCGATAAAGAATATAAAGAAAATATAGAATACATGAAGCAGATTCAAAGAGACTACCAGGAAAATAAAAATTCCATTGAAAGCTGGCAAAATGCCTTAAAAGAAACTAAGGATAGACTATCAAAACTTGAAGACAAGTTTGCAATGTGTGATCATGAAAGGAAAGATCTCTTAAAAATAACAAGGAAACAGGCAGTAACAATACAAAGGCTAGAAGATGATAAGAGAATCTACAATTTAAGAATAAGAAATGTGAATGAAGAAGCAGGAATACAAACAGGTGAATTACAAAGGCTATTTATGGAAATAATTAAGGAAAACTTCCCAAGCATGGGAAAAGAAAATGACATTTGGTTATGTGAGGCATACTGAACTCCAGCCAACTACAACCAAAACAGATCTACACCCAGATATGTAATAATCAAGATACCAGAAATTCAATATAAAAACAGAATATTAAAAGCTGTCAGAGAAAGGAAACAGATTACCTATAAAGGTAAGCCCATCAGGATCACGGCTGACTTCTCCACACAGACCATCAGATCAAGAAGAGCTTGGAGTGAAATATTCCAAGCCCTGAAAGAAAATAACCTCCAGCCCAGATTGATGTACCCTGTAAAACTGTCACTAGAAATTAATGGAGAAACAAGATGCTTCCATGACAAAGAGGAACTGGGCAAGTTTGTGACCACCAATCCAACCCTACTGAGAATACTGAAGGACATTCTAGAGAGAGAGAAAAAAAATACCAGGATTTTAGGAACAGTGGCAGAAAGGTCTCAATGAGTGGGGCAGGCAGTAGAATGAAGGAGAAAAGTAGACAAACAAAGGCAGAAAAATAGCATAGCAGAAATGAGGCAGAGAAGGATGGCTAGAATCTCTAACATAGATGGCCTTGATATGCTATGTTGTTAATAGTGCACCAGGATTTAAAACCCACATTACTCACACTACTCTGCTTAGATGTATTATATTCTGTTCCAGTCATTCTACCTGTACTAGATTTGAGGATACAAACAGTAATCCCGGAAATAACAGGATATAGTATGGTAATCATCCTTAATTTCCTGTTAAGTCAATCTAAAGCTCTGTAAAACCTACACTTTTTTACCATAACTGATTGTAATCGAATCTGGTTTGTTAGATCACTGTTTTGTATTGATAGATTTTATTCAAAGCTGTTATGGTTGATAGTATCAAGTCTGAGAGTATAGGCAACTGCACTTAAGATGACAAGATTCACTAGAATATCCACTCTGGTTTGGTTACTACCTGCTTTTGAAGTTTTATATTGTCTACAATGTTTTATTTTTTACTAATATTGTTATGTACTGCTATATTCAATTATACTGCTATATTCATTTATGCCTGATGATATAGGCAATTCTATTGAAGATAATAAGAAACAATACAGCAATCATTGTAGATCACCGTATACTGTGGTTTTGTATGACTTTTTGGTTTCATGTTTTTATAGGAATTTGTTTTGTTTTGTTTTGCTAAGTTTTGTTTTTCCCTCTAATACAGAAAGGATAGAAATACATGTAGAGACTCATTTATGCATAGCCATTTACACTCTCACTGTTTGATGATGTATTTTGTATACTTTAATTTTGCAACTTGAACAACTATTTCTAAGAGGACAATATGTAATTTATCAACTAGTGATTTCTTGTTGTTTATCTTTTTTCTGAATTCTGTATTATCTCTGCCCTTTACATTCTTTTTTTTCTCTTTAAATAAAAATTTAAAAAAATTCCAATGTCATCTTTCACAGAAATAGAAAAAATAAACCTCAAGTTTGGAAACAAACAACTCCAAATAGTTAATGCAATCACGTAAAACAATACTGGGGGCATTGCATGCCTTGACTTCAAAACATATTACAAAGTGATTAGAATCAAAACAACAAACACAGTGGTGACAGAAACAGACACCAAGAATAGAATAGAATAGAAAACCCAGCAATAAGCATAATAATTGTGTTCAAGTGATTTTTGATGTAAGTGCCAAGAAAACAGCAGGAAGAGACAGTCTCTTTAATAAGCAGCACTAGGGATACTGGACTTCTACTTGCCGAAGAATGAAATTATGCCATATATGAAAATCAACTGAAATGTGTTAAAGTATTAAAGTTCAAAACTGTAAAACTATTAGAGGTAAACAGAAATCTTCTTACAAAATCCATCTGGGAAATTATAATAAAGGCAAAACTAGACAAATGGAATAGCATCAAAATAAAAAGTGAAGATTCACCTACAGGATGGGAAAAATATTTGAGAACCATACATGTGATAAAGAACTGATTTCCAAAATATATAAAGAACTCAACTCAAGAGCAAGAAAATAACCCAATTAAATATGGGCCAATGACTTGAAGAAACATTTCTCAAAAGATGTAAAAACTGAGACATGGATGCAAAAATGTTGAGTCTTGAATTAGGCAAATACAAAGTGAAACCACAGGGAGACATCGTCTCACAATTGATAATGGCTTTGTTAAAAAAAATGAAAGATAAAGAGTGTTGGAGAGGATGCAGTTGAAGGTAAATCAGCACATTCATTATTGAAAATGATACAGAGGTTCCTCAAAAAACTAAAAATAGAACTACCACATTACCCAGTAACCCTACCTCTGGGTATATAATCATAGGAACAAAATTCTTATGCCGAAGGAATAATTGTGCCTCACTTTCTTTATAGCATTATTCACAATACCCAAGCTTTGGATCAAATTTAAGTGTCATCAATGGATAAGAGAGTTTGTAACAAAATGGATAGATCTGAAGCACTTATACTAAATGAAATAAGGGGATCACAGGAAAAAAGTACACAATCTCATGCATATGAAATCTATCAAAGCTGAACTCATTGAAATGGAGTAGAACAATGGCTACCTGAGGCTGCGTGCAGAAGAGAGGAGAAAATGGGAAATTTTTAATCAAAGGGTTCAAATTTACAGATAGGTAGAATAGGCTTGAAATATTGCACAACAGAGTGAGTACACTTAATGACCTTGCATTATATATCTCTCAAAATAACTAAGAGAGCACAATTCAAATGGCTCCAAAATTGAGGCCAACAAGGTAATGGATATGTTGATTACTTTGACTGAATCATGTAGCATTGTATGTATTTTTCATAACTCAGTCAGCCCCATAAATGTATACAATTATGATTTTCAATAAAAATAATACTGTTAATAAATTTTAAAAACAGATTACCTAAATCAGACTACACAGTCCTCAGGCAATGCTCCCTAAACACCACTTTTCTGCAGCTAACATTTTAAGGGTTATGAGCTGGCAGTGAGTTCAATGTTTTGCTTGCCAGTAGTTGATGCTCTTCACTGTGGCTAGATCAAGGATGTGAAGGTACTTCTGCCTGGGCAGCATCAGGAGATTGGAGTGGATAAGCCACAGGATCAGGGTGTCATCTTCAACAATATGTATAGCGGCTTCACATTCAGTGATGAATCCTCGTGGAGGCTTTAAAATACCTTCTATTCACAGAAAAAGCTGCCTGAGAAAGTTTCTGAAAATGTAACCACTTTTTGAAAGCTTTATAAAATTTCATTCTTCTTTCATGTCTGCTCTCCAGCTTTCTAATATTTCTGGAACATGAAAAATATATTTTAAAAAATCTCTTCCCATTATGTTTCTTAAAAGCCATGTGGACCCCAGAGATACCAATCTTCCTTTAAGAGTGCTGTCATCTACCCACCTGTGATGTCACAGGATAATCAGAGGGTATCTGAGTCTTAATAAAGGCTGGCGCTATTTCCTGCACAGCAGGAATACCTTTTGAAATTCACTTTCTTTCAAGTTTAAATGACTGCATCACATGTATTTCAGTTGCATAACTGAAGAGAAAACCAACTGTATTTTTCATAGTTATTTTCCCCTTTGTCCCACCATGAAAGATTGTCTCCATGTAGACAGTGTAAAATTGACATGTGTAGAGGAAATTTAAGTAGAGATATTAACTAATTTGTGATCAACACTCCAGAAGTATAAAAGGCTACCAAGGGGAAAAATTTGTTTAGTTTAACACTTTGACAGAGTTGTGGGTTCATGATTTTTATGGGTTGAATTGTGTTCCTTACCCAAATTCTTATGTGAGGTTACTAATTTCCATTATTTCAGAATGGGACTATATTTGGAAACTTTAACTGGTGATTCCTAGCATGAATAGCTGAATTAATTGTAATGAGATCACGAGGGTGGGCCTAATTCCATAGTTTAACTGTATGTCTCCCTCCAAAATTCATGTTGGAACCAGATTCCTGAGGTTATGGTATTAAAGTCATCGGCAGGTGATCAAGCCATGACTGAGCTGCTGGGTGGGATTAATGTCCTTATGAAAAGGCTTGAGGGAGCAAGCGAGTCTCCTTTCTCCTTCTACCATGTTAACCTGCAGCTAATGTGGCATGGAGGTGCCATCTATGAAGCACATGCCTTTCACCAGGCATTGTATCTACTGGAACCTTGATCTTGAATTTGCAAATATCCAGAACTGTGACATAAATTTCTATTATTTATGAACCACCTAGCTAATGGTATTTTGTTATAGTAATTTGAATGGATGAAGATGCTTATTCAGTATGACTGGTGTTATTGCAAGAAAAGGAAGTTTGGAAATGCACAGAAAGAAGATGGTTGCAAGGCACAGGAAGACTGGGCATCTGCAAACCAAGACCCAAGGTTTCAGTAAGATAAACCCTGCTGACACCTTAACCTAGAATTTCAAGTCTTCAGAGATATGATACAATAGACCTCTGCTGTTTACGGCCCCCAGTCTGTGGCACTCTGACAATATCACACTAGGTTAAGGTGGGCCCTAAATCCAGTGACTGGTGTCCTTGTGAAGAAGAGTTGGACAGACACACAGTGAAGAGAATGGCATGGACGGATGGAGACAGCAACTGGAATTTTGCTCCCATAAAGCTGGGGATATTAAGGATTGCTGGAAACCACCAAAAGGTAGAAATAAGGAAGGAGCCATCTCTGGAGCTTTTGAGGGAGCATGATTTCTTCTTGACACATCAGTTTTGGGCTCAGTTCTGAAGGTGAGGAAAGTTATTTCTATTTTGATCTTTTCACTCTTAGTAATTCCATGCGGCACCTCTTAGAACTCCTATACAGATCTCTATACGTGCTGTTCATTCTTCAAGTTGAGTTCAACTTCTGGGACTAGGAAGCTTTCCTACTCCATGCAAAATATTCTACTTTTTCTAACACCTCAGAGGGATTGTTGTCTCCTTCAGGATTAGGTACGTGGTTTAGTTTTCTGAAAAACCTCCAAATTCCATCAGTTCCTTAATAAGCAAGAGGCTTTTGCCTGTGCTCCCTCAGGTCTGAGCTTTTTATCTGTACCACTAAACTCATCATGTTATTTTCACTGTTTATTTAACCATGAGCCACTTGGTTGTGCCCTTCATTTGTGCCAAGGCCACAGGCTCTCAAGTCTATGCTTCTTAAGTGGTAGATGTGAGGGAAAGCTGGAGGCCAAGGCGCTTTGCTCAATTTCTTTACACTCCTTTAGTACTTGCTCTTATTTTCTCAGAGCCTGTATGCTTTCAAGAACTCCAAGTTTAGTGTAACAGTGGATCATAACCCTGGAGCTTTAAATACCTGATCATCCTCACTGAAATTGAGAGCATATCAGATGTTTACAGTATCTTAGTGAAATCATCATTCTATTAATACCTCTCACTTCTATCTGGTTCCTGTAACTTTGTCCCTTAATGCTCAGTTCTCTTTTGTTATTTTAAGCTTTAAAATCATTCCTAAAATTGCATTTAATAATTTTGGAAGTAACAGGTTTTTAATCCTATGATGCCTAAACCGCATAATTTTATTTTTATAATTTTCAGGTGCTCTTTCCACAGCCATACTTAATCTTTTTGGACTTTAATCTCAGTGTGACTGCATCTTGCTTTGCACTTCTGTGTTGTTTCGCTTCCCTGTCTGACAGAGCTCTCCGAGTCTGACTTGTCTGATTGCTCTTCCCCCTCTCAGTCCTGGTAGCTGTTGGAATTTTGAGCAAAGAAACATGGATTGAATATGATTAGAACACCCCATCCTGATATTGTCTCTTGAATAAACAACCCATCGATTTGTGTTCCATAGATGGTCATTCATTTATTCAACAATGTGTGTTTGACACCTGCTGTATGCCAGGCTTAGTTTAAGGAATGTAAGTAGGATAAAAATGATGCTTTTGTGAAACTAGCAACAATTAGGGCATGGAGAGGGGAGATATAAAGGTAAAAAAATAAGTGAACATGTTATTTCAGGTGATGGTTAAGTATTATACGTATAATAAATGCATGGCGTGCTATGAAGGAAACAGAACATGGTGCTGTTGTAGAGAGGATCTGGTGGGTGTGTGTGAAACTTATGTAGATTAGGTCATAGAGAGTAACATCAAAGTTAAGATTTAATAATGAAAAATTACCAGATGATCAAAAACAAGAGGAACAGCAAGTATAAAGGACCTAAAGAGAAAGAAATTGGTATATTTGAGGACAAGAAGAAGGAAAATAACGGGAGGAAATTCATAGAAGAATGAAGCTTTCCTTAGGAGAGGGCTGTGATATCCTAGAAGTTGGATTTTGCTCAAAGGGCAAAACAATGGAAAGCAACTGGGAAGTTACAGTGAGGGAGAGACAGTTCTGATTTATCATTACAGTGATTTTTATGTAGAAATTGGATTGGGAAAGAGCCAGTAACTGTAGGAATAGGAGGTAATTACCAGTTAGGAGGTAATTGCAGTAGTGATGATGCTAAGTAATGGTGGCTTAAAGGGGGCAGCAACAGAGGTGGTAAAGGGTATATAAATTATGGGTATATAAATTATGCCTTTGAATTAAAGCTTATGGGGCTAGTTGTCTACAGTGGAAGAGGAAAAGAGAAAGATAATAGAATTGGAACCTAAAACTATCATTGGTTGATGATGACACTGTAACAGGAAAGAACAGGAGGAACATGTTGTGTGTGAGTGAATTGTAAGTTTTGTAGGGAGCCCATTACATGTGAGGTTTTATAAGATGGAGAATTAACAACTTAATATATGAATTTGGAATTCTGAGTAAAATTGGGAACAGAAATATAAATTTTGGAATCATCAGTATAGAGATGTTATTTGAAGTCAAGAAACTGGATATATTCACTCAAATTCAGTGTGTAGATAAAAGAGGCTACATAAAAGAAATTTTTAGTGATCTTTTAGCATTTAAAGTGGTTTAAGGTAGAGAAGTCAAGATTAATGTATCAAGAATATGTAACAATAATTTACACACAGGCACTTAGCGGAAGAATCGCACTGTGTGTGAAGCAAGAACTGAAAGGGAAAATTAGAAAATTCACCAATAATAGTTGAATACTTCAATATTCCATTTTCAATAATGGATAGAATGATTAGAGAGATGATCAAGGAATTAATAGACTTGAATAATACTACATACTAACACAACAGACTAGACATCTACAGAACAGTCCAGCAGATTAAATTCTTAAGTATAGAAGGGATGATGTGTGGGATAAATGATATATGAGTCCATAAAACAAATCTCAGTAAATTTATAAGAATGGACAACACACAAAGTATATTCTCTGATTACCATTGAATGATATTAAAAATGAATAACATTTTGAAATTTTGGAAATTCACATATTTGTGGAAATTAAACAATGTACTTGTAAGAAGAAGCAAAGTTTTAAAAATCCAAAAGTCATTATTAGCTTTCTTGGAAGAAATCAATAAAATTGAAAAACATTTATTTAATCTAAACTGATGAAAAGTAAAAAAGAAAAAGGGCTGAAATCATTAAAATTGGAGTGAAAGAATGGATAGTACTATCCACTATAGAGCACAAATAAATTATTAAGGAATAAGATGAAAAGTTTTATGTCAACATTTAGGTAGACTAAATAGATAAATTCCTAGAAAGACATTAATGATTAAAACTTACTCAATAATATATAGAAATAGATAGATGACAAGCAAATGGTTGAATTTGCAATAAAATACTCCATGCACACACTAGAAAAAAATCTAAGAACCAGATGACTGGCATCTCTGGTGCAGTTTACAAATTACCTAAAGAACAATGAACACTTACCTTTCACAAATTCTTCTAAAAAGTAAAAGGAGAAGTTATATTTTCCATTTTACTCTGTAAAGCCATTATTATCTTGACATTTAAACAAAACATTATGAGAATAACACAGATCAATCTCTCTTATGATTATGGTTGCAAAAATCCTCAAAAAAATTATAGCATGCTATATCTAGCAGTCTATAAAAAGGGTAATAAATGATGCCAAAGTTGGAATTTTTCAGAGTTCATACTATACAAAAGTTCATTATACAGTATACAGAACTCAGTATACAGAGTTCATTAATATACAAAAATTATTGATGTGATATGTGATGTTAAGAGAATAAGGAACAAAATAAAACAACATGGTAATCTCAATTGATACAGAAAAAAAACTTTTGAGAAAATTCTATACCTTTTCATAATAAAAACACCTAAATAACTAAGAATAAGGTAAATTTTTAAACTTTTATTTTAAAGAGAATCAAACTAAGCAAAATAAAACAGAATAAAGCCAATCAAAACTAACCAGTGGCACAGGACATCAAAACAATACAATATCAACAATGCCTCTTGTTGTCTTCAAAATAACTGCAGATATCGTCAGACATAGTAAAAATTTAAAAAATCAGAACAGAATAGAACTAATGAAGACAAAACAATGAATGCAATAAAAGACTTCAAAACAAGATAAGAGTAAATCCAAAATGGCTACCATAATATATCTTATTATCTTTGTAATGGCTGCCCATGTCATCAGATATAATAAAATCAAACAAGATAAAACAGTTTTGGGGTTGGATAAATAAAGTCCAACCCCCCAAAACAATGAAAATGATACAGGACTTCAAAATGAGATGATAGAGAATTAACAATGGCTGCCACCTTAAGGAGGAGATTCCCCCTAGATGCTACACTGCGTATTGTTATCCCCTGCATAGATGATCAGATTACTGGCTTTAGACCTTCAAAGTTAGTGAAACACTAAATACTACAAGCATTAAATTGTATGTTACCTCAAGAGCTATCATCACAGCCTGTGTTTCTCCAGATCAGCCAGTCACCTATGGTGTGGCTCTTCTTGTTTCCCAGCCCAGGCACTGGAAGGGGCTGGCATCTGGCTCTTCCCTGAGCAGCCCATGCATGGTGTCAGTTCACAGGGAGGGCTTGCTTCTTGGTGACTTCTTGTTCTCTTCCTTCACAGTCTGCGAACTGCGCTGACTCATGGGAAAAGGCTGGCATCTGGCTCCCCACTCAGCAGCCCATGCATGGTGCTGCTTCAAGATTAAATTTTGTCCACATAATCAAGGGCATTTATGAAAAACTCACAGCTAACATAATGCTCCAAAATAATAAACTGAAAAATTTCCTCCTATAATTAAGAAGCAAACAAAGACATCCATTTTTCATTTTGGCAATTTAGCAAGAAAAAGAAATAAAAATCTTCTAGCTTGGAAAGGAAAAATTAAAATTATTTCTAAATTCAAATGATATGATTTGCACATAGAAACCCTAAGGTAACAAAAGCAACAATAACAAAAATATTACGTTACATATAGCAAATGAGTTCAGTACGATTGCATGGAGTAGGATCCATATCCAAAAATCATTTTATCTCTGTCTCCTAGCAATGGACAGTCTTAAAATGAGGCAATTCCACTAAAAGTATCATCAAAATATACACAAACTTACCAAAAGAAAGTAGAAAGATTGTACTTTCATTTTCAGACTACTGCTGAAGAAAATCAAGAAGTTTCTAAATAATTGCAAAACTATAACGTACTCATGGATTGGAATATTTAGTTAAGATGGAACACTATTCAACTAGTTTTACAGATTCAACACAACCTCTGTAAAACTGATTTTCTTTCTCAGAAAGTAACGAACCGGTGCTAAAACTCATGTGTAAATGCACAAGTTACAGAATAATAAATGCAGTTTTGTTAAAGAGCAAATTAGAAGGATCCCATTTTGATTTCAGAATTTGCTGCAAAGCTACAGAAACCCAGACCATGTGCTAATGTATTAATCATATTGGTTAATGAAATAGCTTGAGTCCAGAAATATACCTTCATGTTAATTCTATTGATTATGTCAAGAGCACTAAAGGAATTCAATGCAGAAACTTAGTCTTTTCAGTAAAAAGATGAGGGATTGCTGCCTCTCACTGTATAGAAAAGAAAACTCAAAATGGATTAAAAAAATCTAAATGTAAGTGTTAATACTGCAAAATCCTTGAAGCTCTTATACCAAAAGCATGCCCACCAAAGAAAAAGTATGTACATTGAGTCTCATTAAAATTTTCAGGTGGAAATTTTTGTGCATGGAAAGTAAAAAGACAATCCACACAACTGGAGAAAGTATTTGCAAATCATACTCTGAATGCATGGTTCTAATACCCAAGAGATGTGATGAACTATAATTTGTGATAGACTAAGTAATAGTTCCCTCAAGATTTCCTTATGCTAATTCCCAGTACCAGTGAATATGCTACCTACCATAGTACTTTACACCACTTTCCAAGGTAATGACGTTGAGCTGTGGAGATTAGATTCTCTGGGTTGACCTAATTTGACTACTAAGGTCTTTACAGTAGGCAGGCCGGGAGATCAGAGCCTGAGGAGATGTGACAGTGGAGCCAGATGTCAAAGCACTGCAGTCTTAGACCAGGCAATGAAGGAAACTTTGAGGCACAGAAAGTGACTAAGAATGGACTTTTCCTGGGCTTCTAGAACCATTAGGAACATCTCAACTTCTAGAAGAGATGCTGCTCTGACCATACTTGAAATTAAGCCTTCTAACTACCAGTTTGAACTGTTGACCTCCAGAACTACAAGGTAATAAATGCATTTTATTTCAAGCCACGAAATAAATTTAATATTTAATTTGTTGCATCAACCATAGTAAGCAAATAAGAATTTTGGTTTCTGAAAATGGGGAGCTTTCATGACATAGAGAAACTGTAGATGTTCTAGTGGAATTGAGGAGTGGGCAGAGTTTGGAGGAATTTGAAGATCATGATAGAAAAAGTCTTTATTTCCTTCAGCAGAATTATTAGAAACATTGATGCCAAAGACTGCTAATGAAAGGTCAGAAGGAAGGAGGGAAGATGACAGGGGAAACTTACATACATAAATCACTATGTGTACAAGTCATTACAGAATACTCCAATCATTACAGATACAATGTTAGTAGAAACATAGGTAATGAAAATGCTGATGATGAGATCTTGGCAATGCAGAGCACGCTGGAAACTGGAGGAGAGTCATCGTTATGAAGAGACGAAAAATTAGTGGATTTTATCTTACAGGTAGGTGAGAAACAAAACTTGTAAATAACATATTGGATTTTAGCTGAGGAGATATCCAAGAAAAGTGTGGGAGTTGTGGACTGGATTTTTTTTATTACTTTCATTAAAATGTGAAGGAGAGACACACTGAGGAACGAACTGCTGAGCAAAACAATCCAGATGGTGGTAGTTTTTGGCTTGGTCTGTGGATATTGTGAAAGACACTACAACTAGGTGATTCCCTGTCAGGACAGGGCCTCTAATGGGATAGTCAAGATATGAGTAGATGATATTTTGCAAGTAACTGGGAAGAATTAAGAAGTCAGAGTACTTTCATGACACAGGCAGCTCTTTGAAGATATATCTCAGCAGAAGCCACAGATAAAGATGGGATTATGCAGAAAAGAAAGAACTGTAAAGAAGCTTGCAATCTAACTGTATGGTGCATTAGCAGAGACGTCATCAACTTGCACCAAAAGCCAACAAAAACTCAGAATGAGGATGAAATGAAAATACTCAGATGCCTGAAATTCTACAGTCAGGAAACAGGTTGATAAACATGTACTAGTCTTTTGAAAAAACAAAGATTCTTTACAGAATGGAGCCTTCAGCCCAGAAGGACAACAGCGCCATGCTCTCAAGCCCTGGAGGGCTATACAATTTTCCTCTGAGAGTTACAAGGTGGTAGCAATAACACTAACTGACTGAATTCCTGTTCCCATTTCTTTCAGGAGGCATTTTATATGTGTTTCATATCTTTATCTCACTTAATCACTTTAGCTCATGTTCATTTTCAAAACACGTAAGTTATGGGTTGAAGAGACCAAGAAAGTTGTCTGTGGCCACAGAGCAAGGTGGAGCAAGCTGCCTTCAGAGTTTGGGTTGGGTTCCACTCCACTGTTTCCTTCTTACCTTATACTGGCACAGATGCAAAGGAGATTTGCGAATGAACTTAGTTATGATGTTAACATAGGACAGGGATAAAATTATTAAGTAGAAGGCAGATGTCAGCGATTCTTCCAGTAAGCACCTTAGTATAAAAGAAATTTCAGTTAAGAATTCCTAGCATTTAGATTATCTATTCCTACTAATCTTACAATGAAATAGTAGTGCTTCAAGTTGCCTTAAGGCTTATTTTGGAACTCATAGTATCCAAATATTAGGTGCAAAATACCAAATTTCATGCTCACCAAAAAGCCTACAATTTTAATATCTTTGTTATGTTTTAGTTCCAAGTAGAAGAGAGAGCACTGATATCCAAGGAAATTTGTCTGCGGATAATTGTATGTCTCATTGAACTCACTCAAAATAATAGTCATGGAATTGTGTATAACTGCCATGCACATGATCTAACTATGCCAGATTGCAGAATTATTGCCCATGCTGTATAGGACAGATCATGTCAAGAATTTTAGTTTTTCCTGTGCATACTTAACACTTGTTTGGAATAAATTATTATGTTCCAGGTGGTGTTTCAAGATTTTAAGTATGTTATTTCACCAAGCTCCATGTACAGCATTTTTGATAGTAGGTGAAATTCTTTTTCTCATTTACAGATAAGGTGCCTTATGGCATATAAAAATTAATATCACAGTACAATAAGCATGTGAGGAGTTACACTTTTTCCTTGGGTTGTCTTATGCCATAACCCAGCTCAACTAGTGACCTGTTTATGTGAAGAACTAGCCATATGTGAGGGAGACGTATTCATAACTAGATTATTTCAGCAAAATACCATGTAAGCACCCAGGAAAGTATAAGGCAGTTGGAATTAAACTTGGATTATCCTGAGTTCAGGAAAGGATTATTTAAACAGATGACGCTTGAACCCTATGCTGCGGGTGAAGAAGGCATTTCTGGGAGAGAAATGAGCAGAGAAGGCACAAATATACCAAAGGCAGAGGGAAGCCTTGTGGCTTGTGGGTAGTTCTGTGTTGCTCAGGATTAACACGCATGAAGAATTTGAAGGAGCTTTTCTTTTATGCAGCATCAATATTCATATGGATGTCCACTATTACACTGAAACTTGTGAGGAAGAATACTGAACTTTGATCTCACCACTCTTTTCTACTGGGCAGAAGGGTAGTTTTAAATGGCCACATATTTATGTAATAGCTTTACTTCTTTTCTGTTTGGTTAATTAAGTAAAAATCTCACAGTTTTCTCTTTTTTCTTTTATTATTAATGCCTATTTATTTTGAAAAATATTTTGCTTGTTCTTATCCCCCTTTAACTTTCAACAAACCCAACCTGAGGTCTAAACATGCTGATAAGTGGGAAAATCACACAAATAATGTTTAAACTTACCTGGTATAATTTAGTTTTACAACATGGGACATATTTCCCATTTAGAATCTTAAAGAGTGTGACAAATGCCACTGGGAAGCTGGTTTGGGGTTTATTTTGACAGCGGGCTCCTCTTTCTCCCGTGGCCTCTGAGGGAAGTGTCTACGTTACCATACACTATGTACCCGGCAGAGCTGTGGACTGAGAGAGATGGTTCTTGTGAAGCCGTGTTAATATTGAAGTGTGTATTGGTGAAGCTGCCTTCATGAAATCTGGCTTGCTTTGGATTATTCCACTCTCATGGAACATGAAAAGCCATGCAGTCAATGTAAGTTTTAGCAGGAAACAAGCCAATAAGGCAAAGGAGAGCTAAATCAAGCATGGCATTGTATGCTATGTTAAGGAGCTCATAAGTGGTAGATTTTAAGGAAAGGACTCAGATATAGAGTTTAGTTCATTTGTATGGCAGCGTGGGGATGGATATGGGATCAAAGTCGGGAGCAGAGCAGATGGGAGGCTATTGTGATTATTAGTTAGCGGAAGACCTCAAGTTACGAATTGTGTTCAGCTGTATCAAAGTTTAAATCCTAGATTTACTGTCTGTTGTTTCTCTGAAACTAGAAAGTTACTTCAGATGTTCTAAGCCCCATTTTCCTCCCTGGGTTGAGTTGAAAGTAGGTAACCTAACATGTGGGGTTGGCGTGGGGTGCAAGAGAGCATTGAAACATAACGCCTCACACAGCCCATGCTGTAAGAAGACATCACAGGGTTTTTAGGTGTCTGTCATAATTTTTCCACTGGTATAATGCTATTGTTGGAAATATTTTGGAAACCTAATCTTTCTTTGGGCAATGTTTACAAATCTTAGAATGAAAATTTCTTCATAAGGAAAGTTCATTGATGAAAATTAGTTCTGCTCCAGATATAGATAACAGAATATCTGAACCTGAGCGCAGAGAGTCAGTCTTTGATGGGAAAGAAGAGAGCTATGAAGAAATGAGAAGATGGTTGGTGGTACTTATGTTGACAGAATGAGAGGTGAACGCTTTATCACAAAGTCTAGCCCTACTGATTACAGTCCTCTCCAGTGTGGATCAAGTTAAAAATTCTAGCTTTCTCTCTTCACCATTTGTTTTGAGTTTTCAGTTTTTGTTCTCCTGTCAAATAGAACGTTGTCTCAGAATAAAATTCCTTGAATGTGATTTAAAAACAGGGTTCTGCTATTGCAGATTGATTCACTGGCTCCGTTTCCCCCCAGCATTAGTTTCAAGGGAGATCTTTAGACTTGCAGATGGTCTGAAGTAGCTTTGGGAGATAGCAATACCCTTCCCGTTGATTGTATTTGTTCTATGGTGAGTCAGTGAAATCACTGTCATCCTCCAAAACAAATGCTTTATTTGATAGCTTCAGATGTCCAGTTTGAAGAGAAATATCCCTATTGCTGCATTAGGCAGTGATTTAATAGATAGTTTTTGGATAAAATTCTGGAACAACTACTTTTGGAGACAGCAAAGCTGTTAATAAGTTACAATGATCTGAAGCAGTGAGAGTTCTTTGACCTTTTTTGTGAGCAAAACTAAAATTGAATTTTTTCTACAATTTTGATTGGGGAAGCTCTGTTTCCTAAGCTATCAGTTTCTTTTTACCATTTTTTTTTCAAAGGAATGTGGGCACAAGACACTTGCCGTGACAGCCACCTACTGACAGATAAAGTGTGTTCCTTATGTATTACCTATGTATATATTTGCAGTTGAAACTTGGTTGCTCCTTGCATTGCATTTTTGAAGAAATGTTTCTGCTGTGACAATTATTTGGAAACAAAAGGATTATTCTGAGCTAAGAGTCAAGTAAAAAAAGAGCCTTAGCTATTTAAATTTGCTCTTGTTCTCCATATTAGCACAATAGTTCTCATACAAGACAGGGTGGGGTGAGAATACTTTTATTACCAACAGGATTAGTAAATGGGAATGGACAGGGTAAGATAAATTGCTTCTCTTAAAGAATATACTCAGTGCATGAGATAAAATTGTCAGTAGCTTAATTCATAGTGAGCTTTGAAATGCTGGAAAAGATTCTTTTGTCTTCAGATTGCACACCTTCCTTTAACTTCTGTGATGTCATCGTTTCTCAAACTGGCTCTTCCCTTGCATGAGGATTTGTGATACAGATCATGCCTCTCCTCTGACACTGGTTTCAATACTCACTTTGTCAGCAGAGACCCAGGCATTCTCTCTACTTCATAATGTACTAGTAGCAGTTAGACCAGAGTTGGGGGGGAGCAGCCTGTGAGTGACGTGATATGTGAAACCTGGTTCCTGGAAATAGACCGGATCTGCAAGATTTTCCTGGTGCTGTGAACTGAGAAACAGTGGGAAGAGCAGGTTGTCAGGAAATTTCAGTGATGACCCGGCTCTGGCGAGTTCTACCAGTGAGCTGAGGAAATAGCTAAAGCATTGAACACAGGCTGGGTGGGTAAAGCTGCAGTGTAGAAGAGGGCTGGGAATTGGAACAAGGGTTATGAGGCTGAGAAGACAGACACGGCCCTGGGAAGGGAAACTCTTCCCTCTTCATTCTCCCCTTCCTTCCCATCTAGTTCCAGTCCACACACTAGGCATCCATCCTCGCAATAATGGCTCACCTTCTCCTCAGTAAATAAAAAGAGGTCTCAGATTTTCACGATGTGAAAGGTAAATAAAAATAGATAGCGTAAATGTCTCTAGTTGCCAATATGTTTAATAAATATTGACACCAACATATGTTTAATAAATATTGACACCAACACAATAATCTTTTCTGTGCCCCCCCATCCTCTTCTCTCCTCCCCTCCCCTTCCTTTTCTTTCCTTTTTCTTGCTTTGTTGCTTTCTGTCAGCAGGGTGAGCAGCTATTGAAATACAAAACTCAGTACCAGTAATGAATCCAAGGGATTCATCCAAGAGATTAAGACTGGAAGACAATTTATTTTAAGTCAGGAAAAGCAGGGGACTGAAACAAGCTGCCCTAGAGGGAAGGAGTCCTGCAGAAGATGGATATTCATTACCTCTGGTTCCTGGCTTCTTTTATTATTTTATGAGGATGAAGCGTCCTTCCTTCCTGGTAGATACTTGGGATGTGTCACAATCTGATTGCTTTCCTGGGTCATCTTGGGATAGGCCTCAGGTGCATGTTCCTTCATGGTCCTTGTTTGAGTTCTTCCTACACTTTCTAACTTTATCAGGGTCTTATCTCTGGGACTTATGGGTTGGTCAGGAGAAGCCTTGTAGAAAAGGCAGTTTAGGATTAGTAATTGAGTAAGGGATGTGTATCTAGTGAAGTAACATAATGATATTGGATAGGAATATATAAGCATAGGTCTGTGCATTCTCATATACTAAATAGGTTAGGGAACCACTGATTGTCGCTTTTGCATTTTATTAGAACTGGAAGGTGTGGTTATCTTGGTTTCCATGCACCTGGCTTCCTCTGTGATCTGCCAATCAGCTATTCCTCTAGTCAAGCTCTCTTGCAGAGAACATTCTTCCTTTGTTATATATTCTTACAGCATTTGTGCTGTCTGGTACCTTTTTGTATTCTGTTTCTCTCAGTCTCTCTGTCTTTCTGTGTGTGTGTGTGTGTGTCTATTTCTCTCCCTCCCTTTGTCCTTTTAATTGCTCCTAAAAGAATTCCTCTAGTAAAATTTTAACTCCTTTACTCAGAAATAGCCAGTGAATCTCACTGCAGAGGCAAAAGCTGGTTTTAGTAAGATTTTCTATTAATTTCTTTAATAAAGTCTACTGAGGTCCCTAATCTATTCTTACCCTGCCTGCAGATCCTTTTCTTTTCTTTTTTCTTTCCTTCCTTCCCTTCCTCTCTCTCTCTTTCTTTCTCTCTCTCTCTTTCTTTCTCTCTCTCTCTCTCTCTTCCTTCCTTCCTTCCTTCCTTCCTTCCTTCCTTCCTTCCTTTCTTCCTTTCTTTCTCTTTGTTTCTTCTTTTCTTTCTTTCTCTTTCCCTCTCTGTCTCTGTCTTTCTCTGTCTCTTTTGTTCTTTCTCATTTTTAAGGTATAAGTGTTATGGTTTACATCTAGATGCCTCCCAAAACCTCATGTGCTCATAGGTGGGACTTTTCAGAGGCAGATTTATCTAGAGTGTGTAGTACTGTGATTAAAGGTGTTAAATTAATTAACTGATTGGTATAGCATTGTTCTGGGTGCAGCTAATAGGATGGCCCAACTTGGGAGGGGGTGGTACTGCCCAAAAAGACTGCTTGCTGCCTGCTTTGCCATGTGCCATGCCCTTCTGCAGTTGTCCTGTGCCTAGAAGCCTGCCATTGGTGGACTGAAACCTCCAAAAACTGTGAGCCAAAATAAACCTTTTTTGTTTTAACTTGTGGATGTTGGGCATTTTGTCTCACAAAGAGAAAAGTAACGAAGACAACCTAGAATTAAACCCATGGTCTTTGCTTTAAGCTATATCCCTAGACGTCTTTTTTAATCTTTTATTTTTTGAGACAGGATCTTGCTAAGTCACCAGGTCACTTTTGCTGCCTCACTAAGTTGCCATGACTGGGATCAAGTTAACTGATCCTATCAGTTTGAGTAAAATCACCCAACTAAATTGGGTCAGTATAGTGCCACGTGTGGAAACCACACCCTAGGGAATATGGTCACCAGGATGGTATAAAAGGGATACAGAGAAGGAAGACTCACTTCTGTTTCTTCAGAGGAGCAACAGTCTTCACTTTCACTTTGAAAATCATCTCCTGGCTTTCATCGCAGGCCCTTCAACCTCCTGATATCTCCTGCTATGGACTCACATGGGACACTGCAGTGAGGTCCAGTCCTCTGACTGGATCCTTAGGATCCCCAGTGTCCAAATGTTTTGTACTCTTCCACACCTGACTTTGTGGGCAACCATGGTAAGACAGTCTCAGAAATTGTTATATATTTGTATATCTTACATAAAATCTGTCTTTCTACTAAGCACTGATGGATACATGTTTCAACTTCCCAGATTTCTGTAATTGCAAGCATGTGCCATCATATCCAACTTGACACATATTCTTCAAATGCCCCTTGGTTAATGAGCTCAGAAAATGAGAGCCTCAGACTGGTCTGAGGGATCTGAGCAGGAATCAGCAAGTCTTGATGGGAAAAGGAGGTGGAGGGGCTCTCAAACACCCTGCTGGTTATTTTTCCTAGTAAGCTCTGGGCTGGAAGTCTGAAGTGATGAGAAAGAAATATTGCAAAAAACATTTTTATTTCCCCACAATAAAATGACCTATGCTCTATTATGCTTTGGGATCAGGCATTAAGTTTTCACTGAGATATCAAAAAACTACTTCCTGATGCTCATACATAATTTCCTATTGGACTGGGTGCATATTACCACCTACAATAATGTTTTAATTTTTTAAAATTTTATTTTAAAGAGAAGAGAAGAATAGAACTAAAATAAAGCAGAGTTTCTTTAAAGAAGTTCTATGAAAGAAATTTCTTCCTGAGATATGAGCTTGGCAAAATTTTGCTTTCCCTTAGCAACTATCACAGTTTGTCTTCCTGAACACTGAACTATCACTGAAATGAATCCATTGTCATTTTTATTTTATATCTTATTATTTCTAACTTTGTTCACATTGTTTATTTGCCATAATTTATGCTACTTGTTTTGTATCAACTGTCAGGAATTTCAAAAGTTCTGGAGAGCCTTCTGGTTGATAAGTGTTTATTCTTATTTTTTTCTCTCAGGCAGATTCTCTGGTTTAATTCTCCTGGGTGTGTTTATAGATCTGATGGTACATGTGAGAGTAAGAAAAGATGCAGACAACTGGCTCTGAGCAATGAGAGTAATGGAGTCACCAACACTGAGATGCTGAAGATTGGGAAGGGCTGTGTGTGGTAAATACTAAATTCAAGAAATTTATTAGATATCCATGTGACAGTGTTAAGGGGAGCTGGAGATAAGAGGGCAGGGAAAATGCCCAAGAAGAAGAATGGCCATCTGGGAGATTTCAGTTGATGAATGGATTTTAATACTCTGAGACTCATGAGGTCATGAAAGAAGTGAGTATATTTAGAAAAGACAAACTGACTCAGAGATAACAAAGGACAGGAGTTGGACCCAGTAAGAGGATGCAGTCAGTACAGCAGGAGGAAATTTCATCAAGGATGCCTTTCTGAAAGTCAAAGAACAAGACTATCAAACAAGGAGTGATTATGCCAGATTTGAACTGAAGATGTAAAACCTATAGGTAGATGCATTACAGTAGTGCAAGGCTTTATGCTGTTCTCAGTGGGAATAATTTCTGCTTGCAGAAGCGGAAAAATCAGGGAGTTTGAGGCAAAGATGGAAAGACAAGGATGGCTAAGTATCAGGGAATGAGGGACCAACATTATATATGATGGGGCGGCAGGGTCAAAATAGAAGGTGCTGATCCCAGATTCTGGAGTAGATACAAACAACATTAGTTCAAATAGGTTATGAAAATCAAAAATTTCCTGCAATGCTACTTTGAGCACAATTGAGTATTTCTAACTGAAATTTATAGGAGCTGAGTGTGTCATACTTGACATTTGGAGATAGCTCTTTGGAGTAAGCAAAAGAGTGAACATGGAATCTATCCAGCATGTACAAGTAAATGTAAAATAAATTATAACTACAGTCACTGATCACATTTACATGGAAAGATATTGTATAAATTGATGAGGGTAACCACACAGATGCATTTTGAAAGTAAGTATACTACTAATGCTCTTTAGTTCATCAAAAAGAATAGTTCGTGCTGTCATTGTTTGATTGTTCATTCTTTATGCTTTGATTTTGTAACTTGAGCAATTACTTCTAGGATAACTGTGTAATATATTAACCAGTGTTGATTTCTTAGTTTTTTTTGAAATTCTGTATTATTTCTACCCTTTTCTCTGTTTTGCTTTTGTAAAAAAAATATGTAAAAAGTAATGCTGCTGTCATTTTATTTTTTTAAATATCCACTTAGGTTTTAGCAAACTTCTCTGCTTCTAGGGAGTCAGTTTTATTTTTGGACTGCAAATTAATTTTGTTTTCTGGCATAATGAAACTTCCCTGAACAATTTTACTTGTCCTAAATTAATCTGGTTGTTTGGGGTCAGGGAATCAGCATTAGTGTCTTTGTTACTTTCTCCTTCTGGAAATAAATTTCTGACACCTACAAGTTGAGGAGAGGGTTGTTTTGGCACACAGTTGAAGAGGTTTCAGTACATAGTCAGTAGGCTGCAGGGCAGGCAGCATGGTGGACGGGCATGGGGGAAGAGAAACAGTGCATGGGTTAGAATGCAGCAGCGAGTCTCCCTTTCCCTTTATTTTCCTTCTAAACTACCTTGGTTGGTGCCACCCACATGCAGGGTGAAGGTTCTGTCTTCAGTAAATCTATTCAGCCACACCCAGAACTATGCTCAACCAATTAGTGCACTAATCCAAGACCACACACCCTTAATCCCAGTAACACACACCCAAGATCCAGTCAAACACCCATCTATGAGCTCATGGAAGCTTTCAGGGGTGTGGGGTGGAGGAGAGGGCACAGCTGGATAACAAGACTCCATTACTTTGTCTTTAAAATGTTACAGAGAGATTTTTGGTTTTGTTGCATTTAGTGAACAAAAGGTTTACTCCATCCTTTTCAGTGGCAAATTTCATCTCTTTTCCTTCACTGCATGGCTTGTTAAATGTGAACAAGCGCCTTGAATTTCACTGTAGTAATAAGATTCACACTGAAATTGCCTTGAAAATTTGTGACCCCTAACTAATCCAGTCACTGGTATGCATTTGCATGATGTTGTTTATAGAATTGATAGAAAAACAAAAACAAAAACAAAACACATCTGTCCTGCCTGAGTTGAAAATACCGTGAAAGAGGAAACATGGACTTTTAAAACATGTCCATGGGCAAGGAGTCCCAAAGGTTTGTTTAGAACACAGTGTTCTTCCTTATTGTTCATGCTGTTCCTGATATTTTTAGTTTACAAAGCTTACAGATGAGTGATGCATTAAGGGAGCTGACTTTAGACTGTGCTGTGTGATGGAGCCAGTAAGGAGTTTGAACATGAAGATAATGTGTTTCCTTCACTGTAGTAGCTTTGGTGGACACACAGAAGAGGATGGAACTGTTGAAAAAAGACTGAGCTCAGAGATTATTAACATATTGCAAGTCAAACAATGGGCCTAGTTGACCCAGAGGAAAATAGATCAACAACCACCATATAGTCGATGTTGTTATCTTACCTTTTACTTTTTCATTGGCTTTAGAAAGTGTACATCTAGCTTTATTCTTACATTTCTACATTCTTACATTTCCAATTCTTACATGTGTTTCTTCTTTTGAATGGCCTGTTTCTTAGAGTTTATTATTTTTTCTTCTCCTTCCTGAGATTAGAGCTTATCTAGGAAATCAACTGGCCATTTCTTTATGCAATTCAGTAACCTAAAAAATTAGTTTCAGAATTTGATATTTTATCAAATCCTAGAAATAGGAAATTACATCAATGTTTTAATGATATATGCCTTTCTTCATGCCTATCTAAACTCATGATAAGATTGAAGTGTTAAAAGTTCTACTTCTGGAAATGAGCTGTCTTAACTGAATATGGGAAGAAGTAAAAAAACATTCCAGGCCTCTTATTGGTTTGTGGGTTGAATGTAGCAATTGAAAACAGTTTTTGAGTACTCTAAGGCTGGGACCCTTGTCTGGTGATGTATCTTACTCATAATTGTTTAAGTAGGTAAGGGATTTCCTTTAAAAATCAAGATTTGAGACTATTGTATTAACTTTAATAATCACATACTTGATTACTCTTATAGAAGTCTTGTTTCCTTTGCTGTTTAACTTAGTGTACAAATTCACCTCTAGAGTCCATTATGACTTTCAGTGCTGTGAGCATGTAGATGAACATCCTTATGTTTGCATCTTCTGTCCTTTCTCAGTACTTGGCCCTTAGGAGACAGTTAATAAACTAGTGCTAAAACTGTACACTCTCAGCAGAGGTGTAATTTGGCCTATTTACATGGCATAGAGGAAAAAAGCCTTTACTGATAATTTACATACTAAGAAAAACACTCGTTTAGGAACAAAAAGTCCCACATGTACCCATTTGTCATTTTCTGAGTTTCTGCTGTGTATGACAGGCAATAATTACTTCTGGAGTCTTCTAAAATGAGCATAGCACTGTTCTCATCCTCCAGGAGTTCACAGACTGATGGAGGTGACAACTCTATAAATTATTACAAAACAGTATGAAAGACTGCAACAAAGATGTGCAAAGATTTATAATGGGCCTAGAGGGGGCCACACTAAGCCCGTTTTGATCTAGAAATACAAAATCACTGAATTTTTTTTGCTAGTCTTGGACATGATCCTCGAGATCATAATACACCATTTTCTTATATTCTGGAAAGAAGACCTCCTTTTCAGAAAAGCTAGGTAAAGCCTGTAAAAGAAATCATAACAGAGAGAACAAAGACACTCTGTCATTTACTAGCTTGAAAAAAATAATCATTTCTTCATTGAATCATTATTGAATTTATCTCCTAGGGGACAGAATATATTGAACACCAGTTTACATATTTACCTTGTGAGTCTCTCTTATTCATCAATTCAATTCATCAAGAGCTTTCAATTCATCAATTCATCAAGAGCTTTCAACTCATTTTTTCTTTCCTCTTCCCCCAGCTGCAAATATTTTCTGTGTTATTAGTTACAAATTTGTATCAGAGTTGGACTGACTTTAGGAGAAGGTTCATTGATAAATGATTTGTGTTCTCAAAATATTTCTACCCCAGACACAGAGTATATTAGCAGCCACCAGGTACAACAGAAAGATCAAATCCAGAAGAGTGAGTTCTTTTTCTCAGTCAGAAAAAAAGTGGTTACCTGGAGATGAACCACAGAGTGGATGGCAAAACTATTACAGCAACTGGTTACCATGGGGTAACACTGATCGAAAGAAGAAAAACAGGTTTTAATTCCCTTTAATGTTTTTTTCATACTCCTTGCTGGCTGGTAGAAAGATAAGTTCTGACTATTTTCTGTCATTTAGGGGAGATAAAAGTGGCTTAGTAAATGTAGTTGTTATTCCTGTTAGAGACATCTCTGCACTTTATTTGGAGAATTCAAAAAGTAAAGTAAGTTCCACCTGCCCTTGAATGAGGACTAGTTCCTCTTTGTATGAGAAAGTGACTCTTCAGTAGAATTCAAATACAGAAGTGATGGAAGAAGAAAATAAGAGAAATATGATTTCTGATAAGGTATTTGGTTGGAGCAAACCCTCTACAGATAACAACCTCAAAATACAGAAAAATACAATGCTCCCTCTGTGCCCACCCTCCATACCATTTTGCACGCAGCTCAGCTGCTTAAAGCTCCTGCTTTCTTGGCATGACATGCCAGAGAGTAGAGTTCAGGCTGGAAGAACAAAGAGAAAGTTATGAGGAACCACAAGGCAGAGAAGGGTACAGAATGTGAGATGCCCGGTCTGCTAATAAAATCCACCCCGATTCTTAGTTGACCACTTAACTATGTCAGCAAGAGGCAGACATGGGAGGGGATCCTGAGAAAAGCAGACAACTGGAAAACAAAGCAACTGTGAAGAGATTCTAGTCATTTCTATCACAGGAGAACAGGAGCTTGAAATTTGACTCTAGCCAAGTTAACTAACACTAAACAATAAAAACCCCAAAATTATTATTTAGAAAAATATGAGATACTCAAGACACTATACAAGCACATCATTCATAATGCTTATATTTTAAAAAATCATTTGACATGCTAAAAATAAGGAAAATACTATCTATACTTAAGGAAAAAAGGAACCAGGCAATATGCCTGGCCCTGAAATGCCCCATATGCTACAATTTTCAGAAAATAAGATTTAAAGAAACTATTAAAACTATTTCCAAGAATAGAAGAAGTTATTCCTGTAATAAACAGATTGCTAATCTTGGTAGATAAAATAGAAGCTACAAAGAAAAATACCAGCTGAAAATTCTAAAGTTGAAAAAAACACAGTAAGTGGAGTAGCGATATTACTGGGATGATTTAACAGCAAAAGAAACTAGTGAGCTTGAGGAAAAGCAAAGAAAATAGCTAATTAAAAAACAGAAACATGAATAATAAGGTGAAGAAACATGATCAGAATGTGTGAGACAACCAAGCAATTAAGACACATGGAACTGAGAGGCAAGGGAATATTTGAAAAGAAAATTGTTGGAAATTTTCAAATTAAGTAGAAAACACACACTTATGTTTAATTAGCTCCAAGTAAAATAAAAATAAAAGTGTCAAGAGCAAAAATATTGAAATACTTAAATCCAAAGATAAAAGGATAACCTTGAAAGCAGATGGAGAAAGCTTTCACATGACACGGAGGGAGCAGTGATACAGATGGTGGCTGACATCTCTTCAGAAACACTGGAGGACAGAGGTAGATGGAACACAGCTCCAGAATGCTAAGGGACAACACTCTCAATATCATTCTATATTCAGCAAAGCCATCCTCCAAAATCAACAAATAAAACACATTTTCAGATGAACATACTTTGAAGAAGGTTGTTGTTGACAGATCTATTGTGTAAGAAATGCTGAAAGAACATTCTGTTCATGCTGCAGAGAAATTAGACCTGATGGTAACTTGAATCTATGTAAAGAAAGAGATCACCAGAAGGTGCAAACATGTAAGCAAATATAAAATACTAGGAAGGTTTCTTTTTCTAATTTTTAAAAAACAAATCCAAAAGTGTGTAACTGTTTAAGGAAATGTTTATAACACTACAGTATGAGACTACAAGGTTTATAAACATAATAAACATAATGCTTATAGAAGGACACTAAAAGCTTTTTATAATTTTTACATAAAAGTAATCAAATACTAAATCTATATATATTTTCTTAGTTTAAAGGTGTATTGTAATTTCTACTGACACCACTGAAAAAATAACACAAAGAAGTTATAGCTAAACTCTGAACAGAAGAATCAATATGGAATATTACTCTATTTAATATCAGATATATATTAACACATATAACAGATGACATGGCATGAAGTAGCATCTATAAATAAGTACACTAAAATTTCAGTAAATGCAGCAGAAACAAAGAAAATTCACAAAAATTGAAGAAAAGAATCAATGCAAATGGGATAGAAGGAAAAATTCAGAGAAAATTTCTTTGATTATGAAAAACTGTGTTGTCATTTGAAAAAAAAAGTGAGAACTTTCTTTGGAAAATATTTTCTAAAATTTACAAGAAGAGTGATGCTTGACAATGAATTTGATTTTTTTTGTTTTTACTTATGCTATAAAACTTCAATGAAATTTATTATACTTAAGAATTTAGTGTTAAGTCTGGAGTTTTAGCTCAGTGGTAGAAAACACTTGCCCAGTAACCCCCTTCAATCAGATCTCAGTAATGTTGGAAAAAAATATCAAAACTACCACTATCAATATAATTTATTGTACCAGTTTTCTTTATCTTCCACTCCTGTTACAACTCACCACAAATCTTTGGTTTACTCTTTTAAATATTCTACTATGCAGGTGACACATGTCTTATTTTGTAATGCAGATTCACAGCAATTTCATAGATAAGAAGTCTGAAGGTTTAGGAAACTTACTTGACTGGCTCCAAGCCACAAATGTAGTCAGTACAAATGGGTAAGCTGATGCCGGGCTTCCTGACCAGAAGGTACACACATGTCATCCTGCAGCTATGCTGAAGGAGGCCAGCATGTGGCAAGCAGGCTAAATCAGAGAATAGCTCCCTTAAAGCTCTTGGGTTATGATTCTAATCAACTGTTAGGTGTGAATGGGAAAGAAGACCACTGCCAGCTGGCAGATGTGGAGTTATGCAGGCAGCGGTTGTTTGGGTTTGAGGAAGACATAAAATCAACTCGAGATAACAATCACTGAACAGCCCAAGTAGGATACAAAATTGAATATGTACACACATGTAATTAACATGAATAAATTTGATCTTACACATATAAAATAGCCCAGGAATTTAAATTTAGAAAATGGTACACACAAACATTAAGAGTTCTGTGTTTAGATGGAAGGATCACCTTGATCTCTGTTGTTATTTATACATCTTAAATTTCAACTTTTCTGCTTTAAACAGGCATTATTTTCATCAGTAGAAACATATTTCTAAAAGAAAAAAATGAAAGCATCACTGTTTCAACTGCTAGAAGGAAGAAATGTAAAAGAGTAAACATAATTTCATCATCCTTTAAAGAGTATCTCTCATGGCAACTGCTTCTGAGATTCTGATATCTTCTCTGAGGGAAACTGCTCATTAAACAATTTTCAATAATGTGGTAAAGAAATACAGCAAAGTTATTAAAGAGATGATGGCTCTCCCAGGGTACACATGCCACAGGGGCCAGAAGAACTCTTTAAATATATTTCCATTTGACTACTGTGCCTGTAGCCTGAACCATATTACCATATCTGATTTCTAAAACTCCTTTTTAATAGGGGTCATTCTTCTTGCCTTAAAACTGGTTCATTTTATCACTTCAAAGTCTCTGTGGAGCCTGATGATTTTATGTTCTTTTGATACTTGCATATGGTTTGGTTTTTTGCTAAATCAAAGGATATGGTCAGCATGTGATGACTCTAGGAGCCTTCTAACAACTCAACTGCTCAGTAGTTACTAACATTGCATAAAGTGTATACTGGTTAATTAAACAAGTTACAGATAAGATCTTGAAAGTGCCCAAAACTGGCCATGCATAGCAGTAACTTCATGTCAATGTATAAATGTCCACCTGTTTGTCTTTCTGCCTATCTATCTGCCTGTCATCTATATCTATCTATGTCTATGTCTATGTCTATGTCTATGTCTATGTCTATGTCTATGTCTATATCTATATCTATATCTATCTGTCATCTATCATTTAAGCAGTTACAGTTAGTAGGGGGTCTCAGGAAGCCTCAGGTTTCATAGATGAAAATCTATTACAGTGGGATCTAAGAGGAAATAGCAAACCATACAGTTATAGACAAAGTACTTTTTACTTGCTCAGTGCATATTTTGTTTATTGATCAGTTCTGTCCTAGTTTTATTAATCAGTTCTAGCCAAGAGTTTATGCTATTTAGTTGACAGATTGTGAATATATGGAACAGATATACCTGTAGTTGTTTGGTTGAAGACAAGTTATTCAGTCTTTTTTCAGCTGATTGTCCACACCTGCAACCTAAATGTATTGTTTGTCAGCTATAGTGCTAAGTGTCCATTTCACATGTGTTTTATTTTTCATCTCAATTCACTCCCATCTCATGGATGAAAAAATAAGCATACATATTGGTTTGTTTGGGGGGTTAAATGAGAGAAATTTTGTAAAGTATAAGGCACAGAGTTTGCTATCTTATAGAGCCTCAATTAATAGTGTTAGGTCCTCCAGTGCCTTTTGAAAAAGGCAAGGCTTAACAGGAGAAGGAAGTCAAATAATAAACTAATGAGTTTAACTTTTTAAGCACCTACTTTTCTTCTGGTGGTAAAGATGCATTTCTCCTCACCCTGGTGAATTTATATTCTATATGTCAGATTCTTTCACACTGACTTTTAAACACTGATTTTTCCCCTTTCTTTTAAATTTGTGTATCTCATTATTTTTGCCTTTTGTTCTGATCCCATGCAGCACTGAACTGAAATTTTGGCTCACTTTGTGAGCCCTGGAATCAGAGCTGATAACCTAATTTTGTAACTTAGTACATAAAGATTGGAGATAAAATGTTTTATCTCTTTGTGTCTTAGTTTTCTAATCAGCAGAATGAAGAAGGCCTTACTTAAATGTGCCTTGAGGGCTAGCAAAAGGATCATATTAAATATAATACAAGAAAATACAAAATGCATATATACATGCAAAGTGTCATCCAAAAAAGTCTACTTCCTGTCCCCAATTGTCTCCTCAAAACTAATACTTTTGAAGCATAGATCATCTTTTATTTTTTGTTGATGTCTAATACATGTCCATTGTTGTGCTGTATTGAAACACGCAGCTTCCTGCACACATACTCTGTTTTTCTGCATTTTAGGTTTTTTAGCCTAATGAACTCTTCTTTATCCCTCCACACTCAGCACAGGTGTCCCTTCCTCTGAATGTTTCCTGCCCTCCCTTAGGTGCTCTCTCTCAATTTCCAAGGTTCTGTGTGCTGCCTTTGTTATGTTTGAGAACCTAGAGATATATGTTTCTCCTCTGATAGACAAAAAGCCACTTGATAAATAATTTATTTCGCTTTGTGTTCCTGGGGGAGAGTTTACACCATGACACACTGGGTGCTCAAAGACTATTTGTTGAATGACTAAATGAAGAAATTGGTAGGGGAAAAACTCTGGGGCAACTGACTGCTGATGTTGGGTAACACTCAGCCCAAACATATGTCTGATTGACAATGGGTGTGGTCAGAATTAAATTACATAGTATACTTTGGCCATTTTTAAAAATACTCCAATCTCTGCTATGTTGCAAACTCTCAGTTACAAAGGATATGCCAACGGTTGGCTCTTAGTTTGACAATTAACATGACCTTTGGAAATCTAGACACAAAATACAGCTTTCACTTTTTTGGCCACTAGCTTATGTAATTAACAAATACTGCAACGGTTCAAATATCACTGTATTTTTATGCACGCAGTGGCTGATCTATAAAATATATGGCATTTTGAAATATTGATCTCCTCAACACCAGCAAGTAAGAGATATTAGTGTAACCTGGGATTCCATTTGTAACAGTGAGATCAGAGTCAGAGAAGTGGAAAATTGGAGTAGACAACATTCATGTGAAGCGGAAAGGATAGTTGGTGGTAGCGCTAAAGAAGGAGAACAAATAAGGCGAGCACTATTTTAAAAGCTGACTCAACCATCAAATAGAAAAGGAGCAGTCAGATGAATAGGATTCAGTGCTTTAGCTTCCTGTGCCTCCAGGTTGGTGCTGCAGACTTGAATGAAGCACAACAGCTGGAAAAGGCAAACCGGATTGATTTAGAAGGAAGAAAGCATGGCATTGTCATGAGTTCCTATCATTTCCATCAAGCAAGTAAATGGAAAGATGCCTTCAGGAAGAAAGAGTTCTGGTAGAAGAAAGAGAGAAAGAATGAGCACAACAACTTTCTAAAGTTCAGAATTTTACCTAACTGGACCTTATATGCTGCTTCCAATATTATTTGCAATATGGAGCCTTTACAGATTTTCACTCTTGTGTTTGCCTAGAGATCTGATCTGCTCTCTCACTGTTTAGCTCTTTGGAATGTTCTGTGATAATGTGTTGGACACTTGCTCTCATGCTTTTGTCTGTTTCTTCTGCTTTGGTCAGGGAACAAGTTTGTTTGTCGTGTGTGTGTGTGTGTGTGTACCTCCAGAGACAGAGTAAGTGATGTAGTTATTAGCAGGTGCACGGAGTAGATGGCATTCCTTGAGCATGTTTTAACCAAGTTGCTGGGAAACATATCAAGGAGGAATTGAGAAATAATTTATTTTGTATTCATTGGAACCATACAGAATCTCTATCCAAGGCTTATTCCTCTTTTTCAGATGGTACTGATTCCTGCAGGAAAAAAAGTAAAACCCCAACACCTTGACTGTTAAGAGAGGGAAGATGCACTAGATAAAAGATGAAAAGAAATGAGTTTATGCCAATAAAAGTAGAAAACAAATACTTTGTGCAATAGCCATAAAATTAAGGTTTCTTGTTAGCAGTTTTCCTCTCTGTAGCTCTTCCTTACAAGGCCAGTGTCTCTCGTGTTCCTAAAATCCAGCCACAGAGAGTCATCTGGAAGAATCTAAAGAAATATTTTGTTAGGGAGTGACAAAGACCAAATATTTCACTTAGTTTTCTACTTTTCAGCTATATTTCAGGAGGAGAGGACCATGTGGGAGCAGCTGATCGGTGACCTCTTGAAATGTTCTCTGCCCCCCTACCAGGGTTAATTAGCCCAGGTCTTTGAGTGTAACTGAACCTAACTGGACCTGTGGGGACACACAGCATAGGACAGGCTTGAATTTGTGGGATAATTAGCTTTCAGTCTGAAGTGTTTGCTATAGTAGCAGAAGCTGGGCTAGTCTGATAAATTCCCACCATGTACACCTTGTGTCACTTCTCTTGCATTTTTTTGTCTGTATCTTTTTCTGGCATCTGATGTCATCTTTTCTATATCTTCTATTGTGCTATAGATTTATTATTTGAAAAACTATGTGTCATTTTTAGGGGTTTGGGATGAAGAAGTCAGCAACACTTTTGCCCAGGCAGCAATTCTGATGCGATCTCAGAGTGTGTATGTTTTGGGTATATTTATGAATAGTAGGTTCATACAGTTTTGCATGAGGGAAAGGAAGTTGCTTGAAATATGCTTCTATCCTTGGAAGGAGACTTCTCAGCACAAAGTGACTGTTTTTCCTGTGACATCATTCGTGCCATCGACACCCAGCAGAGAAATTGTTAGTGTATTTTGATTCAGCAAAACTCTCACATACTTGTGACATTCTTACCTCTGTACTTGCTAGATGCTATCATAGGCAGTGAAGAGGAAGCATAAGGGAGAATTATAAAAGAGTTTGTGTATTCAAAACAAAACAAATATATGATTATTATAATTTTGATGAAAAAAAGCACTGCTGCAGTTAAAGCAAAGATGTAGTAAATAAGAATTTTTCTGCTGAGGCTCAAACACATGGCTTAAGTGCATTGCTTTGAAAGCATTGGAAACCTATAGTGTAGTTTCTCAATCACTGTGGTGATCCTGTGCACAGCTGTTCTTAGAGAGCACTTCTTTTTCTCTACTGATCTTTAAGTTGAAGACTCAGAGTAAGTAAGAGGCGGTTTCCCAGAGGACTGTAATTTGTACTTGACTTGAACGATATGGTACAAGGAAGAGGTGGAGAAAATACTCAGCACTTTGAGGAGAATAATTAGAAAGGAAAGGCTTTGGAAATACTACCTGGATGCACCAGAGCTTCATGGATATATGTTACAAAATGACAGAGGTGCTCCAGATAGTGGTAGACCTTCTCATTTTCTATTGGAAATATAGCTCTTCATGAGTTGATCTTGTTAGTTGTTACATTTGTGCTTTCACTACTGCCAGTTTTGTAGTTCTTTTATGGTGCTGTAACGTGAAAACATTTCAACTGTTACCAAAATATCTAGTTTTCAGTCATTTCAGTATCCATGTGAAGCCACTACCTCATTTCCTAAACAATCCCTCCTTACTGTCTGTCCACCACCCTCTTTTCCATTACTCTGCTTCTGCAGGACCAGAGCATTTTTGGAAACTGCTCACATTCACGATGGATCTAATGAGATGTTTATCCTCTTGTGTCTTCACCTGTCATTCTGTTACTGCACATGTGTCAAATGAGTGTCAGAAGTAGGGACAGTGTTACAGATAGACAGAAGAACAGTATTCTGCCTCCAAAGTACTTATAGGGAAATAGACTTGTAGTATTCTGTATAACAGAAGGACCTTGGGTTAGGATTTAAGAAACTATACTTGATTTAACTCAATAGCTGAAGTTCAAAATGCCAGAATTTCATACGCCAGGAGTTCATCTCTGTTTATTTGACCTGGTAACAGCTAAACCATCTTCTTTTGGGTTAGTCTGATCATCCTGCCTAGAAATGGAGTCAACATCTGCTACTAGGAGTACTTAACCCAGCTACATATGACATGAAACAAGAATCACGGTACAATGACTCATCAAAGGAATTTTGGGGTGTCGTTACCAGAAAGGTAAGGAAAGCATATTAAGAGCCCAGAAATAACAAATACCTCTACTTGTGGTGAGCTTATTTCAGTCAAATTTTCAGAAGACATAGATGAGACCACTAGCTGAGGTACTGAGAAAACTAGAAGAAAACTGAATGGCTCATGAGAGAAGGAGCTGATTTGTGGAGGTGTGACAGGTAATCTATGTGTCATTAGAGACACAATCTATATTTTCCTTCTTCCTGCTTTCTATCCCAGAAAACTGACTTTGATGGGCTGCCATACATAGCCAGTTGCCCCAGGAATTCCACAGTTAGAAGATGGGGGAGAGATAACAGAGATTAGGGTGTTCATTCCCTTAGCGCCATTCCTGCTGAGGTGTGATGATAGGGTCAGGGGCCCTTTGCTGAATCCCTGAGCCTCCTGTCCTGAGATCTGCTCCTATTGCTATAATAGGTTCCTCATTATTAGAGTCTAGAACCTTTTAGGCTAACAGTAGAATGGTTCTCTGCTCTTAGTAGCCCTGGAGGTTCCCTTGTCCCTGTTGGATTCGTTTTCCTTATTTACATCATGCATGTATGTGGAATATTTGGCTTGAGTAGATTTGTTTCTTGCTGGATCCTTTACATTCATGGAGGACACAGATGTCAACATTTAGAGACTACAAGGATAGATGACAGGTGATTACTGGCTCAGGTTCAGTGCCTCAGAGGCTTTTGGGACTATTGAAAATCATCTCAGGAGTAGGTAACTCACTCCATTGAGCAAGTGAAGGAAGAGCTGATGCCAAGTAGTATTGCAAAGGTACTGCATCAGACAGCTCCAAGAATCACTGCTCATATGGTGTTCCAAGTCATAAAAACATTTTCAGCAGAGTTCAGAAGCCAACACTGAATTGGTGGTGGGAGCTGGACAAGAAAAAATATGGAGGTGTTGGGAAAGTAGTATTGTAGGACTGCTAATTAGTCAGGGTCTTTGGAGCTACACACACTACTGTTGATGCAATGACACTATTATTTAAAGTTTAATGAAAATCTTAGAAGATCTTGTAATTTCTATATTTCCTTTGTTAGATAATTTAAAATCTGCGCCTCAGTTTCCTCAACTATAGGCTGAGGCTCACGGTAGCTACTTACGCGAAGGCAAGTTTTGTACCAGCTGATGGGAACACAGTCTTGACAGAGATGTGGTCACGGATTTTGGAGCACAATACCTGGTTCTTTATTCATTATGTCCCTGGTAGTCAGAAGTTTGTGAGACGCATTCTCTGTCATCTACCCTATGACAAAAGCATGATTTTTTTAAAAAAAGTCATACCTTCACAGCAAAACTAAACAGCAGGTAGCATTGGTGGTAAGTGGCTTAGATGGAAAAGACTCAACTATACTTTTCTTCCTAAGGAAAAAAAATAAAATCTTTCTCATAGCCTTTTTAGCGTTGCTCTAATTCAGATTGAACCACAAGAACCTTTGAACTACATATGCCTCCACCAAAGATTGTAGATGATTTTAAGACTGCAGAATTAGCTTGTTTATTGCATAAGAAATTTGGATGACAATCCAAGTAATAATTTATTTAAAAACCAGACCTGAGACTCTTTTGCTTTTTTTTGGGGGGGGGTACTGGGGATCAAACTCATTACCTAACATTTGCCAAGCAGGCACTTATGCCACTGAGCTAAACCCCTGACCCCATCTTTTGCATTTCTTTTGAGGTTTTTTTTCCTCTAAAAAATGTAAAAGTACATTTTAACAAGATTGTATCAACTGTTACTTGTAGCAAAGAGTTTTCCTGGAAAGATGGTCTAGTAAATACTGTACTTAAAGAGACTAAAGGCAATAGAGGGCTGGGGATTTAACTCAGTGTCCTAAGCATCTGCCTGGCAAGCACAAGGTTGTGAGTTGATCCCTGGTACAAAAAAAAATCTTAAAATAAAGAGAATAGAAAATATAAATTCATGATATCTATGATATCAGTTACAGACCTACATAAAATAAAGAGTAATGATACTACAATGAGAATGGAAAGTTCTGTTGTACACATGCTATCAGGAACAACTCAGTATTAAAATACAACTAACAACAATCTAATTAAGTTCAGTATTTCCTCTTTGGTTTAGGGTTACTTGTTTGAAGAGTTCCATGGCTCCATCCAGAGTTTCTTATTTGTTTCAACTAGAATTGAAGTCACAACTTACCATCATTTGCAATTTTATGGCAAATTATAATGCAATTTAACATGCTTTCATGACATAATGAGCAGGTATTTGGAGAGTGAGTGAATTATTAAATCATAGACTTTGAAAAGCTCCTTAAAATTGTTATGTCAATGAGTCAGTTTGTTGAGCTTAGATAAGAATTTGCAATGGGTAGAGTTGAAGTAAGATGAAAGGGGCACTAGTCCAATCATATTCCTGTGACATTAGCCAAATGTTTGATCACATAAGAGCTGAAAATCTTGATCAGTTGCTTTTGGTTTACTTTTTTTCATATTTATATGGTACAGACAGAGCAGTTAACAAAATGATTTGTGGGATTCAGCTATATGTACATTGTTTTGTGTAGAGCAAAGGGAAGTGGGAGAATGGGGATTAGAAGTGGGGAGGGAAAGGTGTAAGTGCCAGCACTTGAATGTGCACATGGTGAGCGAGGACCCTCAATATTTCAATTGAACACATTCTATCTTCTTCATGTAGGTCCAGAATTAATGATGATACCAAATATTTCGCTACATTTCCAAATTGAGCTAGGTAATTAAAGAGGAAGTAAGCTAGCAGAATAAAGAGGTACTTTATTTTGGTGTGTTAAGAAATTGACTGTACTCATCTGATTCATTTATATTTCTAGGAGAATTCTGTGAGCCGTGGCTACATTTCAGGAACCATTTCAGGGAATGGCAGTACGGTGGGGAGAAAGGCATTGTTTCTGCTCTGAGTTTGGTACAGTTTGCTGATGGAGGGCACATAAGTTGATGCAAAGAAATGGGAAGAGGGCAATCACTGAGATGAGAAGAGAACAAACTAGAGAAGTGGTTGATTTTTGTTGAGCAAGGGGGTCTGGTGGCACTGAGGGTGTTCTAGATGAAGGGCGCAGATGATCAGGTATAGATAGGAGGTCTGGAGAAACTAGATGCATTTAGCAGCCTCTAATAGAAGCTTGACTTGGCTGGAGGAAAACTTCAATGAGAAGAGATGTTGCATAAATTGGTAAGGGAAGGGTAAAATAGTCTCTGATAGCTTACTAAGGAGTTAAGACTTCATTTTATAAGCTCTGAGAAAATGTTAAAAGACAAGAAATAAACATGATCATAGCTTTGTGTTACATAAGTGCCCAAGGTGAGGAAGGATCTGATGGCATATGTGCAGTTGGAGACCAGATGTGAGGAAGATACTGTAAGTGTGGTAACAGCTAATGTTTACTGAGCCCTTAGCATGTATGAGATGTATTTCATGCACTAACTACTGTAACCCTTATCTTAATGGTGAATGGTGGTTACTATTCGTATTGATGCCAGCTTATTGAAGACAGAGAAATCTTTGGGGAAGTTAAATCACTTATCCAAGGTGGAAGAGACATGCCAGGTCCTTCTTCACTGTTGGTTCTTTCCTAGGAGGAAAATATATGGCTCGCAAGAGCATGACAGTGCAGCAGCCGAGGAAATGAAGACAGGGTCTGTCGGTCAGAAGATGGAATCCAAGAAAAATAGTTTAATGCGTGCAGCCATATCTTCCTTCCTTGTAAGTATGCTTGTCTACCAGTCTGAGAGTCCAGATCTCCAAGTTCACTGAATTTGAAGACTATTTTATGCTATTAACAAATATAAATTTACAATGGACTAATCCATAAACTCTACTGAAAGTGATGGTAGTCTTAGCTTTTGAAGCCCAAAAGCAAACCAACATGAAGCCTTTTAGGCTGGCATGGGTGATAGGTCTCTGGTGCATCTTCCATGATCAGCAATGGCTTATTTTATTTCTATCTTAGTATTAACTGTACAGCACCAGAACAATCTGGTTGTTGCATTGTGTCTTTTCCCAAATTTATGACTTGAGGACAAGGACCATTTTCCAGCTCAGTTCAGTTTCTCAGACATATGAAGAGTCTGGCAGTAGGTGTTAATTCAGGCTCTGGTGTTAACTCAGTTGGGATAAGTACTGGTCAGATAGCCAGGTAGAAGAAAGTGGCCATATTACCACTCAATGTCAATGTAACAATTCCAGTAAGGCCCAGACATCAAAACGTCAGAACATAAAAGTAAAAAGGTATGATTAACATAGTATATCTCTGGGCAATAAAAAAAATGTCTGCAATCAATATGCTACACACATGTACCAATTCCTCAAAATGAATATAACTACTGTGTATTGCAAATATGCCCTAGCAATACTATATTCATTTGATTTAAAAAGTTGTCCAAATAAAAATCTGACTAAGGACATACCACCTGGAAGACCAAAAACCTTAGCAGAATGGGTTTGCATGGGGTGACACAATGTGTCACACGATGCCCATATTTCACTTTTGGTGGAATTGTAAAACCAAAAACGGTGAGCTCAGACTGAAAAGAAAGTCCAGAGGTGGAGTTTGGAGGAGCTCAGATGTTCTCTGGAAGGCACGAATACTGGAAAGTGGATAATATATAGACATAAGCAACAGTTCTAAAAAGCCATCCAGAAGAGGCTGCTGTCATTAGTCTGGGAGAGACGGTGAAGGTGTGGGCCACCCCTACAGCAGTGGGCATGAGAAACACAGTGAACTGGGGGAGAAAAGTAGAATGTGTTAAGGACCCACTTGAGACCACACGTGTTGTGCAGTGGATCTGTGAGTCTCACCTGCAGGAGACAATCGGATAGTACGTGTTAAACTTATTTACTGTTTTAGAAACTTCTTACACTGACTTTATTCACCAGAAATAATACCCTTGAGGCTTCAAACAGGATGTACATATTTCCTCAAATAGTTAAATCCCTTGAATTTTTTTCCCTCTTTAACTAGTACAAACAACTTTGGACTAGTGACTTCAGTTTTCTGGAGGGGAATTATGTAACACATGAACAGAATCAGATAAAGCTCCTCCCTTGCAGAATCAGAGCCTCAGTTTCTCTAGCCAGAGTGTAGAGGGTGCCAGTCAGAAGAGAACTTTGGAGTCTTAATTTAGTTTTAGGGAAAAATGTACAAAAACATCTATTTTTTTTGAGAAACTAAACATTTCATTGAAATAACTAATTACTAACATGGGCCCAGTTAGGAAAAGCTGCTCCATGGCTGAAAGCATGCTAACACCTACCTGTCTTCCACTAGCCTCATCTTCATGAGCTTGGTGGTGGTCATTATAGGTGGGGCTAATCCAATCAGTGCAGGAGACATTTCTGATGTGATGTCTAACTCCCTGACTGCACACTTGTGCAGAAAAAAGACATCATAATTTTCATATAGAAAGATGTTTCTGCTTAATTTTCAGTGAGGTTTTTTTTCTCTCTCATTACAATAAAGATTTTACTGTAGAGAACAAGAATGTGCAAAGAATTATATTACAAATTTGATTAAATAATAGTAACTTTGCCTCAGGGGTTGTAAGACTGGTCCACAGTCTCATGGTAAACTCAGGTTTATTTGATTTCTGAGCTCATGTAATGTTCACTGTTATTATGTTTATCCTCATCATCATTTTATCACAAATATGATATTTATTAATCATAGACAATTTACAAAAGAATGAAATTCTACTTATAACTCATTACAAATAGAATAGCTTATTTTCTTTATTTTTTGAACCAGTATTTTTTCTATTTTTTACATTGCTATGAATAAACTGCATAGATAATTTTATATCATTGGGAAATATTTTAAATTTGTCTTTGGAAGAGAGTAAAAAAGAATTTAAGTGACATTAAAGAGGCTGAAAATAGAAGGAAACATAAGCTGGAAATAGTAAAAAGAGATATTAAGAATTAAGAAACTTTCCAAGCCCAAGAACATGTCAATCATTCTAACTTAGTTTGGAATATTTTTGCAGCCTGAGAGGAATAGCTTCCTGTCACTGCCAATGCACATACTTAGAAGACACCTGTATCATTATGCAACCAAACTTCCAGAGACAGAGTAAATTCCTATTAGAGTAATTTGACTGCCTTCTGTATCAGTCAAATATTACAAAAACTTGGTTATTATGACAGGTTATTTTCTCTAGATAAGGAAATGGTCACTGCAGAGTGAAGCTGTGTGGACTGTGCTTAAAAGACTGTAATTAATTATGAGATCTTGCTAAAGTCATGTGATAATGGAACTATGAAAAAGCTAGAGGAAAAAGATATTTTATTACCTGTATTTAGAAACTCCTTCCAAGTGATATTATGAGATGGCAATCAGAGTCAACTACTCACCTGTGACTGATAAATTTGAACTAAAGCTAAATAATTATTTTCAAAGAGCTAATTATTATAATCTAATGCTCAGCTTCATTGCCTCAATAAATGGATCACCTTATTTCAGCCATGCAAACCAGCATGCACTCTGGAATTCAGTCAAGGAAGGCATTAGGTCGTGCGAGAACATGAGGTTTACATGCCCTTTCTAACAGTCACCTACCTTTAAGGACAATGCTTTACTGATGAAAACTTTAATTTTAACCAGATATAAAGTATTGTGAATCAAAAATCGACCTATATTTCCCAAAGTAGAAGTAGCTGAAACACAGTTTGAACCATATGGGACTGATTATGCAAGTGTGAGAGTGGAGTTTTTGTTGGAAACTAGAGGTGTGTTGGCATATTCAACAGAGAAGGTAAAAATCCCAATGACAAGTGAAGCTAAGTGGGGACCCAAGCTTTGGGCAAATGTCTGGGAAATCTTTCTGATTCTCAGACTGAGAATGAAGTTGGTTCAGGAGCTAAATCCTATATCACAAACACTGACACGAGATGGCTGTATCTTGACACGTCTTCATATTATCCTAGATATCTTTTCTTAAAAATTTTATTTAAAGAGAAAAAAAATCAAAACAGAAAAAAGGGTAGAAATAATACACAATTTCAAAAAAAACAATAAGAAATCACTAGTTGATAAATTACATACTGCCATCTTAGAAACAGTTGTTCAAGTTACAAAATTAAAGCATACAAAGTGGACATTCAAACTGAGACTGCAAACAGTTCTGTTCAATGATCCAACAAAAACTTAGTAATATGATTATCTATCTTACACACTTAAATATACATGCAATTATATCCTTTAGAGCACTTTTTTTTCCTCTCTTTTTCACAATAGCAATTACAGATTTTGGGTTTTATTGCTCCTACAGTTCTTATTACTTTATACACTAGAGACACAATGTAATATTTATAAATATAATTCTTATTTATTTCACTTATGAGGATAGTCTCAGGTTGCCTCCATTTACCTATGAAGGTCTAAAGATCAACATTTTTTATAGTAAAATGTTGTTGGAATAGTAATATTCCATTGTATAAAAATAACACTTCTTTTTCATCCACTCTGCAGTTGATGGGCACCTTGGTTGTTTCCAAGATTTAGCTATCACAAATTGTGTTGCTATTAACATGGGTGCACACATATCACTATGACATGATCTTTTCAGTTTTTCTGGGGATAGCTGGGTTGAATGGAACTTCCAGTCCTAGTCTTCTGAGAAATCTCCATACTGATTTCCATAGTGGCTGCACCAGTCTATACTCCCACAAACAGGGGAGCAGTGTTCTTTTTTCCTGATAGGCTTGCCAACATTTATTATCAGTTGATTTCTTGATGGCAGCTATTCTTTCCGGAGTGAGATGAAATATCAATGCTATTTTAATTTGCATTTCTCGAATGGCCAGTGATGGTGAACATTTCTGCATGTATTTATGTGCCACTTGTACATCATCATCTGAGAACTGTGTGTTCATCTCTGATGAACATTTTTGAACAGGGTCTTTAAATTTGGGGGGCTTGATGTTTTTCAATTCTTTATATGTTCTGGATATAAGTCCTTTGTCTGAGGGGTTGCGACTAAAATTCTCCCCCATTCTGTGGGTTTTCTTTTCACTCTGTTGGTGATTTCTTTTGAAGTGTAGAAACTTTTTAGTAATATGAGATCCCAGTTGTTGATTCTTTGAAGTATTTCCCGTGCAGTTTGCATTTTGTTCATGAATTCTCTGCCTATCCCTACGTCTCCAAGATTTCTACCTACCTTGTCTTCCAGTAGATTTAGTGTTTCTGTTTTAATATTTAGATCTTTGATGCAATTAGATTTTAGTTTTGTGCACTGTGATAGGTATGGGTCTAGATTCAGTCTTCGGCATGTGGAGAGCCAATTTTTCAACACCATTTATTAAAGAGGCTATCCTTCTTCCAGTGAAGGAAGCCCTTTTGTCAAATATCAAGTGGCTGAGTGTCTTTGTAGAAGTGTTTGCATCTTCTAATCTGTTCCACTGATCTTCAGGTCTATTTCTTTGCCAGTACCATGCTGATATTTTATCACTGTGGTTTTGTAGTACAGTTTCAAGTCAGGAATTGTGATGCTTCCTGCTTTGCCTTTGTTGCCCAGAATTGCCTTTGCTATTCTAGGTTTCCTCTGTTTCCAAATGAATTTTAGGAGTGTTTTCTCTAAATCTGAGAGGTATGTTAATGGTATTTTGATTGGGATTGCATTAAATCTGTATAACAGTTTTGGAAGTATGGCCATTTTCACAATGTTGATTCTTCTTAGTCAAGAGCAAGGAATATCCTTCCATTTTCTAATATCCTCTTAAATCTCCTTTTTCAGCATAGCATAATTTTCAGCATATAGGTCTTTTTCATTCTTAGTTAGGTTGATTCCTATGTATTTCATTTTTTTAGATGCTATTGTGAAACGCGATATTTCCGTAATTTCTGTCTTGGTGAGTTTTTTGTTTGTGTGTAAGAATGCTCTTGAGTATTAAGTGTTGACTTTGTATCCAGCTACACTGCTGAATTTGTTTATTACCTCTAGAAGTCTTTTAATGGAGTTATTTGGGCCTTCTATATAGAGTATCGTGTCATCTGCAAATAGTGACAATTTCACATCTTCCTTTCCTATCTTTGCTCCTTGTTTGATTACACTGGCTAGTCTTATCTGATTACCCTGGTTAATATTTCAGAACTATATTGAATAGGAGTGGTGATAGTGGACATCCTTGTCTTGTTTCTGATTTTAGAGTGAAAGCTTTCAGTTTTTGTCCATTTGGTATAATGTTGGCTGTTGGTTTGTCATAAATGGCTTTTATGAAATTGAGGTAGATGCTGTGTATTCTGAGTTTCTGAAGGGTTTTTTTTATCATGAACATTTGTTGGACTTTATCAAAAGCTTTTTCTGCATCTATTGAGATGACCATGTAGTTTTTGTTTTTGGCTCTGTTGATGTGATATATTACACAACAAATTTGGAGCTATCAAAGAGCCATAAAAGATTTAATTTAAGTCAATTTTCTAGTCACACAGTCGGATTAAACATGCCTTAAAGGCTACTAACATGGGACATTGTAAGTCAGGTTTAAACAACAGAGATAGCCTATTGTCAGAGGTGAGGTTTTCACAAATAACCTAACAACTTGGGAATGAATAGTATCCTTTTAACTTA